>LNAC01000017.1:49811-82575 GCA_002007465.1 Ailurus styani | reverse complement strand
AAACAAATGAGAGGCTATTTACCCCACCTCCAGGTCAGTAGTACTGTGGTGTAAAGAAGAAACAGCCAGTACTTGAGAAAGTACAAAGAGAAGCAATATCTTCAGAGGACAGCCATCTTTCAGTGAGACCAAGAGGATGAAGGAAACTTTCACACAGGAGGCTGAAAACATTGGGGGTTTTACTGATCACTGACACGAGTTCTAAGGGAGAAAGTCGTTTTGAGAGTAGGAGGGGAAGATCAAGTCAGCTTACAAAAGTCCCTCCAGATGAGAGTCAGGTGGGGTTGAGAATCCAGATGAGAGTCAGGTGGGGTTGAGAATCTAGATGATGAGAGATGCCATGGCAGACTCGGATTTCTGTGGTGTCCAACGTAAACAGACTTAAGATATGACAGGATTAGTCCCGGTTATCTCTTAAAGGAGCAGTGCTAGCCAAAGGAGGTGTCCACATGACAGAAATGTTCTGTATCTGCGGGGTCAAATATGATAGCCAGTAGTCACATGTGGCTATTGAGCACTTGAAATGTGACGCACACAAAAATGAAAAACATATCAGTGAACTATGAGATTATTTTAGGTGGCCTAATACACAGGTAGCCATGGTCCCTGCAGGGGGCAAGGGACAGAAAAAAAATTTTGAGGAATTAATGACTAAGAAAATTCCAAACTCGATGACAACTATAAATCTGTTGATCCAAGATGTTCTAGGAAGCACAGGCACAAGAAACATCATCATAAATTTTAAAAGCACATCATAATCAAATTGCTTAAAACCAGATACCAAAAAAACCCCAAAAAAACAAAAAAACAAAAACCTGAAAACCATCCAGAGGAAAAAGACATGTTACATGCAGATGAGAAAAATAAGAATTAATCAGATTTCTTGTTAGGAACAATACACTCAAGAAGACAGCTAGGCAAAATCTTTTAAAATTATGAAAGAAAAAGGTTATTAACCTAAATTTCTATACCCACCAAAATCTTTCAAAAACGAGGGCTACTAAATATAACAAAGTCTATCAGATTGGATCCAAGAATATTAGAAAAAGGGGGTGGGGTAGTAGTAGAAAAACTGGTGAAATTTGAATAAAGTCTGGAATTTATTTGATAGTTGTGTAACAAAGGGGTGCGTGAGTAGCTCAGTCAGTTGAGAGACAACTCCTGGTCTCAGCTTGGGTCTTGATCTCAGGGTCGTGGGTCCGAGACTGTGTTGGGCTCCATCATGCTGGGTGTGGAGCCTACTTAAAAAAAAAAAAAAGTCATGTACCAATGTTAATGTTTTAGTTTCAACAAACATACTGTGGCTACGTGAGATGTTAACATTGGGAGAAAGTGAGTGAACATTATAAAGAAACCTCTATACTATCTTTCCAACACTTTTACAAATCTAAACTATTCCAAACTGGGCGCCTGGGTGGCTCAGTGGGTTAAAGCCTCTGCTTTCGGCTCAGGTCATGATCTCAGGGTCCTGTAATCAAGGCCCACATCGGGCTCTCTGCTCAGCAGGCAACCTGCTTCCTCCTCTCTCCTCTCTCTCTGTCTTCCTCTCTGCCTAATTGTAATCTCTCTCTGTGTCAAGTAAATAAAATCTTTAAAAAAACAAAAAATAAAATAAAATAAACTATTCCAAACTAAATATGTTATTAAAAATTTTAAAGATGAGGGCGCCTGGGTGGCTCAGTGGGTTAAAGCCTCTGCTTTCGGCTCAGGTCATGATCTCAGGGTCCTGGGATCGAGGCCCGCATCGGGCTCTCTGCTCAGCAGGGAGCCTGCTTCCCCCTCTCTCTATGCGTGCCTCTCTGCCTCCTTGTGATCTCTCTCCCTCTGTGAAATAAATAAAATCTTTAAAAAAAAAAAATTTTAAAGATGAAATAGAGACTTTTCAGATATACTAACACTGAAAGAATTCATCACCAGAGACCTACTCTCAGGAAAGGTTAAAAGTCCTTGAGGCAACAGGAACACTACAATGGACTGGATTGTGTTATCATGCCTCATGGGACTGAGGAACTGAATTTTAAATTTAATTCTAATTAAGATTTAAACTTAAATAGCCACATGTCTTCCCCCACCCCTATTAAAATTCATACACTGAAGCCTTAATTCCCAGTGTACTGGTATTTAGAGTTGCCTCCTTTGGGAGGTAATTATGGTTATGTGAAGAGAATTAGTGCCCTTATAAGAAGAGACACCAAAGAACTTACTCTCTTTCAACCAGTGCATGCAGGGAGGACAAGCCATGTAAGTACACGGTGAGAAGGTAGCCATCTAAAACCCAGGAAGAGGGTCCTAACTAAACAATGACCTTGCTGGCACCTTGATCTTGGACTTCCAATCTCCAAAACTATAAGGAAATAAATTTATGTTGTTTAAGCTACTTAGTTTATCATATTTTGCTATGGTAGCCCAATCACACTGAGAAACACAATACCACAATACCAGATATAAAGTTACACAAAAGACTGAAGAACTTCAAAAATGGAAAATACACTGATAAACATATGATTGCTTTTCTTTATCTTCAAAAAACAACTGATTGTTTAAGCAAAATAATAACAATGTATTATGGGGTTTACAAAACATGTACAAGTAAAACACATGACAACAGTAACATAAAATTCAGGGAAGAGTAATAAAAGTCAACTATCACAAGATGCTTACATTATACATGAAGTGGTATAACATCATGAGATTAGACTATGATAGAAAAATATGCATACTAAAATCTCCAAAGAAACCATTAAAATAACAAAGAGTTATAACTGGCAAGTCAAAAAGGGAGATTAAAATGATAAATCCCAAAGCCCAAAGAGTCAAAAAAGGACACAAAGAACAGATGGAACAAACTGAATACAAATAGTAAGATGACAGGCTCAAATCTAACCATATCAATAATCACTTAAAATGAGACTGCTCTATACAACAAAATCAAAGGCAGTGACGGTAAGATTGGATAATAAAGCAAGACTCAACCATATATGCTAACAATAAGAAATTCACTTTAAATGTAAAGAACCAAACAGATTTAAAATAAGAGGATGGGGGGAAAACAGCATGGAAGACAAATCAAAAGCAAGCTTAATGGTCACGGTAAAATGAATATAACAACAAAGAAAGCAAATATAAGCATGAGGCCAGCACTAACAAAAAGCCATCCAGCAAAGAGACAGGAAAATCCCTGAAGAACTCTACACTAAGTAACTAGGCTGAGTGAGTAAACTCATTCGGAGGGACACAAGGGTGGTGCGGTCAGTTAAGCATCCAACTCTTGGTTTCAGCTCAGGTTGTGATCTCCAGGTGGTGGGACAGTGCCCCCAGTCAGGCTCCCTGCTTAAAGAGGACTCTCATTTTGAGGAAGAAAACTGCTTTACTTTTGCTTTAAAGTAATTAAACATTATTGTTAATTGTACTTGTGCAATATTAAAAGCTATATCATACAGTAAATATGGGGAAATTCCATCTAGAAAAGATAAACTGCTTTTCCAGAATTATGGTTGTGACATATTTTCAATGAGTCTGCACATGTTAATGTGTAATTGACAGAAAAAAACTTTCATTTTAAAAACTATTTGTATAAATCTTTTCCTCAAATATTGTGGATTTTGTGCAGTTTTTTTAAATCTTGGATTTACAGACTGTCGTTTCACCCATTATGAAGGTTTGTAGAAGGCAAAGAATTTTACAGAGTGGGTAACTGGGTGATTCAGTAGGTTAAGCAATCGACTCTTGGTTCCAGCTCCAGTCATTATCGCAGGATCGTGAGATCCAGCCCCACATCAAACTCCACACTCAGCGCAGAGTCTGTTTGTCCCTCTCCCTCTGCTCTTCCCCCTGCTCTCTCTCTAGAATAAAATCTTCTTTAAATAAAGAACTGTATTATAAAATGTTACATTTACATAAGTACTGATAAACTTCTTTAATCAAAAGTTCATTTTAATCTCCCACTCTACATCATGTTACCATTATCTTGATTCTCTGTAACAATGTATAGTTTTTACACCTTTCCACAACACAACCAGATACTCGATTAAAGTTGAAGTAACAATTGTACAAAATACAAAACCTGAAGATAACTTAATTTTGTAACGGGAAATTCAGTAAAATCACATGACTTTCCTTCCTACAGAGAACAGAATGGTTATACATAGGAATTAGTCTGGTTTAGAGTTATAAACTTTCTTGAAATGAATCATCTAAGATCCCTGTAAGTACTAGTAGATAAAATTTAAAACAAAAAGTTTATTTTTGAGAAATGCCTCAATTTTTTTCTAAAGATTTATTTATTTGAAAGAGAGGGAGAGCACACATGTGAGAGTGCAGAAGAGAAAGGCAGAGAGGGAGAGAGAGCCTTAAGCCGACTCTACACTGAGCAGAGAGCCCAAAACATGGCTCATCTCACAACCCTGAGAACATGACCTGAGCCTAAACCAAGAGTTGGGCACAAAACCAACTGCAGCACCCAGGCACCCTAAGAAATGTTTCAACTTTCTAAATTTTCTTTTTCTTAAGTCAAATTCATTAAGAAAGTCATGGAAGTAGTATTTTCTTAATTGGGGGAAAAAATCAATCTGGGTTGCTTACATAATAAATCTAAATACCACATTAAAAAGTAACCTATTTGTAAACATGGTTATATTAAAAGGAAATTTTATTCTCATTTATAGATCATATATATAACAGGACTGCAAAGAATGTACACATTTGTGCAAGACTGATGAATCACAGAACTGTACCCCTGAAACAAATAACACATTATATGTTAATAAAAAATGATAATAAAAATAGCAAAATGGCAAAAAAAAAGAATGTACACATTCATTTCTTCAAGGCAGCAGAAAAAGTAAGCGCTAGCACTCTGACAATATGTGTATTAGCAAATATGAATTAAATCAGGATGAACCAATGTTAACACAACATTTATGGGAATAAAAGAAGGCATTTTAAAAAATACTATTTCGAATATCAGTTCATTTGGTAATCTTTTTTTGAGCTTTTTTCTTTTTAATTTTAGTTAACATACAGTGCAATATTGGTTTCAGAAGCAGAATTCAGTGATTTCACTTGGTAATTTACTTTTTTTTCTTTTCTTAAAGACTTTATTTATTTATTTATTGGGGGCAAGCACACAAGCAGGGGAAGCAGCAGGCAGAGGGAGAAGCAGTTTCCTTACTGAGCAAGGAGCCTGATGCAGAACTCATCCAAGGACCCTGGGATCACAACCTGAGCCAAACGCAGATGCCTAACGTACTGAGCCATCCAGGCATTCCTCACTTGGTAATTTTCACTAGCTAAAAGATACTTCTCATGTTTTGAAACTAAATAAATTGGGGGACAGAGGCAGGATGGCTTAATACAAGATAGTTAAAATTTTAGGCCTGTGATTTGTTAAGTTCCACAAAAGTATTTGCATGTGACATGTATTATGTTTTAACCTCTTGGTTACTATTTTCATCTGTAGATGGAAAATTTGAATTGTCTTAATATTTAGACATTTTGCTTTTCACAGGTCTTAAAATGGAACTAGGAACCGTTATTTTGAGAGAATTCTATTACATTATACAAACCAGTCATTCTATGTTTGGTCCTTAATACAATTTTAATTTGGATAGACTTATTCTAGTTAAGCCATAAATATTAACATATAAGCTTGTTTTGATTAAAGAATTTTCCTATGAGTAAAAAAGGGAAGAAAACTGGAAGAGTTATATAAATGTTCTAATAAGTGTATGTCAGAGCAAAGACTATTACAATGATAAAAAAATTATTTCATAAAGATAAAGGGGCCAAGAGATAAAATTCTTAAATGTGCACCCACCTAATAAAAAAACTTCAAAATAAATGAAACAAAAACTGACAGTACTGAGAAAGAGACAAATCCACAATTACAGTAAAAGCCTTTATTTAGTATCTCTGTCAAAACAATTGTATTTGCAGAAAATCAATAAGGATTTAGTAGATTTGACAACACTACCAATCAACTTGATTAGACTGACATTTATAGGCAGAAACCACCCAAAATACACATTCTTCTCAGGTACACATGGAGTATTTTACCAAGATAAATGATATTCTGGGACATAAAACAAATTTCAATCAATTTTTTAAAAGAATCAAATCATACAAATCATACAAAGTATATATCCCCAAAGGAATTAAATTAGAAATCAGTAACAAAAAATCCCTAGAAAGAGTCCCAAATATTTGGAAACTAAATAGCACACTTTACAGAACACTAAATAACCCACTGATCAAAAAAAAACCAAAAGGGAAATTAGAAAGTATTTTGAATTGAACGAAAATGAAAACACAGCATGTTAAGAATTTGTAGCATGCTTTAGTTCTTAATGGGAAGTTAGAGCATTAAACACCTATATTAAAAAAGAATAATGTCTCCAATCAATGACCTCGGTTAGCTTTCACATTAAGAAAATACAATCAGGGGGCACCTGGATGGCTCAATAAGTGTCTGCCTTCAATCCCCCCCACTCCAGCTTGTGCTCGTGCTCTCTCTCAAATAAGTAAAAGAAATAATCTTAAAAAATCAATTCTACGCATATATTCTAGAAACAAAAAACCCTAAAATTTTGAAAAAATTCCATATACAAAAACATCAAAAAATATCATGTATGTAGGGTTAAATCTGAAAGAAGATGGGAAAGATACATACACTGAAAACTACAAGATATTACTGAGAGAAATTAGAGACAACCCTAAAGAAATGGAGACATATACCTTATTCTCTGGCCAGAAGTCTCCATATTAAGGTATCAATTCTCCCTCAAATTGATATATAAACTCAACACCATTCCAATCAAATGCCTAACAACATTTTTGTAGAATTGGCAAACTGATTTCAAAATTCATATAGAAATGCATAGGAACTGGGGTGTCTGGGTGGCTCAGCTGGTTAAGCATCAGCCTTCGGCTCAGGTCATCATTCGGGGGCCCTGGGACTGAGCCCCATGTTGGGCTCCCTCCCTCTTCCCCTGCCTGCCACTCCCCTTGCTTGTGCTCTTTCTCTGTGTCAAATAATCTTTAAAAACAAAAAAGAAAAGAAATGCAAAGGACCTAGAATAGCCCAAAAAAAAAAACAAAACAAAACAAAAAAACCTCTAAAAAGATCAGAGGACTGACACTACATGGCTTCAAAAAGTTATAGTAATCAAAGCAACACGACAGACTGACTTAAGATAGACAAAAAGATCAGTGGAATAAAGTCTAGAAGTAAATTCACATACACAGACACGACTGATTTTTAACACAGGTGTGATGGTAAAGTGAAGAAAGAATAGCCCTTCCCACCTATGGCGCTCAAAAAATTGAATATGATGTGGAAAAAAATGAACATGGAGTTATACTATATCATATACAAAAATTAACTCAAATTAGATCATAGATCTAAATGTAACACCTAACATGATAAAATTTCTAAAATACACCATAAGAGACAATCTTTGTGAACTTGAATTAAGCAATTTCTAACACACACCACCAAAAACGTAATCCATACAAGAACAAATTGATAAATAGACACCATTACAATTAATAATATCTGGTATTCAAAATATTAAGAGAATGAGAAGACAACCCATGAACTTAGAGAAAATATTTGAAAAACATATATCTAATAAAGGACTTGTAGCTAAAATATATAAAGAAGTCTTAAACCTCAACAATAAGAAAACAACCAACCCCATTCAAAAACAGATAAAAGATCTGAGTACTTCACAAAAATACATCCACAAATGGCAAATAAGCACATGAAAAGATGTCCAAACAAAAATGTTTCCCTGTCTTAGGGCAAACACTCTTGAAACAAATGGAAAGACCGGAAGTCTCAACAGATAAAAAGAAGCTGTAAAAAAGAAAGCTACAAATGAAAATTTTATAAGACAATAACCAAAATAAAACATTCACTGAATGGGCTCAAGAGCTGAATGGAGGGGTGCCTGACTGGATCAGTAAGAGGAGCATGCAACTCCTGATCTCAGGGTCGTGAGTTCAAGCCCTGTGTTGAGATACAGTTTACTTAAAAATAAAATCTTAAAAAAGAAAAAAAAAAAGAGCTAAATGGAGATGACAGATCAAAGAATCCTAGAACTTGAAGCTACAAATCATGCAATCTAAACAACAGAGAGAAAAAAAAGACTACAAAATAATAAACAGAGCAACGCCTGGGTGGCTCAAAGTTCGTTAAGTGTCTGCCTTTGGCTCAGGTCATGATCCCAGGGTTCTGGGATGGAGCCCCACATCAGGCTCCTTGCTCAGTGGGAGGTCTGCTTCTCCCTCTGCCCCTCCCCTGGCTTGTGTGCCCCCTCTCTCTCAAGTAAATAAATAAAATCTTTAAAAATAATAATAATAGGGCGCCTGGGTGGCTCAGTGGGTTAAAGCCTCTGCCTTCAGCTCAGGTCATGATCTCAGGGTCCTGGGATCGAGGCCCACATCGGGCTCTCTGCTCAGCAGGGGGCCTGCTTCCTCCTCTCTCTCTGCCTGCCTCTCTGCCTACTTGTGATCTAATCTCTCTCTCTGTGTCAAATAAATAAATAAAATCTTTTAAAAATAATAATAATAATAATAATAAACAGAGTCTCAGAAACCCACAGGACGATATCAGAAACTATAAAATTTGTATAATCTGAGCCCCTGGAAAAAAGGAGAAAAGATATGGAGTGGAAAAAATACTTGAAGAAATAATGGCTAAATCTAGCAAAAAGAAATAAATTCAAAGAAATCCACATCCAGACACATCATAATCAAAGTGCTGAAAAATCAAAGGTGATTTAAAAAGTCTTAAAAGCAACCAGAATAAAACACCATGCTACATAAAGAAAAATGATCAAGGGACTCCAAATTTCTTATTAGAAACTATGAAAACCAGAAAATAGTAGAACGACATTCTTAAAAGTAAAAAATGAAAAGAACTATCAACTGAGAATTCTATATCCAACAAAAACATCCCTCAGAAATAATGGTGAAATAATGGAGCCTGCTTCCTCCTGTCTGCCTGCCTTTCTACCTACTTGTGATCTCTCTCTCTCTCTCTCTCTCTCTCTCTCTGTCAAATAAATAAATAAATAATCTTTAAAAAAAAAAAGAATCTTAAAGACAATTCCTTTACTATATAGACTGTGGTAGGACAATGAAAGGTGAATAAATTCTCCTATTTGATAGCTTAAACCTGATACTAAAATCCAATGAAGACAGTACAAAAAAAAAAAATTATACAAAACCAATGCCGCTAGGAGTACAGATACAAAACTCCTAAATAATATATTGAGAAATAAAATATAATATTAACATAATACATTATGACCAAGATTTATCCCAGATTGTAAAGATATGCCAAAATTAGAAAATATATTAATATAATATATACTATTAACCAGTTAAAGAAAATATAACATCATCTTGTTAGATAATGAAAAGGCATCTGATTAAATATCCATTCTTAAAAATACTAATATTATACAAGCAATTAAAGAATATTTCTGTAACATAATAAAGAATAGAAATATGAAACAGAGCAAAATATCTGAATAGTTTACAATTAATTTCAAGTCAAAAGAAAGATGTATTCAATCACTGAAATCAATCAACATTATTCTGGAAGCTATAATCAATGTAATGAAACAAACAACAAAGAAAGGTATAAATACTAGAAAGGAAAGGAGAAAATAATCATTATTAGCAGATATAAGTGCTTACCTAAAAAACCCAAGATAATCAACAGAACTACTATTTCAAAATCTGTGATGGATCAATGGAACAAAATAGAAAATCCAATAAGAAGCCCATTTATAGACAAGATTTTAGTTCACAATACAGATAAAACTTCCAAGTCTTCAGAGAAATGCTTATTGGAAAATGTTGGTAAAAGCATGTAACCATTGAGACTGTTTTTTTATATACATGTACTGTTGTTTTTTTTAAGATTTTATTTATTTGAGAGAAAGAGCAAGAGAACGCACAGTGAGGGGCATAAGGAGAGGGAAAAGCAGACTCCCTGATGAGCCAGCAGCCCACACAGGATTTGATCCCAGGAAGCCGAGATCATGACCTGAGCCACCTAGATACCCCTACGTGTACAAATAAATGTAGTAAAACTGCCTGAGCTGAAGGCAGATGCTTAACAGACTGAGCCACCTAGACACCCCTACGTGTACACATAAATGTAGTAAAACTGTAAGAAAAGTATGGAAAGCTAAAACAAATACAATGGTTACCTCTAGATGGCTGGAAAGGGATGTAACTGGGGAGGGTCATACTAAGTCAAGAGGACTTCTAAGGTAGTAAATACAGGTGTTCAGATTATTTTTTAAAACTATAATTNGCGCCTGGGTGGCTCAGTGGGTTAATGCCTCTGCTTTCGGCTCAGGTCATGATCTCAGGGTCCTGGGATCGAGGCCCGCATCGGGCTCCCTGCTCAGCGGGGAGCCTGCTTCCCCCTCTCTCTCTCTGCCTGCCTCTCTGCCTCCTTGTGATCTCTCTCCCTCTGTGAAATAAATAAATAAAATCTTTAAAAAAAAAAAAAAACTATAATTTACAGGGCACCTGGGTGGCTTAGTCATTAAGCATCTACCTTCAGCTCAGGTCATGATCCCAGAGTCCTGGGATCGTGCCCTGCATCGGGCTCCCTGCTTGTCAGGAAACCTGCTTCTCCCTCTCCCACTCCCCCTGCTGTGTTCCCTCTCTTGCTGGCTGTCTCTGTCAAATAAATAAAAGCTTAAAAAAAATAAAAATATAAATAAATAAAACTATGATTTACATTTTATGTAAATGTAAAACCTGTATGATTATTTCAATATGTAGAAAAAGCATTTCACAAAGTACAACATCCATTCATGATAAAAACCCTCAAAAAAATAGGTCTAGAGGGAACATATTTCAACATAATAAAGGCCTTATATGAAAAACCTAGACCTAACATCATATTCAATGGGGAAACACTGAAGCTTCCCCTAAAGTCAGAAACAAAACAAGGATGTCCACTCTCACCACTTTTATTCAACATAGTACTGAAAGTCCTAGCCACAGCAATAAGACATCAAAAAATAAAAGGCATCCAAATCAGTAAGGAAGAAGTAAAACTTTCACTATTTACAAATGACAGGATACTATATATAGAAAACCCTAAAGACTCCACCAAAAAACTACTAGGACTGATAAATGAATCCAATAAAGTCACAGGATACAAAATTAAATGTACAGAAATCTGTTGCATTCCTATATACTAGTAACCTACGTACTAATATATACTACATACTAATATATATACTAAAACAAAGCACTAGAAAGTGAAATTAAGAAAACAGTCCCATTACAATTACGCCAAAACAATTACATCAAAAACAATAAAATACCTAGGAATAAACTTAACCACAGAGGTGAAAGACCCAGTACTCTGAAAACTACAAAACACTGATGAAAGAAATTAACCAGGATACTAAGAAGTGGAAAGACATTTTATCTCATGGATTGGAAAAATAAACATTGTTAAAATGTCAATACTGCCCAAAGCAATCTACACATTTAATGCAATCCCCATCAAAATACCAAGAGCATTTTTCACAGAACTAAAACAAACAATCCTAAAATTTGAATATGGGGCGCCTGGGTGGCTCAGTGGGTTAAAGCCTCTGCCTTTGGCTCAGGTCATGATCTCAGGGTCCTGGGATTGAGCCCCGCATCGGGCTCTCTGCTCAGCAGGGAGCCTGCTTCCTCCTCTCTCTCTGCCTGCCTCTCTGCCTTCTTGTAATCTCTCTGTCAAATAAATAAATAAATATCTAAAAAATTTTTAAAAATAAAATAAAATTTGTATATGAATAGCCAAAGCAATCTTGAAAAAAGAAAAACAAAAGTGGAGGCATCACAATTTCAGACTTCAAGTTATACTACATAGCTGTGGTGATCAAAATAGTAGGCTCCTAGCATAAAAACAGACACAGAGATCAACGGAACAAAACAGAAAACCCAGAAACAAACCCACAAATATATGATCAATTAATCTTCACACAAAGAAGGAAAGACTATACAGTGGGAAAAAGTCTCTTCAACAAATGGTACTGTGAAAACCAGCCAGCTACATGCAAAAGAATGAAACTGGACCACTTTCTTACACCACAGACAAAAATAAACTCAAAACAGATGAAAGACCTAAACTAAGACCTGAAACCATAAAAATCCTAGCAGAGAGCACAGGCAGTAATTCTCTAACACTGGCCATGGCAAGTTTTCTAGATATGTCTCCTGAGGCAAGGAAAATAAAAACAAAAATAAACTACTGGGACTACTCAAAATAAAAAGCTTCTGCACAGAGGTCCCTGGGTGGCTCAGTCAGGCATCTAACTTGGTTTCAGCTCAGGTCCTCGTCTCATGGCTCATGGGATTGAGCCCCAAGACAGGCCCCACACTCAGTAGGAAGTCTATTTGGATATTCTCTCCCATTCATGTGCTCACTCTCTCTTTCTCTCTTAAATGGATCAATAAATCTTTTAAAAAAAAAAAGGTTCTGAACAGCAAGGGAAAAAAATCAACAAAACTAAAAGGCAACCTACTGAATGGTAGAAGATATGTGCAAATGACATATCTGATCAAGGGTTAAGTATCCAAAATATATAAAGCTGATACAGCTCAATACACAAACACCAAATCATCCAATTAAAAAATGTGCAGATGACATGAACAGACACTTCTTCAAGAAAACATCCAGAGGGCCAACAGACAAATGACAACATGCTCAAAATCACCTATTATCAGGGAAATACAGAACAGAAACTATAATGAGATATTACTTCATACCTGTCAGAACGCCTAAAATCAAAAGCACAAGAAACAACAAATGTTGGCAAGGATGTGGAAAAAAAAGAACCCTGTTGTATTGTTGGTAGGAATGCAAACTGGTACAGATGTTGTGGAAAACAGTATGCAGGTTCCTCAAAAAGTTAAAAATAGAACTACCCTTCAATCCAGTAATCATACTACTGGGTATTTATCCAAAAAATACAAAACCACTAATTCAAAGGGATATATGCACCCCTGTGTTTACAGCAGCACTATCAACAATAGCCAAATGATGGAGGCAGCTCAAGTGTTCATCAATAGATAAATGGATAAAGAACATGTGATACACACATACACACACACACACAATGGAATATTATTCAGTCATAGAAAAGTATGAAATCTTGCTATTTGCAATGGCATGGAAGGAGCTAAAGAGTATAATACTAAGTGAAATAAGTCAGTCACACAAAGACGAATACCATACAATTTCACTCATGTGGATTTAACAAATAAAACAAATGAGCAAAGAAGAAAAAAAAAGAGAGAGAGAAACCAAGAAACAGACTCTCAACTATAGAGAACAAACTGATAGTTACCAGAGGGGAGGACTGGGGGTGGGGGCTATGGATTTGGGTGAAATCGATGATGGGGACTTAAAAAAACAAAAACTTCAACACCTGGGTGGCTCAGTCAGTTAAGTATCTACCTTTGGCTCAGGTCATGATCCCAGAGTCCTGGGATTGAGCTCCCTGCTCAGCAAGAAGCCTGTTTCTCCCTCTCCCTCTGCCTGCTGTTCCCCTGCTTGTGTTATCTGTCTCTATCAAATAAAATCTTCAAAAAAAAAAAAGGGGCACCTGGGTGGCTCAGTGGGTTAAAGCCTCTGCCTTCAGCTCAGGTCATGATCTCAGGATCCTGGGATCAAGGCCCGCATCGGGCTCTCTGCTCAGCAGGGAGCCCATTTCCTCCTCTCTCTCTGCCTGCCTCTCTCCCTACTTGTGATCTCTCTGTCAAATAAATAAATAAAATAAAATAAAAAAATAAAAAAACTGGGGTGCCTGGGTGGCTCAGTCATTAAGCGTCTGCCTTCAGCTCAGGTCATGATCCCAGGGTCCTGGGATTGAGCCCCACACTGGGATCCCTGCTCAGTGGGAAGCCTGTTACTCCCTCTCCCACTCCCCCTGTTTGTATTCCCTCTCTTGCTGTGTCTCTGTCAAATAAATAAAATCTTTTTTTTTTTTAAGATTTTATTTATTTATTTCACAGAGGGAGAGAGATCACAAGTAGGCAGAGAGGCAGGCAGAGGCTTTAACCCACTGAGCTCAAATAAAATCTTTAAAAATCGCCCAAATAAAATCTTTAAAAAAAAAAAAAAGAAAAGAAAACACAACCGTTCCAAATCTTTGGGATGCAGCCAAGGTGGTCCTAACAAGGAAGTATATAGCAATAGAAGCCTTTCTCAAGAAACAAGAAAGGTCTAACATACACAAGCACCAGGTGGGACTGCTTCTCTCTCTCCCCTTTCCTCCTGGCTCTGCTCTCTCTAGCTCTGTCTCAAATAAAATTTTTAAAAAAATAAAATAAAATCTGAATTCTTAAAAAAAATCTGAATTTTTATAAAAAGTTAAACTAAGTGAAATAAGTGAAAAAAAATTCAGTAGAGAAAAAACAAAGGCAGACAAGCAAGTTCAGAGTCTGTTACCAGAACTCAAATGACAGATGATCAAGAAAAGAAATGGAAGAGGAAGAATAGCTCTGAGTGTCAGTCTAACAGGTAAAAACTAAAAGATGTACTTGAAAACGGGCACCTGAGTGGTGGAGTCAGTTAAGCACCTGACTCTTGATTTCAGCTCAGGTCATGATTTCAGAATTGTGGGATTGAGTCCTGTGTCCCCGGCTCTGCGATGAGCATGGATTATCTCCCCTCCCTCTACTTCCACCCCTTTCCCTGCTTATGCACACACCCGCTCTTTCTCAATAAATAAAATCTTTTTAAAAAAATTTTAAAAAAGGATGTGGTGAATGATTAGCTATAAAATATGAGAAACAGGAATGAGTTGGGGCACGTGGGTGGCTCAGTCAGTTAAGTGTCCATCTTCAGCTCAAGTCATGATCTGGGAGTCCAGGGATCAAGTCCTACATTGTACTCACCCCCTGCTCAGCAGGGAGTTTGCTTCTCCCTCTCACTCTGCATCCCACCCCTTTACTCACTCAATCTCTCTCCCTCTCTAATAAATAAATGAAATCTTAAAAAAAAAAAAAAAGAGGAATGAATTAAAGATAATTCTGAGCTTTATAACAAGACAATGAGGGCGCCTGGGTGGCTCAGTGGGTTAAAGCCTCTGCTTTCGGCTCAGGTCATGATCTCAGGGTCCTGGTCCTGGGATCGAGGCCCGCATCGGGCTCTCTGCTCAGCAGGGAGCCTGCTTCCTCCTCTCCCTGTCTCTCTGCCTGCCTCTCTGCCTACTTGTAATCTCTCTCTCTGTGTCAAATAAATAAATAAAATCTTAAAAAAAAAAAAGGCAATGAGTAGTTTTACCATCAAATGCGTTAGAAGATAAAGTAAAAAGAGAAGTGAACTTGGAAAAAAAAACAATGACATAGTTCACTGCTTTCCTGGATGTGACCTACAGAAAAGGGGAAATCTCTAATAAAGAAATAGAGGGCACAAAGGACAGATGTTAAGAGTTAAAGAAGCACTGTCCAATAAAGCTTTCCATAATGAGGGAAACGTTCTATCACTGTGCCGTCTCATACAACAAACACTAGACTCATGTGGCTTTGATCACTTGAAATGTGACGCTCCAACAGAAGAACAGATTTATTTAATTTTAATTCAAATTTAAATAGCTACAGGTGGTTCACTGCTACCACACTGGACCAGGGTATATCTGGACCTTAATAACATTTACATTCTCTTTCTCTCACTTTCTAGACACATAAAATTAACATTTTAAAAATTAACATTTACATTTGACTTACATTATTCTGAGAGTTTAAAAAATACCACCTAGGGTTAAAATATTACAAAACTGAGGAACTATGATCCATCCTCAGCCAAACAGTATGATTAAGTAATTCTTAATCCATTTACAAATCTAAATGAAGCTGAGTAAAAAACTGCATTCTCGGGCGCCTGGGTGGCTCAGTGGGTTAAAGCCTCTGCCTTCAGCTCAGGTCATGATCTCGGGGTCCTGGGATCGAGGCCCGCATCGGGCTCTCTGCTCAGCGGGGAGCCTGCTTCCTCCTCTCTCTGTCTCTCTGCCTGCCTCTCTGCCTACTTGTGATCTCTCTCTCTGTGTCAAATAAATAAATAAAATCTTTAAAAAAAAAAAAAAATGCATCCTCTGGGGCACCTAGGTGGCTCAGAATCCCAGGATTGAGCCCTGCAACAGGCTCTCCGATCAGAGGGGAGTCTGCTTCTCCCTCTGCCTCTCACCTTGTTAGTGTTCTCTCTCACTCTCTCTCTGTCTCTCAAACAAATAAATAAATCTTTAAAACAAAGAAACATCAAACAAACAACTGCATGCTCTGGCAAGCTGCCATTAAGGTATAGTTGCAAAACAAACCAGTCATAGAGAAGGCATAGTTTGAGAGCTAGAGCTCTACTCTTCAGAATACTGACCTCTCCATCACTATCAGATATCACAATGAACGCATCTTCAAGTCTCCGTTTCCTCTTCAGATTGACAGAACTGGCAGTTTCTGCATCTTTCTTTTCCAGGTTCTGAGCTTCAGAGGCTTCTTTAACTTTTTTCTTTCTCCGTGGCATTCTTTTCTCTGAAACACAGGGTAAGTAATTTACTCAAAGTGTAAGTTTTCCAGATGCTATCTGTAACATAGTCATGTAAGAGAAAAAGGTTTCCATCTAAAAGAAGTAAAATGACTTCTGAACATTTCCACTACTCATTAAATTTACACTCATTAAAATTACTCATTAAAATTGAGTACTCATTACTCATTAAAATTACAATTTTTGGATTGTACTCATCCAAATTATTAAAATTACACTTTTTAAAGTGTACTTAAAATTACACTACTCATTAAAATTACAATTTTTTCTATTTAAGATACTGGATATATCCCATCTCTGTAGGGACATTTCAATAGAAATAATACAACAATTTATCCTAGTTCTTTAAACATTAACTTAGATAATTGGTTGTCTTTTTAAAGATTTATTTATTTATTTGAGAGACAGTACACACACACACAATCGAACATGCAAGTGGGTAAAAGGGTAAAGGGAGAGAATCTTCAAGTGGATTCCCCACTAAGCACAGAGCCCAATGTGGGGCTCCATCTCATGACCCATGAGAGCATAACCTGAGCTGAAACCAAGAGTCAGACACTCAACCAACTGAGCCACCCAGGAGTCCCAGATAACTGACTCTCTTGACTACATATTATAATTTACATAAAAAATAATTTTTTTCAGTAACAATGCCTCAACTTGATAAAGGACATCTAAAAAAAACCACAGTTAATATCATACTTAAAGTTAAAAAACTGAATCCTTTCTCCTTAAGGCAGGAACAAGACAGGATGAACATTATCTTGGAGGCTCTAGGCAGCTCAATTATGCAAAAAGAAAAGACAACCAAATTGGGAAGGAAGAAGTAAAACTATCATCATTTGCAGATGACATGATCTTGTGTTTAAAAAAACACTAAAAATGGTGGGGCGCCTGGGTGGTTCAGTCGTTGGGCGCCTGCCTTCGGCTCAGGTCATGATCCCAGGGTCCTGGGATCAAGACCCACACCAGGCTCCCTGCTCAGTGGGAGGCCTGCTTCTCCTCTCCCACTCCCCATCCTTGTGTTCCCTCTCTCAATGTCTCTGTCAAATAAATAAAATCTTTAAATATAAATAAATGAATAAATAAATAAATAAGGGGCACCTGGGTGGCTCAGTGGGTTAAAGCCTCTGCCTTCAGCTCAGGTCCTGATCTCAGGATCCTGGGATCGAGGCCCGCATCGGGCTCTCTGCTCAGCTGGGAGCCTGCTTCCTCCTCTCTCTCTGCCTGCCTCTCTGCCTACTTGTGATCTCTCTCTGTCAGATAAATAAAATCTTAAGTAAATAAATAAATAAATAAGGGCGCCTGGGTGGCTCAGTGGGTTAAAGCCTCTGCCTTCGGCTCAGGTCATGATCCCAGGGTCCCAGGATCGAGGCCCACATCTGGCTCTCTGCTCAGCAGGGAGCCTGCTTCCTCCTCTCTCCTCTCTCTCTGCCTGACTCTCTGCCTACTTGTAATCTCTCTGTGTCAAATGAATAAATAAAATCTTAAATAAATAAATAAATAAATAAATAAATAAATAAATAAATAAATAAGACTAATAATGGGAGCCTGGGTGGCTCAATCTGTTAAGCACCCAACTCTTGATTTCAGTTGGGGGTCACTGTCTCAGGGTCCTGGGACCAAGCCCTGCACTGGTCTCCACACTCATCAGGGAGTCAGCTTGGGGATTCTCTCTCCTTCTGCCCTTCCCCCTCCCCCTTCTGGTGCTCTTTCTCACTCTCTAAGGTAAATTCATAAATCTTTAACAAAAACAAAAAAATAAAAATAAAAAAACAGCAAGGACTCCACTGGAAAATTATAACTAATGAAGAAGCTCAAACAGACTGTGCCATGCAGTCAATATACAAAAAATCAACTGTACTGTTGTTCACTAATAATAAATAATCCAAAAATGAAATTTTTAAAATTCCATTTCTAGGGGCACCAGGCTGGCTCAGTCAGTAGAGCATCTGACTCTTGATCTCAGGGTCTTGAGTTCAAGACCCACATTGGGTGTAGAGATTAAAGAATAAAATCTTTAAGGGCGTCTAGGTGGCTCAGTCGGTTAAGCATCTGACACTTGATTTCGGCTTAGGTCGTGATCTCAGGGTCATGAGATCAAGCCCCATGTCAGGCTCTGCACTGGGTGTGAAACCTGCTAAAGATTCTCTCTCCCTCTCTATGCCCGCCCCCTGCCGACTCACACACACACTCTCTCTTCTTCTCTCTCAAAAGTAAAGTAAAATCTTTAAAAAATAAGAAAAAATAAAATTTCTAATAGCATCAAAAATAATAAAATTCTTAGGAATAAATTTAACAAAATGAGTGCAAGACTTGCAAATGAAAACGTAAAAGTACTGTTGAAGGAAGGGTCCAGTTCAAGGTGACAGTGGAAAATCTTGTTAACCTCCTCCTTTGGACACACCAAATCTACAAATATATATGCAACAAATTCTAAAATAAACCTAAAACCTGGCAGAGCAACCCATTCACAAATGAGACCACATTAAAGAGAAAGTAGGTAAGCTTAAGAGACAATCTCATAAACCCCACCCCAGGCACACCAACTCACAATGGGGAGGGAACTCAACCCAGAAGCTTCTCCCTGAGGAGAGACAGGTTTGAACCCCATATCTGGCACCACAACTTTTAAGACTTACCTGAGAAATAAGCCCCCTAAACATCTGCTTTAAAAGCCAACAGAGCTTGCATCCACAAGACTCCCAAAACTAAAAGGAATTGAAAAGCAATTCTCAAAAAGCTGACATGCAAATTCATGTACCCCAGAGCTCAGCACAAAGACAGCCAAGTGAAAAGCACCCAGACTTTCTGTGAAAAAGGCTTATTTGCTTATCTTGAAACTTCAGCCTGAGAGGCATCTAATTCAAAATACATAAGTGCCTACTGAAGTATTCCAAAAACAGAGGCCAGCAGACACCACCTTTGCAACTCCCTGTCTCACTCAAGCTCGCCAGTACCTCCCAGAAAGGAGTTTGTACTCTTGTGTGACACTCCAATTTTTATAAATGCTTCCCAGGCAATACTCCCAGATCACTTGCCACTGGGGGCCACCAGGGCTTATGCTGACAGTCCTGCAGCACTTTGTATATTTATATACTTGAAAAGGTACAGCCTGAGAGTCTGGCTTCCAATCAGCCTGAATCTAGGTGGTAAATGAGTTCCTCCCACTTGGGACACTGACAGTTCTTGGCATACCTTCAAGTGCTGGGAGCCACTAAGAATATAGTAGGCTGCTTAGATAACCACAAAGGTTTGAAAAACAGCTAAATGCTAAGGCAAGATTAAAAGATAAGGTTCATCTCCCACATAAGACCACTCTTTCAAAACTCGGAGAATTGCTGGGGTTTTTTTTTTTCCCCCTCAATTTTTTTAGTTTAAATTCAATTAATTAACATATAATGTATTATTTGTTTCAGGGGTACAGGTCTGTGATTCATCAGTCTTATATAACACCCAGTGCTCATTATACGATATACCCACCCCAAGGTCTATCCCCCAGCCACCCCATCCCCTGAACCCCCTCCCCTCTCCAACCCTCAGTTTATTTCCTAAGATTTAGAGTCTCTTACAGTTTGTGTCCCTCTCTGGTGTCATCTTATTTCATTTTTTCCTCTCATCATCTATAATCCTCTGCCTTGTTTCTTAAATTCTATATTTCAGTGAGATCATGATAATTTTCTTTCTCTGACTTATTTCACTTAGCATAATACCCTCCAGTTCCATCCACATTGTTACAAATGGCAAGATTTCTTTTTCTTTTGATGGCTCCAAGAGTTGCTGTCTTATCCAATGCACACAATCAACATGGAGAGTAAAGAAAATGAAAAAAAAAGAGGAATATGTTCCAAAGGAAAAGAATTAGATAAAAGTTCAGAAAAACACCTTAACAAAAGAGAGGTAAGTGGTTTAGAGGTAGGTGATTTACCTAACAAAGGAGTTCAAAATAATGGTCATACATCCAAACAGCCAACAGACACATGAAAAAGTACTCAATGTCACTTGGCATCAAAGAAATACAAATCAAAACCACAATGAGATACCACCTCACACCAGTCAGAATGGCTCAAACTAACAAATCAGGGAACGACAGATGTTGGTGAGGATGCAGAAAAAGGGGAACCCTCCTACACTGTTGGTGGGGAACCCTCCTACACTGTTGGTTGGAATCCAAGCTGGTATGGCCACTCTGGAGAACAGTATGGAGGTTCCTCAAAAAAGTTGAAAACAGAGCTACAGTTAAGCATCTGCCTTTGGCTCTGGTCATGATCCCAGCACCTGGGAAAACAGAGCAACTGCACTACTGGGTATTTACCCCAAAGATATAAAGGTAGTGATCCGAAGGGACACCTGCACCCCAATGTTTATAGCAGCAATGTCCACAATAGCCAAACTATGGAAAGAGCCCAGATGTCCATCGACAGATGAATGGATAAAGAAGTAGGGTGTGTGTATACACACACACACATACACACACACACACACACACACACAAAATGGGATATAACGCAGCCATCAAAAAAAAAAAAAGAAAAATCTTGCCATTTGCAACAACGTGGATGGAACTATAAAGTATTATGCTAAGCAAAATAAGTCAATCAGAGATAGACAAACATACGATTTCACTGATATGTGGAATTTGAGAAACAAGGCAGAGGATCATAGGGGAAGGGAGGGGAAAATGAAACAAGACGAAATCAGAGGGGAAACAAACCATAAGAGATCTTAATCTCAGGAAACAAACTAGAGGGTTGCTGGAGGGGGGGGGGTGGGGGATGGAAGGGCTGGGTGATGGACACTGGGGAGGGTATGTGCTACGGTGAGTGCTGTGTATTGTGTAAGACTAATGAATCACAGACCTGTACTCCTGAAACAAATAATACATTCTATGTTAATTTAAAAAAAAACACCTCTAAACAAAACACACACACAAAATAAATATTTGGTATTAACTCCTAAAATAAATAAATAAATAATGGTCATAAAATTGCTCCCTGGGTTCAGAAGAAGAATGGATAAGCAAAGTAGGAATTTTAACTAAAAAATGAAAAATATAAAAGTTTCAAATAGGGGGTGCCTGGGTGGCTCAGTGGGTTAAGCCTCTGCCTTCGGCTCAGGTCATGATCTCAGGGTCCTGGGATTGAGCCCCGCATCGGGCTCCCTGCTCAGTGGGGAGCCTGTTTCCTCCTCTCTCTCTGCCTGCCTCTCCGCCTACTTGAGATCTCTCTCTCTCTGTCAAATAAATAAATAAAGTCTTAAAAAAAAAGTATCAAATAGAAGTCATGTTACTGAAGAATACAATAACTGAAAAATACAATAACTGAACTGAAAAATACAATAGAGGGCTTCAACATCAGATTAGAAGAAGAAGAAAGGATCACTGCACTTGAAGTCAGATCAGTGGAACTCAATTAGAGCAGCAAAAGAAAAAAGATGAAAAATGAGTGGATACATTAAAAAACTTAATAGACATCAAGCAGACCAACATTCATATTACAGAGGTCCCAAAAGACGGAACAAAAGGGGCAGGAAAATTATTTGAAGAAGTAATGGATAAAACTTCCCTAACCTGGAAGCTCAGAGAGTTCTAAAAAAGATAAACCCAAAGGAATCCACACCAAGACACATTATAATTAAAATGACAAAAGTTACAGATAAGGAAAAATCTTAAAAGTAGGAAAGAAGTGGGGAGCCTGAGTGGCTCAGTGGGTTAAAGCCTCTGCCTTCAGCTCAGGTCATGATCTCAGGGTCCTGGGATTGAGCCCTGCATCAGGCTCCCTGCTCAGTGGGGAGTCTGCCTCCTCTCTCTCTCTCTCTGCCTACTTGTAGTCTCTGTCAAATAAATAAACAAAATCTTTAAAAAAAAAATTGGAAAGAAAATGAACATGTTCCTGTTACTATAATAATTCGTTAAGGGACATACAAGATAAAAAGACGTAAATTGTGACATCAAAAACATGTTGGGGGGCACCTGGGTGGCTCAGTCAGTTGAACATCCAACTCTTAGTTCAGTTCAGCTCAGCTCATGATCTCGGGGCAGTGGGATTAAGCCCTGCATACAGCTCCATGCTCAGCAGAGAGTCTGTCTGAGAGTCTCTCTCTCTCTCCTTCTATCCCTCCCTGTTAAAATAAATAAATCTTTTTTAAAAAATGATGTAGGGATAGTAAAAATGTAGAGCTTTAGAATAAGCTCAAACTTAAGTTGCCTAGCAACTTAAAATAGACTGTTGTACGTTGTTTTAGGTAAGCCTCATGAGAATCACAAAACAAAAACCTATAGTAGATACATAAAAGATAAAGGAATCTAAATATACAAGAGAAAAATCATCAAATCACAAAGGGAGAGAGCAAGAAAAGAAGGAACAGAGGAATTACAAAGCAGCCAGAAAATAACTAACACAAAGGCACACACAAACAAAAAAGCCAATTAAGTACACAGCTCCCAATAATTACTTTAAATGTAAACGGCCTAAGTTCTCTAATCAAAAGACTCAGAGTGGCTGAATGGATAAAAGAAAGATAAAAACATATCAAATATATCAACCATAACACTCTCTAGGTGTCCTTATCTGTTTTACATAGTAAATCTAAGAAAATTAAGGCCTAAACTTTTGGCTGAAATTACAACAGTTTAGGATAAGAAAAATGTGAAGTCAATTCATCCCAAACATATAAAGCCTATTTTTGTACATATATCTCCACTATTTATCATAATATCATCTAAGACAGAAGTACATACTTATTTTTCTATTTCCAACTTGTTATTCTGTTCTTCACTTACCCATTTATTTCTTCTCTCCTCCTAAATGAAAATCAGGATCATTTACAAAGACTGCAACTTTATTTTTTCTTAAAGATTTATTTATTTGAGGGGCACCTGAGTGGCTCAGTCAGTTAAGCATCTGGCTTTAGCTTAGGTCGTGACCCCAGGATCCTGGGATCATGCCCCGAATCTGGCTCTCTGCTCAGCGGGGAGTCTGCTTCTCCCTCTGCCTCTCCCCCTGCTTATGCTCTCTGTCAAATAAATAAATAAAATCTTTTTTTTTTTTAGTTTATGGTGCATATTTATTCAGACTATGTATATTTTTATGGCATTCATATGCATTTTTGTGGTTTTAAAAAAGACCTTAGAAAGGTCTTTTTCCTCCATTGCTATATAAGTTTTTTTTTTAAGATTTTATTTATTTATTTCACAGAGGGAGAGAGATCACAAGGAGGCAGAGAGGCAGGCAGAGAGAGGGGGGGGGAAGCAGGCTCCCCGCTGAGCAGGGAACCCAATGTGGGCCTTGATCCCAGGACCCTGAGATCATGACCTGAGCCGAAAGCAGAGGCTTTACCCCACTGACCCACCCAGGCACCCAAGTTTTTTTAATAAATAAAATCTTTTTAAAAATCTATTTATTTGAGAGAGAGAGACAGAGCACACAAGCCTTGTGCTTGTGCAAGCAGGGGGAGGCACAGAGGGAAAGAGAGAATCTCAAGTAGACTCCTGACTGAGCACAGAGCCCGACTTGGGGTCCAATCCCACAAACTCAAAATCATGACCTGACCTGAGATGAAATCAAGAGTTGGACACCTAACCAACTAAGCCACCCAGGCACCCCCCTGCAACTTTAGAATGAGTATGGAAACTAAGCTTTTGTTCCACAGGAACATGACACTGTTGTACAAAGGCAATACAATGAAATCTAATGAAAAGACTGATTTTTGGCTACCTAAGTGAATTGGCTATTTAAATAAAATATCACACACTAAACAGCTAAGAAAGAATGGAAGGCAAAAAGATGTAAGACTATTTTCATGATTGTTTATGTATTCAATTCCATTGCTGAGAAGAAGATACCTGTAATTACATAATACAAACAATACATGCCATAGTAGTCCACAAAAAGATGCGGTCAGCTAGGTTGGGTAAGCTGGTTGCTAGAGGTGGACTTTGAGCAGGATGCTGAAGAACTGTACTGTGTTTTAATGATGGTTACTATCTTATTTCCTTAGGAAACTGTAAAGTTACAGTGGCAGAAACGGTTTCTTATTCACACCCAAATCCAGTATTTAGCTCAGAGCTTACCTTTTAATAAATGTTACTGAATAAGTGATTAACTACTTTAATAAGCAAATGAGTATATGAATAAACAAACTGGATTTGGAAAGGCACAGAAGATGGGAAAAAGACAAATACAGTCTGCCTGTTATTCAGGAATCTGAAATATATTCAGATAGAAGCTAAATGTCCCTGGCAAAATTAAAAAGAAGTAGAGACACAGAGGCTTAGGTGCAACTCTGGTAGAGTGGTAAAGTTACAATTAAGCTCTCAGAGTCTCTTAAATTTCTCATCTCAAAGGATTCTGTATTTTTAATTTGGAAAAGATTTCTAATATAAATTACTGAAAAAGCTTTTTTTATCAAGGTGTCAAAATATTTTCTGAACCCAATAAAAAAATAACAAAGTGAGGGACGCCTGGGTGGCTCAGTCAGTTAAGCATCTGCCTTTGGCTCTGGTCATGATCCCAGCGTTCTGGGACTAAGCTCTGTGTTGGGATCCCTGCTCAGCCAGGAGTCTGATTGTCCCCTTCCCTCTGCCCCTCCCCACCCTGGCTCGTGTTCTCTTTCTCGCTCTCTCACTCTCTCTCAAATAAAATCTTTAAAAATGAAAGCTGAATTCCATCACCTTCATGATGAAAATTATAAATACAAACCATTTTTTATTGCCACCTATGATAATAAATGATTGATAATCCACCAGAGCTCTGTTTACTGAACAGCATAGCTCTCATCAAAAAAAATCTAACTAGGAGCGCCCGGGTGGCTCAGTGGGTTAAAGCCTCTGCCTTTCGCTCAAAAAGTCATGAACTCAGAGTCCTGGGATCGAGCCCCACATCGGGCTCCCTGCTCAGCAGGGAGCCTGCTTCCCCCTCTCTCTCTGCCTGCCTCTCTGCCTCCTTGTGATCTCTCTCCCTCTGTGAAATAAATAAATAAAATCTTTAAAAAAAAAAAAGGATAAGCTTTGAAGACATTATGCTAAGTGAAGTAAGTCAGACACAAATGGACAAATACTGTACGATTCCACTTACATGAGATACCTAAAGCAGTCAGATTCGTAGAACAGAAAACACAACGGTGGTTGCCGCAAGCTGGGAGAAAGGAAGGATGTGTAGTTACTGTTTAATGGGTAGAGTTTCAGTTTAGGAAGATGAAAAAAGTTCTGGAAATGGATGGTGCTAATGGTTGAATGACAATGTGAATGTACTTAATACCAACAAACTGTACACTTAAAATGGTTAAAATGGTAAGTTTTGAGTATATTTTGGTAAAATTTTATATATTCGGTAAATTATGCATATTTTGCTACAATTAAAAAAAAAGAAAAACAGCAAAGGCATATGCAGTTGACCTTTGAACAACATGGGTTTGAACTGCACAGGTCCGCCTATATGTGGGTTTTTTTTACAGTACAGTACCATAAATGTATTTTTTTAAGATTTATTTATTTGAGAGAGAGAGAGGGAGCATGCGCATGCATAAGCGGGGATGGGAGTGGACAGGCAGACTCCCCACTAAGCTTGATTTCAGCACCCTGAGATCATGACCTGAGCCAAAATCACAAGTAGGACGCTTAATTGACTGAGCCACCCAGGCACCCCATAAACATATTTTTTTATTATTTTCTTTTTATTTTTTTAAAGATTTTATTTATTATTATTTGACACAGAGAGAGAGAGATTACAAGTAGGCAGAGAGGCAGGCAGAGAGACACGGAGTAGAGGAAGCAGGCTCCCTGCTGAGCAGAGAGCCCGATGCGGGCCTCGATCCCAGGACACTGAGATCACCACCTGAGCCGAAAGCAGAGGCTTTAACCCACTGAGCCACCCAGGCGCCCTTATTATTTTCTTAATGCACTTTCTTATTGCCAGCTTATCTTATTGTGGGACTACAGTATATAATACATATAACATACAAAATGTTTTAATTGGCTATTTATGTTATCAGTAAGGCTTCCAGTCAACAGGAGGCTGTTAGTAGTTAAGTTTTTGAGGAGTCAAGAGTTGTACACAGATTTTCAACTGCACAGGGTGTCACATGCTTAACTTCTGTATTGTTCAAGGGTCAACTGTACATAATCTCACGGAAAAATTTCCAAGACGTGCACTAATAAGTGAAAAATAAAGGAAAAGAGTAAATAACAGCATGACACATTTTGTGCATAAGATTTAAAAAAATCAGCATTGATAAATTTTTCTCAGGCCATCAAAACCAGAAATTAATCAATTTACAACTTTCAGCTCTCATCTCTAGTTCAAAAATAATTTTTAGGAAAAATTTTTGTTAACTAAAAAACACTTAAAAGCCTTTTGTAGGTTGTTCATTCAAGTAACTTAAATAATTTTTCTAGGGCGCCTGGGTGGCTCAGTGGGTTAAAGCCGCTGCCTTCGGCTCAGGTCATGATCCCAGGATCCTGGGATCGAGGCCCACATCGGGCTCTCTGCTCAGCAGGGAGCCTGCTTCCTCCTAACTCCTCTCTCTCTGCCTGCCTCTCTGCCTACTTGTAATCTCTCTCTCTGTGTCAAATGAATAAATAAAATCTTTAAAAAAATAATAATAATAATTTTTCTAAGTTTTACCTACTTTAAAATATAAAAAAGAAGTGGGGTTTAAAATAAGGAAATCAGGGGCACCTGGGTGGCTCAGCTAGTTAAGCAACTGCCTCCGGCTCAGGTCATGATCCTGGAGTCCCCAGATCAAGTCCCACATCGGGCTCCCAGCTCCACAGGGAGTCTGCTTCTCCCTCTGACCTTCTCCCCTCTCATGCTCTCTCTCACTCTCTCTAATAAGTAAATAAAACCTTTAATAAAAAAATAAAATAAAATAAGGGAATCAATTATCAGTCAGAATTGTAGTCAACACTAGAAAAAGAAATCACAATTTTGCCTCTCATAACTTGCTACCTACTCTGGGTCCGATAGTCAGCCATTTCAGACTTCCTGAGCCTAAAAGTAAGTTTCCTCAATCCTATCACCAATAAAATTATCTCTCCTTTGCTTTATAATCAAATGTCTTACTTAGAATCTATACATTGACACACACTATAAATTTCCAAAGTACTCAATAATTTTTAAAAAAGGCAGAACAGCATGTTTAGTATTATTTTGTGTTATGTTTGTATTATGTGTAAATTAAAACACACACACAGCCCTCTGTTTTAAAATCCATCTGGAAGGATACATAAGAAATTGGCAAAAGTGTGAGAGAGAATTTGAGAGACGGACACATTCCCTACTATTTGAATTTTGAACCATGTGTAAATATTACTTTTATTTTTCTTTAAACTTTTAAACTGGAGATAATCTGAAGTTTTGACATTAATCTTAAAGAGCATATTTCATATCCACTGTGTCCATTTATCACCCTCTTCTCTTCTAATATGTTATATAATCTGAATCTGCTCTCCTTTTAGGATCATCAAAGATCTCCTTGCCACCAAATCCATATACCTCTCTTCAGCTTTCATTCCACTAGCCATCTTGGCAAATCCTTTCTTTATGACAGTCTAACTTAAGTGTCTGTGACACTGCTCAACTGAGTTTTCTCCTAGATCTGATCTCTCCTTTCCTTCCTCTTCCTTCTATTCCACTCACTAAATAAAAGCGTTTACCACTATGCTATACTCAATCTCCTTCTCTCCCTACTTTGTAACTTCCCAGTGGCATTCACTCTTGGGCTTTCAATTACAAACTCAATTCAAAGGCCTACAAGATAAACAAATGCACCTAGGCCTTTCAAGCTGAACTCTAGTCCTACTATTTCTGATTCGCTGTGAAATTCTACTGAACATTTAAAGAAGTAACAATCACAAACTTCCAAACAAAAAAAAAAAAAAAAGTCGGGAAACACTTCCCAGCTCATTCTACCTGACCAGTTGATACCAAAACCAGACAAAACAATAAAACAAGAAACCAGGAGGGCCTGGCTGGCTCAGTGGGTAGAACGTGTTACTCTTGGTCTCAGAGTTCTGAGTTTGAGCCCCATGTTGGGTATAGAGAGTATTTAAAAATAAAATCTTTAAGACAAAAGAAAAATAAAACAAGAAACCAATACGTTATAAATATAAATGCAAAAATCGTCAACAAAATACTAACAAACCAAATCTAATATTATATAAAAAGAATTATAGACCATGACTAAAATGTATCAAGAGAAGGCAAGGTTGGTTTACAATCTGAAACTCAATGTATTATACCGTATCAATGGAATAAAGGACAAAAACCCCAGGATTATCTTAATATACACAGAAAGAGCATCTGACAAAATTCAACATCCCTTTGTGATAAAAACAGTAAACAAACGAGGAATAGAAGAGAACTTCCTCAACCTGATAAAAAGCATCTAACAAAAACCCACGGTTAACATTATACTTAATGGTGAAAGACTGAAAGCTTTCCCGTTAGATCAGGTCCAAAACAAGCATGCCCACTCTCAGCACTTCTATTCAACATTATAGTGAAGGTTCTAGCCAGAGCAATTAGGCAAAAAGAGCAAGAGAAAAAGAAATAAAAAGCATCTAGATTGGAAAGGAAGAATTTGTAAAACTATAGTTTTATTTATCATTTAGAAGCAATGATCTTGTATATAGAAAATTCTAAGAAATACACTAAAAAAACTATCAGAATACAAAGTCAGGAAGGCTGCAGGATACAAAATCAAAACAAACTATTTCTATACATTTGCATTGAGCAATCTGAAAATGAAATTAAGAAAACAAATCCATTTATAATAGCATCTTAAGGACTAAAATACTTAGTCATAGCTTTAACAGAAGACATTGAAAACTTACACCCTGAAAACTATAAAACATTTTTAAAAGAAGAGAAAATCTAAATAAATGAAAAACATCCATGTTCAAGGATCAAGACTTAAGATGGTACTACTACTGCTCAAACTGACATATGGATTCAATGCAACACCTAATAAAATCATAGTTAGGGGTGTGTGTGTGTGTGTGTGTGTAAATTAACAAGCTGATCCTAAAATTCACATGGCAAGTCAAGGGTCCCAAATATTTTTAATTAATTAATCTTCACAAAACCCAAGAAGTATATGTAATTATTACTAGAAAGCATAAGTTCAGAAAAGTAACTTGTCAAAAGTTACAAAGGAGGCACTTGCAATTAGGTCTCCTGACTCCAATACTTCATGACTTAGTCTTTACACCTCTTTTAACTAAAACTGCTGCCCGATGCATGCACACATAAATATGTGCTAAATGGGGGCACCTGGGTGGCTCATGTCATAATCTCAGGGTCCTTGGATCCAGCCCCCAGGCTGGGCTCCCTGCTCAGTGGGGAGTCTGTTCTCTTCCCTTCCCCTCCAAGCTCATGCTTTAAATAACATCCTTAAAAAAAAAAAAATACATGCTAAATGAACAGTATAATGTACATATTTAAATTATTAAATACAACATAAAGGCAAAGAAGGATAAAATTATTATAGGTTGAACAGCATAGGTAAGACCTGAAAGTTGGAATTCGTTTGTGGGAATTCTGAAGGAATCACAGTGCCCCAGGAAAACATCTTGCATGGAATAGTTTTCATCTTATTAAATGTTTTCTGTACCCTAGAGTTATTTAAACCAAAATGCTCAAACCTGATATCAAGAGTAGCTATACCACCAAATATATGTAATTTCTTTAAGGTACATAAATAAAAACTCTACCCTTCTCTGTAGCACAGAACCACCTGCAGTCTCAAAGTGGGTTTTCAAAGAATTAAGCCGATAAGGGGTTGATAAGCATTAAGTAGAGACCCCCACACACACACACAGCTTACAGACTCCAAAATTCAGTGCTTCATGAGATTTAACCACACAGTAATTCTAAGAGCAAAAACAAGGCACTGCTTGGCCAATTTAAAGAAGCCGACCAGCATATACTGCAGCTACTATTTATTTAAGTTGCTACCCTTAAAAATGAAGAACTCACTAAAATAATGGCTTATCTTCAAGTACTTGAACGAGGCTAAAGAATGAATTACCACTAACGGTGAAGGAAGAATAGACGCCAACAGCCTCATCTTAATCATGACAGGAACAAAATGTCTCTAAAAGAATGCACAAACAGGAAAAGTGACACAACAATGAGACTTGTTATTTATCTCACAGGTAGCATTTTTAGTAACCCCAATTTGGATTACTTCTCATTTTCTTGTAGTGTATCTATCACCTTGATCTATCTGAAAAACAATCACTGAAACAATAACTTAAAATCTTGACATTCTACCTACCAAACATGTCAAAATCACTTCAAAAGCTTGGGGATATAGGGACCTTAACAAGAAGTCTTCATGAATGATTGACCATAAGCTACAGAATAAGTCACTACCCAAGAAATTTGGTACCAAACATTACCACCTGATTTCAAGAGCTTGTTTCCTTGGTTTATTTTTTTAAACACTTTATTTACTTATTTGAGAGAAAGAGCACGGGCATGGAGGAGGATCAGAGGGAGAGGGAGCAGACTCCCCGCTGACCAGGGAACCTGATGCAGGACTCTATCCCAGGACCCTGAGATCAGGACCTGAGCCAAAGGCAGATGCTTAACCCAGCCACCACACTGTTTCCTTGATTTAAAAAAAAGGTAAATGTGGCAGCTCTTTCTACCCACAGATCCTGTCCTAGTGCTTTAATAAAACCACCTTTTTTGCTGATAATAAATACATAAGTACATAAAAGAAAAAAAGTAAATGCATTTACACGCACACACAAGCACATGCACAATTCTTTATTTCCCACTTTATACTCAGCCTCAGGACAAGTGTGTAACAAAATCCAAATTATAGTTATTTATCGAGTCCTGGGACACTATTCTGGGTATCTCACACGTATTATAAAGGTCATCCTCCCAATAACTCTATTGTGGTAGGTATCACTATTTTACACTATTGTTATCACTGATCGTTATTTTAATGATTTTTATCACTATTTTACAAGTTTGTAAACTTATTCAAAATCAAACAATTGGTAAGTTCTTACTAGGCTGGTAAATGGCTATGCTGTGAATTGAAGCTCGATATGCATGACTCCAAAAATACATTCTTTGATTCATCTACAAGGTACTGCCTCCCAACAGGAAAAAATAAAGACAGAAGCATAAAACTTTCACTTTTTCCTGGACAATACTTATATCGTAGTATGATACAGTGTCTAAATACAAGAACATTAGAGTCAAGCTGCCTGGATTCAAGACAGCTTTACCACTTACGAAATCGGTCTTCCATCCTCAGTTACCCCATCTATAAACCGAGGGTAACAGTAACTATCTCAAAAAAGTGTCGTTAAGATTATTAAATAAATGCGTACGTGTAATAGGCTTGAAACACGGTCATCGCACAGAAGGAAAACAGCAGTTCTGTTGGAGGGGAAAGTGGCAAATAATAAGGATTTCCGAACAAAATATTGTTTTTCTGGGCAAATAACAGAAGGATCACTCCGCAACAAAACCGTAGCCTGGCGGAGGGGGGGGCGGCGTGAGGCGGACGAGGCGGAGGGGCCTCGTGGCCGGTCCTCCGGTACAGGTCCGGCCACGGGGCGCCGCGGGGGGAGACGGCGAAAACCGAGCCTCCTCCCGGGGTGCTCAGCGTGAGGAAGACGCTTTCCAGCGACTGGCGGAGACCAGAGCCCGTCGGCTGACGAGAAGTAACGAAGGAGCGCCCGGCAGGATAAAGGCCGCGCCACCGGTGCGAGGTGAGCAGGCCTGGCCCTAGGGGCGGAAGCCCACGACAGCGTCAGGAGGTCATCCTGGTGTCCCAAAGGGCCCCACTCCCGCGTCCGGAGGCGCCCGCCAGCTTCCTGAGGCGTCCCGTAGGGCGCACCCCGGCGTCCCGAGACGCCCACCCAACAGCCTCGGGGGCCACCCCGGCGTCCCGAAGGGCCCACCCCGGCGTCTGGAGAGGTCCGCCTCCGCGCTGAGAGGGCTTTACCCCGCGTCAGAGGCCCCCTCCAGGTGAGGAGCGGGCCGCGGCCCCCGGGAGAGAAAGAAGGAGGCGGGAAGAGGGCGGGCTGGAGGTGAGCGGAGGCGGCAGTTACTCACCGACCGGCCGGCGTCCCTCTGCCGAGCCCCTCCTCCGGGGCGCAGCGGGGCACGAGCGGCCGCAGCGCGTCAGGAGCGGCGGCGGCGGCGGCGGCGGCGGCGGCGGTGG
>LNAC01000017.1:37820-49667 GCA_002007465.1 Ailurus styani | reverse complement strand
AGAGCCGCGGCACAGAGGCAGCCTCGGCCGGGGACGTGGGGTCCGGCCCAGATCCCCGGCTGGGCCTCGCGGTTACCTGTGACGGAAGGCGGCGGCGGCGGCGGCGGCGGCGGTGGGCGGGGGGGGATCGGGTACGCGCGCGAAGCTGAGGCCCCGCGGGGAGGAGTCGCGCTCTCCGGGCGGGTGTCGGCGCGTGCGCCGGCGTCCGGGGACGCAACCAACCGTCACCGCGGGGGGAAGCCGCGGCCAGGTCGTACCACTGCGCTAGCGCTGGAGCGCGCTGTCACTGAGAGTCGGATTTGATCTAGCGCAGTGTGGGGCCCTCCCCGCGCGCTCGCACTATGCTCGTTCGCTGTGTTATATTATGTTAGCACGTTGAGGGAAACCAAAGAGTAACAACAGGGCGCTCAAAACAGTACAGTGAACCCTTTCAAAGTCTCCTCTGCCACATCATGCCTCTTCCCGCCCTTCGTTTGCATGTACAGTTATACTGAAATTATCTGTACATATCACTACTTGAAAACTATGTCTCAGGGGCGCCTGGGTGGCTCAGTCGTTAAGTGTCTTCCTTCGGCTCAGGTTATGTATGATCCCAGGGTCCTGGGATCAGGCCCCACATCGGGCTCTCCGCTCTGGGGGAGACCTGCTTCTCCCTCTCTTGCTCCCCCTGCTGTGTGTTCCTCTCTTGCTGTGTTTCTCTCTGTCAAATAAATAAATAAAATCTTTTAAAAAGAGAGAGAGAAAAGAAAACTATGTTCTGATGGTAAATGTTACAATTTGACCATTTCCGGGAAGGGAAGGAATCTGAGAAATCTAAACTCTTAGAGGAGTCAGTTGGCAGTGTAAAATTAGAACAGCCACTTTTGGTGAAATTTTAAATGTGTGTTTTATGATCCAGCAAATTCATGTCCAAAAGAACACAGAAAGAAACTCCTACAGGTGTGCACAAGAAGACAATTGATGTTCAAGCTTGCTTCCTTGTGAAAATGTGCAATAAAACATAGACGAATAAAACATGTTATGCTCCTATGATAAAATGTTACAAAAAATAAAGCTAATAAATGACTTATACGTATCAACATTTGATAGCTCTTAAGAGTTATAAAGAGCAACATGCCAATTATGTGCACTATGAAATGACTTATGTAATTTAACAGAATCATACTATATACTGATAATGGAAAAAATATGTGTAAAGTATAGAAAATGAACTAGATGGATATGCAGATATGCACCATGATAGTATAAATAAGGGCAGGAGCGGGGGAGGGGTAAATGTCAAGATGGATTGGGAGGAGGTATTCAACAGGATTTCAGATACCTCTGTCATGATTTCTTTTTTTAACGAGGAAGAAACCTGGAGCTCCTGGGTGGCTTGGTTTTTTAAGCGTCTGCCTTCGTCTGCCTTCAACTCAGGTAATAGACCTGGGGTCCTGGAATTGATCCCCACATCTGGCTGCCTGCTCAGTGCACTGAGTCTGCTTCTCCTTCTGCCCCTCTCCCCTACTTGTTCTCTCTCACTAGTACTCTCTCTCAAGAAAATAAAATCTTTAAAAAATAATAAAATATAAAAAAGAAACCAAAATAAAAACATAACAAAATATGTTAACAATTGGGTAGTGGAATTAGTTACATTATTCCATGTGCTGCAGAAGCAAGCACTAGTTATATTATTCTTCACATTTCCTATAACTTTTTTTTTAAAGATTTTATTTATTTATTTGACACAGAGAGAGAGATTACGAGTAGGCAGAGAGGCAGACAGAGAGACAAGGAGAGGAGGAAGCAGGCTCCCTGCTGAGCAGAGAGCCCGATGTGGGCCTCGATCCCAGGACCCTGAGATCATGACCTGAGGCGAAAGCAGAGGCTTTAACCCACTGAGCCACCCAGGCACCCTCCTATAACTTTTTTTTAAGATTTTATTTATTTGAGAGACAGACAGAGATAGCAACAGAATGAGAGAGAGCACGAGCCAAGAGGAGTGGAAGAAGCAGGCTCCCCAAAGAGCAGCACGGCTCGATCCCAATACCTTGGGATCATGACCTGAACTGAAGGAAGATGCTTAACCAACTGAGCCACCAGGTACCCCTTCTGTAACAGTTAATTTTGGAATGACCTTTTCTTATCCTCCCAAGTCACCTACCTCCAACTGATCCTCCAAAATCCAACTCAACCATTTCTTTCTTTGCGTCCTCTAAACCTGAGCCTGAATAGGGCCCTCGAGCTGGCTAAACAATACAAATTGACAAGAGGTCAAACAGGAGTTCCAAGCAAGGCTTTATTCAGGCTTATGCTATAGCACAAGGAAGATAGCACAAAAGAAAGAGTCTTCAGGCTAGCTCCCTGAAGAGAGTTCAAGGAGACCTTTAAAGAGGCTTAACTGACTAAGCCATCCAGGGGCCCTTTGAATATACATTTAAGGTCTTCTGCAGTCTCACAGGAGTAGGATGACTTCAGGTCTTCTGGATGGTCCTGGGGATGTTTGGGAAAGAAGAATTTTAATCTAGAAAGATATGCCTAGTTAGGGACTCCTTGTAGTTGACTGCATTTGGAGTGGCCAGGGTCTCTTGGTAGGGACCCTTCCATTTAGGCAACAGTTGGTTCTCTAAGAGAGTTCTCCTTACAAGAAAGACCTGATCTCCTGGGTTAACCTGTGGAGGGGTCCTCCTTTCTGCCTCATCCTTGGTGGCGGCTGATAGTATTTTGTTTGCAAAGTCTAATATTGCTTTATGTACTTGAACTAGATTAATTATATATTTTATGCTCTGGCTCACTTCTCTAACAGCAGGAATAGTCTAATCTAAGGTTCATGAGTCTCCTGAAATGAGACGGAGCAGGGACTAAACTCGGGTCCCCTCAACCCTCACTGCAAAATCCAGCATTCCTTAGCTCTCCATAAAAAGAAAAGCTAAAACTCTATGCATCTTGAGTAGTATAGCTTGCAAGAATGTGGAAACAAGATGTTTATGGAAAGGAGGGGTTTAACTATGAAGACTGGTGAAGACTGTGCCAAGACAGCCACCAATGCTGATGTTTCACCAACTTTTTCCCTCATTATAATACTAACGGTGGAGATTTCACATGCTAATTAAACATGTGAGACATGAAGAAGCATGACCCCTAAGTGCACAGGTGTCAAGAATTCCCAACCTCTCCATGCTTAAATGTCACCCTTTTTCTGCCTAAGTCTCCTGACAGGTTGTTATCACACTTTTTTGGCAACTCCATCCAGCAGGACTCCAGGAGGGTGTTTGGGACCCATGGGGACAGACAGCTGGATGCAACCCCTTCATACCTGACAAGCAGCCACTTAAACCCTTGGTTCAGTGTCACCGTACTAGGTAAGTCAGCCTCCAGCATCCTGGGGGAGTTCCCACTACTCTCATTCAAAAAAGGTAACATTTTCCCTTTTGCTCTCCCTTCCCAGTTTCCTTCCCTCTTCCTTTAACCCCTCCTCTTCTTTTCCATGCTCTTCCCCTCCTTCTTAAACTCTAATAATGGGATGACTACAAGGTAACTACAGCTTAACTCCTAGGTAGCTAACCAATAGAGATGGGAAAGCCTCACCTCACACCATGCAGACGTTGGTCAAACAGATGGTCCCTAACCAGGGACTAGTAAGGTCATGGAGATATAACCCTCACACAGTGTAGTCTAATAGCTGGAAGTCTGATAGCCACAGGAAAACTTTGGTTTTTTGGCTCTTTCTCCTCTCATTCCCTCGTTCCAAGTTGTCTGAATAGAAACATGTAATGGATGGGTTGAAAAACTGACTCCCTTGGCCTGATCACCCAATGAGGAGTGGACAGAATACCTCTCTCCACTGGCCCTTGCTTGGTTTCTTTCTCTCCTTCTCTCTCTTTCTCCTCTTCTTCCAGGTTCCCCCACTCTGCCCACTGCCCGCTTTCAACCTGGAAACTCACTGTTTTGTTACCGTCTTTAAAATTTCTTGGTACTGGGCACCTGAGTGGCTCAGTGGGTTAAAGCCTCCGCCTTCGGCTCAGGTCATGATCTCAGGGTCCTGGGATTGAGGCCCGCATTGGGCTCCCTGCTCAGCGGGAAGCTTGCTTCCTCCTCTCTCTCTGCCTGCCTCTCTGCCTACTTGTAATCTCTCTCTGTCAAATAAATAAATAAAATATTTTAAAAAATTTTTTCTTGGTACTTCTTCCCTCAGTCCCTATCTATGGAGAGAGGAGGTGTGTGGGCTTCTTTGTCACTCTGCTAGTCAAATTTGTCACCCAATTAGATCTCGTTGTCTTCTGTGAAAATTGCCCACTATACCAGCAGACCTGGAGTCCGCAGAAAAAAGGGCATTGCTTGTCATTCATTTTATTATCTTATCTGCTCCAGACAATAGGAGAAAATTACAAAAGTTAGACACCAGCCCTCAGACTCCACTGTCAACCTTGGTGGAAGAGGCCTTCAAGGTCTATAATAACATGAACAAGTCAGGGGAAGCTAATAGAGATAGGAAATTGGCCAAAAAGATGCAGCTTTTGGCTCCCCTAATTCATCCACCAGCTCCAGGTGACTTTAGGAAGCCCAGAAGACCAGACAACTAATAGGGAATCATCAACCTGGTATGAAACCAATGTAATTATCACCAAGAGGGACATTGGAAAAGGGAACATCCTGAGTACCCCTGCTATGGGACACCCAAGGGCATCCCTGGCCAGCTCCTGCTTCTTGCTAATCTCTGGAATAACAACGCACACACCAGTTGAGGAGACCCGAGTCCAGGGTTGCTCTGTCTCAACCCCAGTACAGTTTTCCGGCTTGCTTCCTTAGCTCCTGAGACATTTGGTTACCCATGGTATACTGGAGTTATTTGCTGTATGTATCTATCTCTTTTATAAGACTTGTGAGCTTTCTGAAGACATGATCCATGTAACCCCAGCAAGCAGCAAAGAACCTGGCCAAAAGCAAACATTCAAATATATGTTGAATGATTTGAATTGGGAAGGGAGAGATCAAAAAACGTCTCAATGTAAGGCCAGAAAGGTCCTTTTGAAGCATCTTACTTAAGAATGCTTCAATTGTTGATTCAATTGTTGTTGGCAGCCCTCTTGTAACCAGCCATTGATAAGCAGCTTCTAAAATGGCCCTCAATCATCCCACCTCCTGGCATTCACACTCTTGAGGGTGGGCTAAACTTAAACTTTTTAAAAAATAGAATGAGGTGGAAATGATGGGATGCATTTCCAAGACTAGGTTATAAAAAGACTGTGGTTTCCTGGTTTCCTTCCTGGGCATTCTCACCCTCTACATTTTGGTCACTTTGGGGGATTCCAAATGCCATGTCAGGAGGGAATCATATGGAGAGACCCATATGTGAGAGAGAATTCTACCTCCACCACCACCATCCACTACTACCACGACCCTCAGAAGGTGACAGTTCAACTACAAAAACTCATAAGAGTCCTTACGTCAAAGGCAACACCTGCCTAAGCCATACCCAAATTCCTGACCCACAAAAATTATGTTTATTATTTAAGATTTGGGGTAATTTGTTACATAACAACAGATAACTAATACACAGCTCTGAAGAGGAAAAAAACAGAAAATAACAGGGTGAGAGCCCTGATCATATAGACCTGGAAACCATTCAACTTCTGGACTTTTTGGGGCACCTGGGTTGCTCAGCCAGTTATGTGTCTGACTTCAGCTCAGGTCATGATCCCAGGGTCCTGGGAATGAGCCCCACGTTGGGGGCTCTGCAATCAGCAGGGTGTCAGCTTGTCCCTCTGCCCCTCCCCGTGCTCGTGCTTTCCCTCTCTCTCTCAAATAAACAAAATATCTAAAAAGAAAAAATAAATTTAAAAAACAACTTCTGGATTTTCTGTAACGTGATATAATAAATGCCCTTAATATTTATATTGGTCATGTTTTGTTACCTGCAGTAAACAACATCCTAATTGGTATAAATCTCAATGTCCATCAGTAAGGGAATGATATATTACATAGTATAGTATATTCATAGAATAATATAGAACAATGAAAAGAAATGAACTAAATCTACATGTGCCATCATGAATACATCTCAAAACATGATATTAACTTTAAAAAGCAAGTTGCAGACAGGCCCCAGATGATCAAAAAGAACATCCAGTGAAGGCCAAGTTCACCAATCACTGAGGATTGTTGACCTCCAGAGTTAGGGGAAAGCAACACATAGAATTCAAGGCTTTTTCCCCATGATCCTTTAGTCGTTCAATGTTAAATTCTTTGATTTTTACTTTTTTTCTTACTCTTTTCTTTTAAATTTTTTTCTTTTCTATTTTTTTTAAAGATTTTATTTATTTATATGACAGAGAGAGATTACAAGTAGGCAGAGAGGCAGGCAGAGAGAGAGAAGAGGAAGCAGGCTCCCTGCTGAGCAGAGAGCCTGATGTGGGGTTCGATCCTAGGACCCTGAGATCATGACCTGAGCTGAAGGCAGAGGGTTTAACCCACTGAGCCACCCAGGCACCCACCTCTCCTATTTTTACATTTTTTAACTATTATTCTTATTGACACTTTATAATCTTTTTTAATTTTCATTGTTATAATCATATTTTATCCCTTCATTGTATTTAACCTTATTTTTTTGTATACATATAGGGTCTGTTCAATTCACCAGTCTAATAGATAGAGATAGAGTCAGAGATAGATATAGACACAGAAATAGATGATATAGATATAGATATAAATATAGATATAGGGTTTTGTTTTGGTTGGTTGGTTGGTTTTGTTTTTTGTTTTTCTCCCTCTTTCTTCTCCCCCCAGTTTTGGGTCTCTTCTGATTACGTTAGTGTATATTTTTCTGGGGTCATTGCTATCCTTTAGTATTTTGTTCTCTCATCCATCCATTCTTACCTGCATAAAATGACAAGGCAGAAAAAATCACCACAAAAAAAAAAAAAAAAAAAAAANNAACGATGGCTAGGGACCTAACCAATGCAGACATTAGTAATATGACAGAACTAGAGTTCAGAATGACAATTATCATGGTGCTGGCTGGGCTCGAAAAAGCATGGAAGATAATGGAGAATCCCTCTCTAGAGAAATAAAAACCCTTTCTGGAGAAATAACTAAAATCTAACCGATTTGAAATCAAAAAAGCTATTAATGAGTTGCTATCAAAAATGGAGGCTCTTAATGCTAGGATAAATGAGGCAGAAGAGAGAATTAGTGATTTGGAAGACCATATGACAGAGAATAAAGAAACTGAGGAAAAGAGACAAACAACTACTGGACCATGAGGGGAGAATTCGAGAGACAAGTGATACCATAAGACAAAACAATATTAGAATAATTGGTATCCCAGAAGAGGAGGAGAGAGGGGGGCAGAAGGTATATTGGAGCAAATTATAGTACATAATTTCCCTAATTTGGCAAAGGGAATGAGCATCAAAATCCAGGAGGCACAGAGAACCCACCTCAAAATCAATAAAAATAGGTCCACACCCCATCATCTAATAGTAAAACTTACAAGTCTTAATGACAGAGAAAATCCTGAAAGCGGCTCAGGACAAGAGGTCTATAACATACAATGGTAGAAATATTAGACTGACAGCAGACCTATCCACAGAGACCTGGCAGGCCAGAAAGAACTGGCATGATATATTCAGAGCACTAAACGAGAAAAATATGCAGCCAAGAATACTATATCCAGCTAGGCTGTCATTGAAAATAGAAGGAGAGATAAAAATCTTCCAGGACAAACAAAAACTAAAGGAATTTGAAAACACCAAGCCAGCACTACAGGAAATATTGAAAGGGGTCCTCTAAGCAAAGAGAGCCTAAAAGAAACATAGACCAGAAAGAAAGAGACACAATATACAGAAACAGTCACCTTACAAGCAATAATACAATGGCTCTAAATTCATATCTCTCAATAGTTACCCTGAATGTAAATGGACTAAATGCCCCAACTAAAAGACACAGGGTATCTGAATGGATAAAAAAACAAGACCCATCAATATGCTGTCTACAAGAAACTCATTTTACACCCAAAGACACCTCCAGATTTAAAGCAAGGGGGTGGAAAACCATTTACCATGCCAGTGGACAACAAAAGAAAGCTGGAGTGGCAATCCTTATATCAGATAAATTAGATTTTAAGCCAAAGAATATAATAAGAGATGAAGAAGGACACTATATCATACTAAAAGGATCTGTCCAACAAGAAGATCTAACAATTTTAAATATCTATGCCCCTAACATGAGAGCGGCCAATTATATAAACCAATTAATTACAAAATCAAAGAAACACATTGACAATAATACAATAATAGTAGGGGACTTTAACATCCCTCTTACTGAAATGGACAGATCATCAAAGCAAAAGATCAACAAGGAAATAAAGGCTTTAAATGACACCCTGGACCAGTTTACATCACAGATATATTCAGAACATTCCATACCAAAACAACAGAATACACATTCTTCTCTAGTGCACATGGAACATTCTCCAGAATAGACCATATTCTGGGTCACAAATCAGGTCTCAACTGGTACCAAAATATTGGGATCATTCCTTGCATATTTTCAGACANATATTTTCAGACAATAATGCTCTGAAACTAGAACTCAATCACAAGAGGAAAGTTGGAAAGAACTCAAATACATGGAGGCTAAAGAACATCCTACTACAGAATGAATGGGTCAACCAGGAAATTAAAGAATTAAAAAAATTCATGGAAACAAATGAAAATGAAAACAACTGTTCAAAATCTTTGGGACACAGCAAAAGCAGTCCTGAGAGGAAAGCCTTTCTCAAGAAATAAGAAAGGTCTCAAGTACACAACCTAACCCTACACCTAAAGGAGCTGGAGAAAGAACAGCAAAGAAAGCCTAAACCCAGCTGGAGACAAGAAATAATAAATATCAGATCAGAAATCAATGAAATAGAAACCAAAAGAACAGTAGAACAAATCAACGAAACTAGGAACTGGTTCTTTGAAAGAATTAATAAGATTGATAAACCCCTGGCCAGACTTATCCAAAAGAATAGAGAAAGGACTCAAATAAGTAAAATAAAATTATGAGTGAAAGAAGAGAGATCACAACCAACACCAAAGAAATACAAACAATTATAAGAGCATATTGTGAGCAACTCTACACCAACAAATTTGACAATCTGGAAGAAATGGATGCATTCCTAGAGAAATATAAACTGAACCAGGAAGAAAATGAAAACCTGAATAGACCCATAACCAGTAAGGAGATTGAAGCGGTCATCAAAAACCTCCCAGCAAACAAGAGCCCAGGGTCAGATGGCTTCCCAGGGGAATTCTACCAAACATTTAAAGAAGAATTAATACCTATTCTCCTGAAACTGTTCCAAAAAATAGAAATGGAAGGGAAACTTCCAAACTCATTTTATGAGGCCAGCATTACCTTGATCCCAAAACCAGGCAAAGACCCCATCAAAAAGGAGAATTACAGACCAATATCCTTGATGAACACAGATACATGGATACTTAATAAGCAGAAAATACAGGATACTTCTGAAAAGGGAGCTAGTGGTCTAAAATTGGGATCAAAGAGAACCTTACTATATACTTACAGTCCTGATTTTATTTTAGAACTACTGTGTAATTAAAAATGAATGAACTATATATTTTAAAGCAAAGAAAGTAATCACCAGAGAACTTTTAGTGATTGCTACATCCAAGTTACCTAATGTTTCTGTGCTGATCTCTCTCTCTAAACATTTCTGCATAGAATTTCTCATCATTTTTAAAGTGGGTCATTTATTAATATTGGGAAAATCCATTATTTACAACTCCTCATGTTCCACGTGGAAGCACTAGTGTAATAATCCTGGCCCCTCTTCACACCTCCTCACTCATTCCTCCCAGGGTAGGGCTGACTTATAGGGCTTCAGAGAAGGAACTGCACATTTTCACTCAGCCCTTCCCTCGGTATCTCCCAGATCTGCCTACCTGTGTGAAGCACAAAGCACACATTCCCTGCTCTTCTCTACTATAACTTTTATGGCAATTCACATCACCCCTCACCTCACCCATCTTCTCCAAGAAAAGCCAAGTCTGGGGAGCCAGGGTGACTCAATCAGTTAAGCCTCTTGACTCTAGATTTTGGCTCAGGTCATGATCTCAGGGTTGTGAGACTGTGACTTGCTTAGGGCTCCTCACTGAGTGTAGAGCCTGCTTAAGAGTCTCTCTCCCTTTCCCTCTGTGCCCCCCCACCAAAAAAAAGCCAAGACTGTTTAGATGTGCCTATTGTGAGGGAAGTCCATCCAATTCAGGGCTGAAGTACAAGCAAGCTGACTTGGCTAACACACTAATCTCTTAACTGGTTCCAATCTTGGGCAGGGGACAGAAGTATTATTTACATACCTCCTCAAACCACAATAACTAGGAAGCTTTTTTCACTTTCTTAAAAATGTAGGGCTACGTATGTCTACTCGTGTAAAACTGTAACAAAAGAACAGTACCACAGCACATGTGCACAGCAACCAAAATGCAAGGTGAGTTTCAGGTATATATCTACATTACTTATGCTAGTCATAGTGTGAGTTTTTTTTTTATTTTGGGTGCTTTTTAATCTATATTTGTAAGGAATATACACCATTAGATAGTGTTCTTGATTCTATTTTGAAATAAAAATGTCTTTCTCTTTTAAAAGCTTTAAACTTGGTTTAATTGAAGAACAGCTTGAGGGCGCCTGAGTGGCTCAGTGGGTTAAAGCCTCTGCTTTCAGCCCAGGTCATGATATCAGGGTCCTGGGATCGAGGCCCGCATTGGGCTCTCTGCTCAGCAGGGAGCCTGCTTCCCCCTCTCTCTCTGCCTGCCTCTCTGCCTCCTTGTGATCTCTCTCCCTCTGTGAAATAAATAAATAAAATCTTTAAAAAAAAAAAAAGAACAGCTTGAGACTGCAGGCAACATATTTTAACACTGTGATAATAGGGGCACCTGGGTGGCTCAGTCAGTTAAGCAGCTAACTTTTGGGGGCGCTGGCTGGCTCAGATGGCTAGGCATCTGCCTTCAGCTCAGGTCATGATCCCAGGGTCCTGGGATTGAGCCCTACATCAGGCTCCCTGCTAGGTGGGGAACCTGCTTCTCCCTCTCCTGCTGCTGCTCACCTTGCTTGTGCTCTCTCGTTCTGTCAAATAAATAAATAAAAATCTTTAAAAAAAAAAAGCAGCTGACTCTTGATTTCAACTCATTCTCCCTCTCTCTCAAAAATAAATAAATCTTTTTTAAAAACTGTGATAATTAACAAATACTCATCTCTGTGAATCTGGATTTTTCTACATATGAATAGAATTAAGAGAGAGAGATTCCTCTCTCTTAATAGAAAAATATACATACATAAGATTATTCATTGGTAGGACGTCTGAGTGGCTCATCAATTAAGCACCTGCCTTTGGCTCAGATCAGGATCCCAGGGTCCTGGGATCAAGCCCTACCTCCGGCTCCCTACTGAGCCTGCTTCTCCTTCTTCCTCTGCAGCTCCCCCTTCTTGTGCTCTCACTTTCTCTCATTCTCTCTTACTCATACTCTCTCAAATAAATAAATAAAATCTTAAAAAAAAAGATTATTCATTGGTGATATTTTTTTAAGATTATATTTATTTATTTATTTATTTATTTGACAGAGAAAAAGAGAGCAAGTACAAGCAGGGGGAGCCGGAGAGGGAGAAGCAGGCTCCCCACTGAGCAGAGAGCCCAATACAGGGCTCCATCCCAGGACCCCAGGATCATGACCTGAGCTGAAGGCAGACACAACCCACTGAGCAATCCAGGCACTCCTCATTGGTGATTTAAAAATACTGGAAATAAGGGTGCCTGGCTGGCTCAGTCAGTAGAGTGTGCAACTCTTTTTTTTTTTTTTTTTTTTT
>LNAC01000017.1:4222-37786 GCA_002007465.1 Ailurus styani | reverse complement strand
AGACAGGCAGAGAGAGGGGGAAGCAGGCTCCCCGCTGAGCAGGGAGCCCGATGCGGGCTTCGATCCCAGGACCCTGAGATCATGACCTGAGCCGAAAGCAGAGGCTTTAACCCACTGAGCCACCCAGGCGCCCTCTTTTTTTTTTTTTTAAGATTTTATTTATTTATTTGACAGAGAGAGATTCCAAGTAGGCAGGGAGGCAGGCAGAGAGAGGAGGAAGCAGGCTCCCCACTGAGCAGGGAGTCTGATGCGGGCCTCGATCCCAGGACCCTGAGATCATGACCTGAGCTGAAGGCAGAGGCTTTAACCCACTGAGCCACCCAGGCGCCCAAGTGTGCAACTCTTGATCTCAGGATTATGAGTTCAAGCCCCACGTTGGGTGTGGAGCACACTTAAAATTTTTAAAGAATTTTTTAATAAATAAAATAAAAATACTGGAAATAACTAAATGTCCATTCATAGGAGAACAGAGCATCCAATTAATGAAATATTATGCAAAGGTAATACATACCAGCAAAACAAACAAAACCACACATATACGCACACAAGGGGCAACTTAGAAACTATGAACTGGTTATCTACTGGGAGTGGACTCAAAGTGGAAAGAATGATGAGCGAGTAGCCATCAGAATGGGATAGAAATGTGAGGAGGGGAGACATCTATGTGTGAAAATAAATAAAGGAAATCTCACTAAAATGAAATTGAGAGACCCTGAGGGGAGAGAGCTCTCATCCAGGTAACACTCACCATAAAAAGCATACCTTAACATTGGGGAAGGTTCGAGCTACGGTGAGTGCTGTGAAATGTGTAAGCCTGATGATTCACAGACCTGTNTCACAAACCTGTGCCCCTGGGGGCAAATAAAAAAAAAAAAAAAAAAAAGATCAACTTAGTAATGGGTCCTTAAAAAAAAGAAGAAGAAGAAGCATACCTTACATTCCTTTACATTCCTCAATTGGAAGAATCTTACTTTGCATATCCCAGCAGGAAGCAGGCAGAATTTCTCCTTGCCCAAGCATATAGCCTAGCCAATGAGAACTCAGCAAAACACCGCTTCTAGCTTCCTCTTTTCTCCTATAAAAGCAAGCCTTCTCCTCTGTTCTTAGGGCTTGCCTACTACTCACCATAGTTTGCTTGTCCTGAATTATATTCCTCTGCTATTCCCAAAATAAACTCATTTTGCTGGTAAAATAACTGGCTCTGTTTTTTAAGGTCAATATAAGTTAAAGCCTTTATTGTAGTTCTAGTTTTAGAACCTTGTTAACACTTCCTAAAAAATAAAATCAACAATGATGAGGGGAAAACTCTAAATGGAATAAAAGTAGAAATAAACCAAACTGTATTGCAACTGAATAACATAACCACACTGAGAAGGGGGGGGGCGGAAATTCACACTGAAAAAGAGAAAAAACAAAAAACAAATGCATACAAATGCATAATACACACACACACTCACACACACGTGTGTGTATGTGTATATACATATCCTAAGTCTATATACTAAGAGAACCTAGAAGCAATGACACCATAATAGGAAAGAGAACACCTAGACCCCAGATCTTGGTTTTTAAAACCATTCTCTCCTATATAAAAATAGGACTCCTCAGAAAAATGGCTGACTCCAGGAAGAGAACAAGAGGAGCCTGGACTACCTGATTGTTCAAGAAAGTAAAGATATGGGTGCCTGGGTGGCTCAGTGGGTTAAGCCTCTGCCTTTGGCTCAGGTTATGATCTCAGGGTCCTGGGATGGAGCCCCACATCAGGCTCTCTGCTCAGCAGGGAGCCTGCTTCCCCCTCTCTCTCTGCCTGCCTCTCTGCCTACTAGTGATCTCTCTCTCTCTGTCAAATAAATAAATAAAATCTTTAAAAAAAAAAAAAAAGTAAAGATATGCTCAGGGCGCCTGGGTGGCTCAGTGGGTTAAAGCCTCTGCCTTCCGCTCAGGTCATGATCCCAGGGTCCTGGGATCGAGGCCCGCATCGGGCTCTCTGCTCAGCGGAGAGCCTGCCTCCTCCTCTCTCTGCCTGCCTCTCTGCCTACTTGTGATCTCTCTCTCTCTGTCAAATAAAAATTAAAAAAAAAAAAGATATGCTCAAAGAGGGATGCCTGGGTGGCTCAGTCAGTTAAGTGTCTGCCTTTGGCTCAGGTCATACTCCCAGGGTCCTGGGATGGAGTCCCACATCCAGCTCCTTGCTCCTTGGGTAGCCTGCTTCTCCCTCTGCCTCCCCTCCCCCTGCTTGTGCACACTTTCTCTCTCTCTGACAAGTAAATAAATAAAACCTTTAAAAAAATATGCTTAAAGAAAGATGAGAACATGTCAAACATATGGAGCCAGTTTGGAGAGGTCTTTAGGGTCAAATATGGGACAATATAAAAATCGAGATAAAAAATGATAGTCATAGACTGTAACTCATTAAATAAAATAAAAACTCTTGAGTCTATATTGATATAAATATATAAATAAGTGAGGAGGGACAGCTCTTCCATTAGGTGTAGTGTCAATTAATAAATGTAGAAAGAATGATGAAATTAGAAAACCACCATTTGGCAAGCAACAGAGTAATAATTAAGGAAGTGTCATCACTGAATACTAAAACTAGTGGCTACAAGGTTGATAACTAACAAGATATTTATATAATCTCAAAGAATTTCCTTATAAAATCATTATTAATTACAAAGGGAAAAAATAGTAACTTGACAGCAGAGAAAACTGGCAGGCACCACCTTAATCAAGTGATCAGAGTTATCATCACTGGTAATGAGACACATCGATATCATGTACAATCTGATATGATGCCTATGGTTTGCTGCCAAAATACATAAACTTTAATCTATCATAGAGAAACAGAAACAAACCCAAACTGAGGGATAATAGCATAAAAGACAAAAACTGAAAAATTCAGATAAAGGAAACTAAAGAGACATGAAAACTGAATGGAACATATGATCTAGAATTCTCTTTTGCTTTTATAAAAGAAATTATTGGGATCATTAGTGACACTGAATAAGGTATATAGGTTAAATAACACCATTGTGTCAATGTGATCCTTTTTTAAAGATTTTATTCATTTATTTGACAGAGAGAGAAAAATCACAAGAAGGCAGAGAGGTAGGCAGAGAGGCAGGCAGAGAGAGAGGAGGAAGCAGGCTCCCTGCTGAGTGGAGAGTCCGATGCAGGGCTTGATCCAAGGACTCTGAGATCATGACCTGAGCTGAAAGCAGAGGCTTAACCCACTGAGCCACCCAGGCGCCCCTCAATGTGATTTTTTTACATTGATAATTGTACTACGATTATATATGAAAATGTCCTTGTTTTTAAGAAATGTACACTGAGGGGCACCTGGGTGGCTCAGTTAGTTAAGTGTCTGCCTTTGGTTCAGGTCATGATCCCAGGGTCCAAGGATGGAGCCCCACCCATGTCAGGATCCCTGCTCAGTGAGAAGTCTGCTTCCCCCTCTCCCTCTGACCCACCCCCCTGCTCCTGCTCTCTCACACTCACTCTCTCTCAAATAAATAAATAAACTTATTTTTAAGATTTTATTTATTTATTTGACAGAGAGAGAGAAAGAGGGAGCACAAGTAGGCAGAGCAGTAGACAGAGGAAGAGGGAGAGGGAGAAGCAGGCTCCCCACTGAGCTGAGAGCCCCACGCAGGGCTTGATCTCAGGACTCTGGAAACATGACCTGAGTCAAAGATGGCTGCTTAACCAACTGAGCCACCCAGGTGCCCCAATAAAATCTTTAAATTAAATTTAAAAAAATTTTTTTAAGATTTCACTTATTTATTCATAAGAAACAGAGAGAGAGAGAGAGAGAGAGAGAGAGAGAGAGAGAGAGAGAGAGAGGCAGAGGCAGAGGGAGAAGTGGGCCCCTCAAGGAGCAGGGAGCCCGATGTGGGACTTGATCCCAGGACCCCAGGATCATGACCTGAGCTGAAGGCAGATGCTTAACCATCTGAGCCACCCAGGCTCCCTAAATTAAATTTAAAAAAAGAAATGTACACTGAAGTAAAATGGCAAAGCAGCATCATGTCTACAAATTGACCTCAAGTGGTTCAAAAAAATATTATCTATAAAGCAAGTGTGGAGAGAATGATGGCACTAAGGTAGTAAATGTTAACATTTGGGAAATCCAGACAAAGGTTATATGGGAATTATTTGTGCTATTCTGTTAACTTTTCTATAAGTCTGAAATTATACCAAAATAGAAAGTTAAAAGAACAGGAGTAAATTTCATGATGGCTCTGATACAGAGACTTCAGTTGCCACCTATAAAACCCAACTGTAAAATATGTTTTTATCTGGACTGCCTCATTGTTTAAATTATTTTAGAAATAACTGTTACAATTTTAACTTATAAAATAGTTGTATATTAATAAATTACCACTTTTAATCTCTTTCAAACCTTAGGAATCTACATAGAATCATGTTTAAAAAAAAGAACTCTCTGGGGTGCCTGGGTGGCTCAGTGGGTTAAGGTCATGATCTCAGGGTCCTGGGATTGAGGCCCGCATCAGGCTCTCTGCTCAGCAGGGAGCCTGCTTCCTCCTCTCTGTGCCTGCCTTCTGCCTACTTGTGATCTCTCTCTCTCTGTCAAATAAATAAATAAAATCTTTTTAAAAAAAGAGCTCTTTTACTAAACAATTTAGCTTCGTTCAATTTCTAAACCACAGTTTGAGAAACTGAATCACAGTGAGAAAAAGTGGCTAATGACTTGCCCAAAGTCACACAGTTATAAACAAAGTTGGGACTGTCAAACACACAGTTAACCCACAAGAAAATGTCAGCAATAAGCAAGCACTAGAACAAAGGTAGAGGGGGAACCTGGGTTGTTTGAACTTCTGACTTGATTTCAGCTCAGGTCATGATCTCAGGGTTGTGAGATGGAGTCCCTCGTTAGGCTCTGTGCTCAGCGGGGAGTTTGAGATTCTCTCCCTCTGCCCCTCCCCCTACTTGTGCTCTCTCTCTCTCTCCCTCACTCTCTAAAATAAATAAATGAATCTTAAAAAAAAAAAACAACTAAACAAATGTAGAGCATCATGAACCATTAAAGAAATACAAAATAAAAGTCCCACAGCATATTTGTTAAATTAGCAAAAACAAAATAGACAAAACTCAATGGTAATAGGACTGTAAGAAAATAAGTATATTTCTTCATTGTGAATGTACAATAAACAAGTGTAATCTTTCCAGAGAGAAATTTGGCAATAGCTGTCAAGAATCATAAAAAGGATCATACTCCCAACCTGAGTAATACCACATTGGGGAATACATCTCATGGAGAAGATTCAAAAGATGGGCGCCTGGGTGGCTCAGTGGGTTAAAGCCGCTGCCTTCGGCTCAGGTCATGATCCCAGGGTCCTGGGATCGAGGCCCACATCGGGCTCTCTGCTCGGCGGGGAGCCTGCTTCCTCCTCTCTCCTCTCTCTCTGCCTGCCTCTCTGCCTACTTGTAATCTCTCTCTCTCTGTGTCAAATGAATAAATAAAATCTTTAAAAAAAAAAAAAGAAGATTCAAAAGAGAGAAAAACAGACTTGAGTAAAGATAATTATAGACAAACAGTATATTTGCTAAAAACTAGAAACAATCAAAATGCTCACCCATGGGAGAGAGGCTAACTTGAAACAGGCCACGGTAGACCAATACAATAACAGTTATTACATTCCCACAGGGAATATCAACAAGAGGACCTTGTAGGAATGTGGCAAGAACCCTATCAAATAAGGATAAGCTAAAGACAGTAGAATCCAAGAGACCCATACACAATGCTGACAGCTAACAGACAATGTGTACATAGATGTCAAAAAAACAAAGAATTTGTAGTAAGTAGATAATCTGGAGTTGGAATCTTTTTTAAAAAGATATGACTTCATTATTTAATGAAATCCATGTACAGGAAAAATGGGAGGGATGGCCGTGGCTAGAAGTCAAGGACTACAAACCCTCAATCCTGAAACACAATGTAACAGCTTCTCTCTCTTTTTTAAAATAACTTCACTGATACCCTAAACCCAGCAACTGTACTAATGGGTATTTACCTAAAGGATACAAACGTAGTGATCCAAAGGGCACCTGCACCCCAATGTTTATAGCAGCAATGTCCACAATAGCCAAACTATGGAAAGAGCCCAAATGTCCATCAACAGATGAATGGATAAAGAAGCGGGGGGGGGGGATGTAATATTACACAGCCATCAAAAAGGATGAAATCTTACCATTTGCAATGACATGGATGGAACTGGAGAGTGTTATGCTAAGTGAAATAAGTCAATCAGAGAAAGACAATTATCATATGGTTTCATTCATATGTGGAATTTAAGAAACAAAACAGAGGAACATAGGGGAAGGAGGGAAAAATAATATAAGACAAAATCAGAGAGGGAGACAAACCATAAGAGACTCTTAACTTAGGAACAAACTGAGGGTTGCTGGAGAGGAGGTGTGTGGGGGTTTGGGGTAACTGGGTGATAGCTATTAAGGAGGGCACATGATGTGGGGAGTCCTGAGTGTTACATGTAACTGATGAATAACTAAACTCTACATCTGAAACTAATGATACACTATATGTTAATTGAATTTAAATAAGATTAAAAAATAAATAACTTCATTGAGATGTAAGTAACATACCATAAAATTCACTTACTTAGAGAATCGATTTATAGCATGACAGCATAAGAGCTCTACTGACCTGTGCCCTCAATGAAACTGGTGAAAAATATTTTAAAAACAACTATTTCGGGGCTCCTGGGTGGCTGTCAGTTGAGTGTCTGACTCTTGATTTCAGTTCAGGTTGTGATCCTCAGGGTCCTGGGATAGAGCCAGAGTCCCAAGTCAGGCTGGGCATTCATCGCAGAGTCTTCTTGTCTCCTCCTCCCTCTGCCCTTCCCCCACTCTCTGGCACATGTGCGCCTGTGCGCGTGCAAATTCTCTCTCTCTCTCTCTCTCTCAAATAAATAAATCTCAAAAACAAACAAACAAACAAACATTTCAAGCCTCTGAAAATAGTCCTAAGAACAAACAGTAAATGAAAAAATATCTTCTAAAAACAAAACAAAACACTGGGACACCTGGGTGACTGCCTTCAGCTCAGGTCATGATCTCGGGGTCCTGGGATCGAGTCCCACATTGGGCTCCCTGCTCAGCGGGGAGCCTGCTTCTCCTTCTTCCACTCTCCCTGCTTGTGCTCTCTCTCTCTGACAAATAAATAAATAAATAAAACCTTTTAAAACACACACACATACAAACTATTAAAAATTCAGTAAGAAAAGTGAGACTCTGCAATATTTAAACCAAGACTGCTCCCACCCCTCAACCTCCCAGCTCATGAGGTAGAGATTTCTCTTCAGACTGCTGTAGCCAAGAATACAAAGCACCCTTCCCCTACCCCCAGCTCATAGTCAAAGGTTTCCTTCCAAGGAGGAGCGGGATATGGATGTTTCTCATTCTGTCTCCAGTTACCTGTTGCTGAGGCTAAGTCCCAGGCAAACACTGTTGAGAAGCTGAGAATCCCCTTATACAACCCCTGCTCATGGAATGAAGGCTCTAAGTTAGGTAGGGCAAGCTGAGAATACTAGGACCCTGATCACCCTTGCCTGAACTCAAGAAACACGGTAGTTCTGAAGCCACTGCCTTGGGTCCCTTTGGCCAATTAAGTAGTCTTTAAGTTTTAGCAAGCACCTTTACCTTGTGTGATTGATTGTTTCTTTTTATATCTATAGATCATACATTGTTTCCTAGAAAGATTCAAAAACAAACCTGTTTGCACAACTTCTAGCACCACTATAACTTCTGTAGCCAGCACCACTGAGTCTGCAAGCAATCAATAAGTGTTACATTCTACCATGCTACCCTTTTACTGATTAAATGCCCGAAAGTTCCTTTAAAAATCTTTCAGCGAGGCAGAAACTTGGATTTGGTTTTTGGATAAGAGTCCACCTTCACCCCAGGTGGCCAGTTTCTTGAGTAAAACTCATATTCCTTTCCAATCAAAACTCATCTCTTCTCAAGGATCGGTTCCATTTACAAATGCACCAAAAATAATAAGATACCTAGGAATAAACCTAACCAAAGAGGTCAAAGATCTGTATTCTGAAAATTATAGAACACTTATGAAAGAAATTGAAGAGGACACAAAAAAATGGAAAAACATTCCATGCTCGTGGATTGGAAGAACAAACATAGTTAAACTGTCTATACTATCAAAAGCAATCTACACATTTATTGCAATCCCTATCAAAATCACCAGCATTTTTCATAGGATTAGAACAAACAATCCTAAAACTTGTATGGAACCACAAAAGACCCTGAATAGCCAAAACATCCTGAAAATGAAAAGGAAAGCTGGAAGTATCATAATTCTGGACTTCAAGCTATATATTCAAAGCTCTAGTCATCAAGAGAGTATGGTACTGGCACAAACAGACACATAGATCAATGGAACAGAATAGAAAGCCCAGAAATGGACCCACAACTATATGGTCAACTAATCTTTGAAAAAGCAGGAAAGAACATCCAATGGAAAAAAGACAGTCTCTTCAACAAATGTTGTTGAGAAAACTGGACAGCCACATGCAGAAGAATGAAACTGGACCATTTTCTTCTACCATACACAAAAATAAACTCAAAATGGATGAAAGACCTAAATATGGAACAGGAAACCACCAAAATCCTAGAGAAGAACATAGGCAGCAACATCTTTGATCTCAGCTATAGCAACTTCTTACTGGACACATTGCCAAAGGCAAGGAAAACAAAAGCAAAAATGAAATATTGGTTGGGGCCCCTGGGTGGCTCAGTTGGTTGAGTGTCAGACTCTCAGTTTCGGCTCAGGTCCTGATCTTAGGGTCATGGGATCAAGCTCCATGTCAGGCTCCATGTCCCGCATGGAATCTGCTTATCCCTCTCCCTCTGCTCCTCCGATCACTTGCTCTCTTTCTCTCAAATAAATAAAAAGAAAAAAGAAAGAGAAAAGAGAAAAAAATGAACTACCAGGGAAAAAATTTTTAATTTTTAAAATGAACTATTGGGACTTCATCAAAATAAAAAGCTTCTGCACAGCAAAGGAAACAATCAACAAAACTAAAAGGCAGCCTACAGAATGGGAGAAGATATTTGCAATGACATAACCTGATAAAGGGCTAGTATCCAAAACCTACAAAGAATTTATCAAATTCAACACCCAAAAAAACAAATAATCCAGTTAAGAAATGGGGCAGAAGAGGGCGCCTGGGTGGCTCAGTGGGTTAAAGCCTCTGCCTTCGGCTCAGGTCATGATCTCAGGGTCCTGGGATCGAGGCCCGCATCGGGCTCCCTGCTCAGCAAGGAGCCTGCTTCCTCCTCTCTCTCTACCTGCCTCTCAGCCTACTTGTGATCTCTCTCTCTCTGTCAAATAAGTTAAAAAAAAAAAAGAAAAGAAATGGGCAGAAGACATGAATAGACATTTTTCCAAAGTAAACACCTACAAGACTAACAGACACATGAAAAGATGCTCAACGTCACTCATCATCAGGGAAACACAAATCAAAACCACAATGAGATACCACCTCACACCTGTAAGAATGGCTAATATTAACAGCACAGGAAACAACAGATGTTGGTGAGGATGCAAACTGGTGGGAATGCAAACTGGTGCAGCCCCTCTGGAAACAGTATGGGGGTGCCTTAAAAAGTCAAAAATAGAACTACCCTATGATCCATCAATTGCACTACTACGTATTTACTCAAGGAATACAAAAATATAGATTCAAAGGGGTACGTGCACCTCAATGTTTACAGCAGCATTATCAACAACAGCCAAACTATGGAGATAGCCCAAATGTCCATCAGCTGATGAAAGAAGATGAGAGATAGATAGATAGATATAGATAGATAGATAGATAGATAGATAGATAGATATTGGAATATTACTCAGCCATCAAAAAGAATGAAATCTTGCCATTTGCAATGATGTGGATGGAGCTAGAGGATTTTATGCTAAGTAAAATAAGTAAGTCAGACAAAGACAAATACCATAAGCTTTCACTCACATGTGGAATTTAAGAAACAAAACAGGTGAAGATAGAGGAAGGGGAAAAAAGAGAGAGGGGGAAGCAAATCATAAGACTCTTAATGGGGTGACTGGGTGGCTCAGTTGGTTAACCAACTGCCCTCAGCTCAGGTCATGATCCCAGAGTCCTGGTATCGTGCCCCAAGTCAGGCTTCTTATTCAGCAGGGAGCCTGCTTCTCCTCCCTCTGCCTGCTACTCTGCCTGCTGTGCTTACTCTCTCTCTAATAAATTAAAATTAAAAAAAAGAGAGAGAGAGAGAGACTCTTAATGGTAGAGAACAATCTGAAAGTTGATGGAGGGAGGTGGGTGGGGGATGGGCTAAATGGGTGATGGGTATGAAGGAGGGCACTTATGATGAGCACTGGGCATTATATGTAAGTGATGAATCATTAAATTCTCCTGAAACCAGTATTACACTATATGTTAACTAACTAGAATTTAAATAAAAACTTCAAAAGGGAAAAAAAAACTCATTTCTTGAATACTGGCTTTTTGAGCTACAGGCAGAAACCGGGTTTTTCAGTAACAGTTCCACAGTGGGATAGACGGACTAACAGGTCCTCAGGTCCCAAAACCAAGTCCTCAGACCCTAGAGTAAGAGGATCACTCAGAAAGAAGCTTGTCATCAGTCCTATTTTCTACAGCTTCAGAGCCCTGGCTTAGATTCTGCTTCCAGGGAAAAGCAGGCAGGTTGGAGGGAGGGAGGAGGATAGAACAGGTAGCTCCTAATCTCTTCCCAAAGTAACTGACTTCATTTGCAACAAAGCTTGGAGAAGTTCAAGCCTAAGGGTGCTCACAAGAAAAGCAGTGGCTGTAGTAAAAGTCAATTGAGAGAAGAATCAAGATGCAGGATAAATTATAGGCCAGCTAGTCTACAGGAAAAAGCTAGGGAATAATACAGCTGGGAGGAGCACTAGTGGAGTCAGAATAAATAAACACTGACCTCAGAAACTATTATTTCAAAGGGCCCAAATTTGACTGGATATATTTACAGAGCAATTTATGCCCTGGGGCATTGTTGAAAACATACAGCAATCAGCCAGCAATTAGAAAAGTTTAACACGGGGCACCTGGGTGGCTCAGTCGTTAAGCATTAAGCATATGCCTTCAGCTCAGGTCAAGATCCCTGGACATCAGTCTCCCTGCTCAGCTGGAAGTCGGATTCTCCCTCTCCCATTCCCCCTGCTTGTGTTCCTGCTCTCACTGTCTCTCTCCCTCTGTCAAATAAATAAATAAAATATTTTTAAAAAAAAGAAAAGAAAAGAAAAAAGAAAAGTTTAACAATTGGGTAGGATCAAGAAAAGAGATGAAGAGTCCTACCAAGATCACTGTCATCCTGGGGTTACTGTGGACATATCAAAAGCTATGTCTCCCTGAGGAACAACATCAGCGGCTTAACACTGATGTGGGGGACTGGGACATAGACTTTATTAAAATAATCCAGCCAATCACTAAACAAATAAACAAGCAAATAACAGTAAGTCCTGGAGGGTTGAAGGGACCAGTACTCAGAGTTCCTGTATTAGTCAGGATTCTCCAGAGACATAGAACCAGTAGGAGATGAGAGAGAGAGAGAGATTTTCAGGAATTGGCCCACAAAATTAAGAAGGCAGACAACTCCCAAGATCCTAAGGATGAATCAGCAACCTAGAGACCTAGGAAAGCTGATGGCCTTAGTTCCATTTCAAGACCAAAGGCCTGAGAATGAGGAGTGCCAACGGTGTACTCATCCAAAGGACAGTAGACTCGAGATCCAGGAAGAGTCAAAGGCAGGGTAAAAACCAGTGTCCCAGTTTGAAGGCAGTCCAGTAGCAAGAATTCTCTCTTGTAGAAGAACGGTCAGACTTTTTGTTCTACCCAGACCTTCAACTGATTGGATTAAGTCAAACCACATTAGGGAGGGCAATCTGCTTTACACAGTTTGCTGCTATAAACATTAATCTCAAATAAAAAATTAAAAACCGGGCGCCTGGGTGGCTCAGTGGGTTAATGCCTCTGCTTTCGGCTCAGGTCATGATCTCAGGGTCCTGGGATCGAGGCCCGCATCGGGCTCCCTGCTCAGCGGGGAGCCTGCTTCCCCCTCTCTCTCTGCCTGCCTCTCTGCCTCCTTGTGATCTCTCTCCGTCTGTGAAATAAATAAAAAATTTAAAAAAAAAAAAAAAAATTAAAAACCTCCTTACAGAAACACCCAGACTGTTTTGACCAAATATCTGGATACCCCATAGCCCAGTCAATTTGTCATATAAAATTAACCATAATAGTTGCTATAATAAATTATATTTTTAAAAAATCCAGGAGCTGCTGGGTGGCTCAGCTGGTTCAGTGTCCAATTACTGGTTTCAGCTCAGGCCATGATCCCAGGGTCCTGGGATCGAGTCTAACATCAGGCTCCTTGCTCACAAAAGAGCCTGTTTCTCCCTCTGCCTGCTGCTCCCCCTGCTTGTGTGCTCTCTCTCTCTGACAAATGAATGAATGAAATCTTTTAATTAATTAATTAACTAACTAATTAATTAAGCTAGTATAGAGACAGAAAGTATAATGGTGGTTGCCAGGAGTTGGAGGAAAGGGGTAAATGGGGAGTTACTGCTTAATGGGTACAGAGTTCCAATTTTACAAGATGAAGAAAGTTCTGGAGATGATGGTTACACAGCAGTATGAATGTACTCAATATCACTGAGCTGGACACTTAAAAATGTTTAAGATAGTAAATTTTATGTTATGTGTATTTTACCACAATAAAAAAAGTACTAGCCATAAAAAATAAGTGGATCATATTAAAATTAAGAACTTCTGTTCATCGGAATATTTAATAGAAGAGTAAAAAGCCAACCAGAAGACTGGAAAAGGATATTTTAGTATATACATATATACACACATATATCCACAAAGGATTTGTATCTAGTGTGTTTTGCTTGGAAGAATTAGGCAGATAATCCAATAGAAAAATAGACAAATGAATTAAACATGCACATCCTTTTTGTGGATACCAAATGGCAAATATACCTATGAAAGTGTAGCCAGCTGCATTAGTTATTATGTATGCAATACTCAACCACAGGTAATTTCATTACATACCCACAACCAATGCTAAATTAAAAAGACAATATCAAGTGTAGGTTAGGATGTAGAACAACTGCTGATAAGAAAGTCTAAATTGGTAGAACTACTTTGAGAAATTGTTTGGTAGTTTCTACTTAAGCTGAACATATGCATACCATATGAGCCAGTGATTCCACTCCAAGGTGAATATGCATCTGAAATAAGTACAAAAGTTCATCAAAAGACACATACAAGAGAGAAGCCAGGGTGGCTCAGTCGGTTAAGCATCTGCCTTCAGCTCAGGTCATGATCCCGGGGTCCTGCGATCAAGTCCAATATAGGGCTCCCTGCTCAGCAGGGAGTCTGTTTCTCCCTCTGCCTGCTGCTCCCCCTGCTTGTGCTCTCTCTCTCTCTCTCTGGTAAATAAATAAATTAAATATTTTTTTAAAGACACAAAAGAATATTGATAGCAACCGTTTATATAACAGCCAAAGGCTAGAAACTAATCAAATATCCATCTGTGGTACAATGGGTAATTTATTTGTATATTATACAATAGAATACTATGTAGTAATAAGAGTGAACAAACTACAACTACATGGAATAATTTTGATTAGTCTCACAAATATTAGGAAAGAAAAAGCGTGTACACACACACGCACACATGCACACACAAACATACTATGTGGTCCCATTTACATAAAGTTCAAAAACAGGCAAATTTAATCTATGATGTTAGAAGTCAGGAGAGTCGCTATCCCAGAGTAAGTGGTGGTGGCAGTCATGGGAAGATGGCACAAGAAAGACTATTTTGGTGCTGGTATAATGTTCTGATTCTTAATCTTGGCTCTGGTTACATCAGAGCATTCACTGTATGAAAATTAACCAAAACATATATATATATTTATCACTTGTGCACTGTTTTATATATATATATATATATATATATCATACTCCAATAAAAATGTACTTAAAGAATAAAACAGGTTTACATTTTTTTTTTAACTAAGGAAGATCTCTAGAGATATGTATAGGGGTCTCCCATTATATACTACTAAGTAAAAAAGACCAAATACAAATCAAAAGAGACACAAAATAGATCAGTGGTTACCTAGAGCTGGGAATGGGAATGATGAAAAAGTGCATAAGGTTTCCTTTTGGGGTGATGACAATGTTTTAAATTACCCTGTGGGTATGGTCACACAGCCCTGTAAATAGACTAATAATCACTGAAGTGTACACTTTAAATGCATAAATTTTATGGCATGTAAATTATGCTTTAGTAAAGCTTTAAAAAGATCAAATGTATACAGTATACTTTATATATAAGAAACAGGAAGAAATTAGAATATATATATTTGCTTGTATTTGAAAAAGGAAATAATGAAAGGATAAATAAATAAAAATGATTACTTTTAGGGTGCCTGGGTGGCTCAGTGGGTTAAAGCCCCTGCTTTCGGCTCAGGTCATGATCTCAGGGTCCTGGGATCGAGGCCCACATCGGGCTCTCTGCTCCGCAGGGAGCCTGCTTCCTCCTCTCTCTCTGCCTGCCTCTCTGCCTACTTGTAATCTCTCTCTCTGTATCAAATAAATAAATAAAATCTTTTAAAAAAATGATTACTTTTACAGAATAAATGATAAAGGAGTTGGAAAGAGGCAGAAATGGATGAAAGGCACTTTTGACCTCTGGATTGTGTGTATGTTTTATCTAGCCAAAAAAACCCACAAAAAAACAAAAAATCAAAAACAAAAACAAAACCCTAATCTTTTAAAAATTCCTTAAGTTGAAAATAAATAGAAATAAGTTAACCTGAGTATCAAATTGGTTACCCCATAAAGAAAATATTTACTTCAAGAACTTTAGAAAACAGTATTTTGACTGCACATCCTAAGTGGGACACAATCCAAGAATAAAAAGATGTTCTAAACTTCTAAACTTTCCTCAGCACTTATATTATTTGTAGTGATTTCAGATTTAACATTTTAGACTTTGTTTTATATTTTAGGTTAAAGCAAAGAAATAATTATGTTAATAATATTAGGAATCAAGGAAATGAAATGAAATGAAATGAAAACACCTTAATGTTAAACCTGAAAGGAAAATACCAATATGAACTGATTATTTTAATGTGTATTTTTAAATGCTATCCACCAAAATGGACTAGAAGCTATGTCTCCCTATTAACAAAGAGTTTTCTATCAACCAGATTGTAATGTCTAATATCATTCCCCCACTAAAAACGAACAAACAACACAGGGCTCCTTAGAGGAATGGCTCAATATTCAAGATCTGGTACATGTGAAGTTCAAGATAAGCCTAGACTATCTTATTTGTGCCAGAAAGCAAATAAGCTTCCAAAGATTTATAGGGTGATATCAAAAAGACCAAAATTTAAAAAATATATAATAAATATATATGAATATATAATCTATATTTATATATAATATAAATATATATAATAAGAGCTCAATCTGGGACACCTGGGTGGCTCAGTCAGTTAAGCGGCTGCCTTTGGCTCAGGTCATGATCCCAGGGTCCCGGGATCAAGGATCACATCAGGTTCCTTGCTTGGCAGGGAGCCTATTTCTCCCTCTGTCTGCCTCTGTCTCTCTCTCTCTGACAAATAAATAAATAAAATCTTTTTTAAAAAAAAAAAGAATAAAAGCTCAATCAATAGCCAGAGTCATAAAAAAAACTGAGGTTCAACTAAAATAGTAATTCCTTTGGGCGCCTGGGTGGCTCAGTCAGTTAAGCGGCTGCCTTCAGCTCAGGCCATGATCCCAGTGTCCTGGGATTGAGCCCGCATCTGGCTCCCTGCTCAGTGGAAATCCTGCTTCTGTCTCCCTCTGCCTGCCGCTCTGCCTACTTGTGCTCTCTCTGTCTATCTCTCTGTCAAATAAATAAATAAAATCTTTAAAATAATAATTCCCTTTTCCTTGGCCCTCTTCCATTCCCTCCACTTCTTTCCCCCTCCTTTCCTGAACAATTAAGTTCTAAAGCAATAAGGTGGTGCAAAAAAGAAAGGCATTTGTACCTGGGATGGGAAGAGCTACAGAGGCCTAGCACATAATAATGGAGCCTCAAGGGGTAAGGAGAACATTCACACAGGAGAGTTGCCAAGAGTGGGGAGTAGAGCCCAGGTGGGATAAAAAGCACATCCTGCAGATCAGCCACTTAGCACCGAGTATCAGAGCCTGTGTAGTGTCAGGAACTTGTCCACATAAGGGGCCAGCCCAGCTTAAGGAGTGAGAGCCTGAATGGAGTAAGGAAGCTTCCTCCATGGAGAGGTAGCCCATTTTGGGGTGTCAGAGTCTGAACAGGGTAAGAAAAGGTGATCTAGAATGGGATGCCATAGCTGTGTCTACTGAGAGGGCCAGAGAGCAGCACCACCCCAGAGACAATGAGGATACTTCGTGCCTAGTCTATGGCTTCTAAATGCTGTTCTCCACTAAAATGATCCAGGACTCTTTGGGAAAATGACTGATTCTGTTCCATTACATGGCTGGGGCAGGTAAAGTATGAGATGAGCCTGGAGCATCTTGTTCTACTAGAAAGCAAATTAGTATGTAGGGAATGGTGAGGGGGGCTCTTCGATGGTTCGGTCAGTTAAGCATCCAACTCTTGATTTCAGCTCAGATCATGATCTCAGGGTTATGGAACTGAGCCTTCATCAGGCTCCGCACTCGGTGGGGAGTCTGCCCCCTCTCTCTCTCCCTCTATGGGCCCACACTCATGCACTCCCTCTCTCTCTCAAATAAATAAATTAATCTTAAAAAAAATGGTGAGGAAACTGAAAAAAGGAAATGAAAAGTAACAAGTGTTGGCAAAGATGTGGAAAAACTGGAACCCTCACATGTTGCTGGTGGGCATGTAAAATGGTATAGCTGCCATAAAATATAAAACGGTATGACAATTCCTCAAAGAGCTAAACATAGAATTTACATATGATTTAGCAATTCTACTTCTAGGTATATATCCAAAAGGAGTGAAAGCAAGGATTTAGACAGATATTTGAACACCAATGTTCATAACAGCATTATTCACAAAAGCCAAAAGGTAGAAGCAACCCAGTAACCACTGAATGAAGAATGAATGGGTAAACAAAATGTGGTATATATATATATATACACACACACATATACATATATATACATCTACACATATATATGTATGTATAAGGTACATACATATACATGTATATAAGGTACATACATATATGTGTATGTATGTGTATATATGTATATATATACATACATATATATGTGTAGATGTATGTATATGTGTGTGTGTGTTCGTATATATATACAGACACTGGAATTTTATTCAGCATTAAGAAGGAAGGAAATTCCTATATATAATACGCCATTGACGAACCTTAAAAACATTACACTAAGTTCAATAAGCCAAACACAGAAGGACAAATATGATATGACTCCCTTTATATTAAGTACCTAAAATAATCAAATTCATGGAGACAGAAAGTAGAACAGCAGTTACCAACGGCTAAGGGGAATGGAGAGTTACCATTAAATGGAGGAACAGAGAGTTACCATTAAATGGGTACAGAGTTTCAGTTTGGGATGATGAAAAAGTTCTGGAGATGGATGGTGGTGGTGGTTGCACAATAATGTGAATTACTGAATGCCACTGAACTGTACACTTAAAAATGGTTAAATTGGTAAATTTTATGCTATGTATATCTTACCAGCATTTTATTTTTTTAACAATTTTCTTTATGAGAGAGAGAGAGAGAGCATGAGCGGGGTGGGGAGAGGGGGGAGGTAGGGAGGGACAGAAGGAGAGGGACAAGCAGATTCCCCTCTGAGCAGGGAGCCCTGATCCAGGGGTGGATCCCAGGACCCTGGGATCATGACCTGAGCAGAAGACAGATGCTTAACTGATGAGCCACCTGGTGCCCCACCAGTATTTAAAAAAAATTTTTTTAATGAAGGCAAAACAAAATTTTCTGACAACCAAAAACAGAGAATTCATCATGAGTAGACCAGCACTACAAGAAATACTAAGTGGAATGTTAGGTGAAGGAAAATGAGCCAGATGGAGACATGAGACTGCAAAACAGAATGAAGAATACCTAAAAGGGTGACTAAACTGGTAAATATAAATGAATACTTATAATTTAAAACAACCAAAAATAATGTCTTGTGGAATTTAAAACAATACATTGAAATAAAATATATGACAACAATAACACAGGAAGCAGAAAGTGTTAAACAATTTTGAAGTGTTAGCATTATTCAGAAAGTGTGGAAAATATTAATTTAGGGTAGACTATGATAAGTTAAGGATGCATACTAGAGCAAACACTAAAAGAATAATCAAATAATGATCAAATATATGAATAGTTAAACAACAATAAAAAATATAGGATAAAAAAGAGAATGATAAGAAATATTGTTCAATCCAAGGCAAAAAAACAAAAAACAAAAAACAAGAGAATAAAGGAACAAAGAACAGATGGAGTGAAGAGAAAACAGCAAAATGGTAAAAATATACTCACATATCAGTAATTAAATTAAATGGAAAGGGACTAAACACTCTTAAATATAAAATAAAAAGACCATTAGACTGGATTTTAAAAATTCAACTATATGCGATTTACAGAGATGCATTTTAAATATAACGTCATCAAGGTTAAAAGAACAGAAAACAATGGGATGGGGCGCCTGGGTGGCTCAGTGGGTTAATGCCTCTCTGCCTTCGGCTCAGGTCATGATCTCAGGGTTCTGGGATCGAGGTCTGCATCGGGCTCTCTGCTCGGCAGGGAGCCTGCTTCTTCCTCTCTCTCTGCCTGCCTCTCTGCCTGCTTGTAATCTCTCTCTCTGTCAAATAAATAAATAAAATATTTTTTAAAAAAAGAAAGAAAACAATGGGATGGAAAAATATGTACTACGTAAATACGAACAGAAAAGAGCTGGCTCAGCTAAATTAACATCAGATAAAGTAGACTTTAGATAATAAGTATTATTAGAGATAAGGAGGGGCATTTCACACTGATAAAAGTGTCTAACTGAAAAACATGACTTTCCTATTATATATTCAGAAATAAAATAGGTGAAGCAAAAAAAAACAACAGAACCCAAAAGTGAAATAGACAAATCCATTCACAGTTGGAGATTTGAACACACAGACCCTTACCTCAGTAATCAATAGAACTAAAGAAAAATTAGTAAGAATGTAAAAGATCTGAATACACTATCAACCACATTGACATAATTGAATATTTATATGACACTATGCCCAACAACTGCAAAACACACATTCTTTTCAAATACAAATGGAATGTTCACCAAATAGACCATATGTTGGGCTATAAAACAAATCTCAAGATTTCAAAAGAGTGAGGTCTTACAGAATATGTTCTTTGGTCACAGTGGATTAAATTAGAAATTAACAATAAGAAATCTAGAAAACTCCCAAATATTTGGAAATAGCAACTCACTTACCCAACGTTCAAGATTAGAAAAAACCAATCTATAAAAATAGTAACAATAGTATTCAGGATGATTACTTTTTTGCTGAAAAGAAGCACAGTGAGTGTTCTGGGACTTGAATGTTGTATATCTTAATATAGTTAGTGATTATACGGGTGCATTTATATATAAAAATTTATTCAAGATTTGTACTTGTATACTTTGCTCCATGTAAGTTATACCTCAATAAAAAAGTAAATCAGAAAAAAAGAGAGACATTAAATTCTCTTGAACCTAACAAAATACCTATTTCATGGAGAATGCTTAATAAATGTTTGATGAATTAAAAAAAGGAAAGAGAGATAAAGAATAGAATGAAAAGGCCTACCACACATCTAATACCATTTACACCCGCTAGATTGGCAAAAGATAAAGAAGTCTGATGGTACCAAGTGCTGGAGAGAATGAAAATCAATAGGAACTTTTATACTTTGCTGATGAGAATATAAATTGATACAACCACTTGAGAAAACAATTTGGCATTAGCTGGTAAAGTACAACATGCACATATTTAGCAACCGGGAATCAATTCCTAGGTGTATATCCTAAGAAACTCCTGTCCAAGTGCACCAGGAATTAAGTATAAGAATGTTGGGGTACCTGGCTGGCTCAGTTGGTAGAGCATGCGACTCTTGATTCTTGGGGTTGTGAGTTCAAGCCCCACATTGGGCCCAGAGGTTACTTAAAAATTTTTTTAAATCTAAAAAAAAAAAAAAAAAAAGAAGATGGGCGCCTGGGTGGCTCAGTGGGTTAAAGCCTCTGCTTTCGGCTCAGGTCATGATCTCAGCGTCCTGGGATCGAGGCCGCATCGGGCTTTCTGCTCAGCAGGGAGCCTGCTTCCTCCTCTCCCTGTCTCTCTGCCTGCCTCTCTGCCTACTTGTAATCTCTCTCTCTCTGTGTCAAATAAATAAATAAAATCTTTAAAAAAAAAGAAGAAGAAGAAGAATGTTAATAGTAATCCTGTTCATAATAGCAAAAACTGAAACATCTCAAATGTCCATCAACACTAGAACAGATAAATCAATTATGGTATATTCACATAACAGAATATTATCCCACAGAGAAAAATGAATGAACTAGGGGTGCTGGGCTGGCTCAGAAGGTGGAGCAAATAACTCTTCATCTCAGGGTTGTGAGTTCAAGCCCTACATTGGGCATGGAGCCTACTTAAAAAAAAGAAAGAATGAACTATAGTTACTTGTAACAACATGAATATTGGACAGTTAATGTTGAGGGTTGCCTGGGTGACTCAGTTGGTTAAGCATCTGCCTTCAGCTTGGGTTGTGATACTGGGGTCCTGGGATCAAGTCCCACCTCAGGCACCCTAACTTGAGTCTGCTTCTCCCTCCCCCTTTCCTCCCTGTTCATGCTCTCTCTCTCTCTCTCTTACTCTCTTTCTCAAAGAAATAAATAAAAACTTTTTTAAATGTCAAGTGAAAAAGGAAAGTCACAGAAAAAATACAAACGGTATGATACCATGTTTATGAAGTTCAAATGCAAGCAAAATCAATATGTTGGGGGCGCCTGGGTGGCTCCGTCGTTAAGCGTCTGCCTTCGGCTCAGGTCATGATCCCAGGGTCCTGGGATCAAACCCTACATTGGGCTCCAAAGCCTGCTTCTCCCTCTCCCACTCCCCCTGCTGGTGTTCCCTCTCTCGTGTCTCTCTCTGTCAAATAAATAAATATAACCTTAAAAAAATCAATATGTTGTACATGCATATATATAATTTTTTAAAGCAAGGAAATTAAAAACACAAAATTCAGAATAATAGTTAAGAATAGGTGGGGTGAGGGGCACTTGGGGGCAGTTGGTTGAGCATCTGACCCTTGATTTCAGCTCAGGTCATGATCTCAGGGTCCTGGGATGGAGCCCCGCACTGGACTCCACACTCAGGCGAGAGTGTGCTTGAAGATTCTCTCTCTTTCTGACTCTACCCTTTCCCCAACTGAAGCATGCTAAGATAAACAAATCTTTTGAAAAAAGCGGTGGTCAGGTGGGAGGAACCTGGGTGGCTCAGTCAGTTAGGTGCCTGACTCTGTTTTAGGTCAGGTCATGATAGCATGGGTCATGAGATTGAGCCCCACATCAAATTCCCCACTTGGCAGAGAGTGAGCTTAAAAATTCTCTCCCTCGGGCGCCTGGGTAGCTCAGTGGGTTAAAGCCTCTGCTTTCCGCTCAGGTAATGATCTCAGCGTCCTGGGATCGAGGCCCACATCAGGCTCTCTGCTCAGCAGGGAGCCTGCTTCCTCCTCTCTCTCTGCCTGCCTCTCTGCCTACTTGTAATCTCTCTCTCTGTGTCAAATAAATAAATAAAATCTTTAAAAAAAAAAAAGATTCTCTCCCTCTGCCCACCCCCTTCACTCACTCTCTCTCTCAAATAAATAAATAAATCTTAAAAAAAAATAGGTGGGGTGATAATGTTCTAGTCCAGATTAGATGATGAATTCATGGGTACTCATTATATTATTACTCTTCATAAGTTACATGTAATATTTTATATCCACTAAATGATAATTTAAAAAAACTATAATAAGGAAAAGGTGATAGAAAGTGTTACAGAAGCATGAAGAAAGAAATTGTTTACTTGTTCCTAGAGGAAGAGAAGTTAAGGAGAATTTCATTTAGTAGGTATGTCAGGTGTCCCATGATCACCCAGGTTCGATGAATGACTCAAGGACCCAGGATTCAGTACACAGTTGCATTCATGGCTGTGATGCATCAAATGGACAAGACAAGATAGTGGAAGGGCATTAAATGCAGAGGGAAGGGCGCCTGGGTGGCTCAGTGGGTTAAAGCCTCTGCCTTCGGCTCAGGTCATGATCTCAGGGTCCTGGGATCGAGGCCCGCATCAGGCTCCCTGCTTAGCAGGGAGCCTGCTTCCTCCTCTCTCTGCCTGCCTCTCTGCCTACTTATGATTTCTCTCTCTGTCAAATTAAAGAAAGAAAGAAAGAAAGAAAGAAAGAAAGAAAGAAAGAAAGAAAGAAAGAAAGAAAGAAAGAAAGAAAGTCGCTGATTTAAAACCTGGCATGTCCTGAAGACAACGCTTCTCTGCAGCCCTGAAGACACTATAAAATGACCCATCCTGAGCAGTGGGCTAGGATTGCAGCAAAGATGTGTGTGTGTGTGTGTGTGTGTGNTGTGTGTGTGTGTGTGTGTGTGTGTGTGTGTGTGTGTGTGTGAGAGAGAGAGAGAGAGAGAGAGAGAGAGAGAGAGAGAGAGATCATCATTCCTCCCTGCTGTCCCTTGCAAATCCTGCTGTTTTGGACCAATCTCAGATTCTGAGTCAAATAATGCTTGTACACATCCTATTAGTAAAACCTAATTTATGGTCACTTCTAACAACTAGAGATGTGCTCACAGAGATGAGAAGCAGAAAATCTCATGATAGCATTCACTGGAGAATAATATAAATTGTTTTGAGCATCTAATCAGATTGGGAGTGAGGGGAGGAGGACTGTCTTTTATTCCATTGTGTCAAATATATATGTTTGAATTCTGGGACTTTGACAAAAATGTCCTCTATACCTTTGGATTTCTAGCTGAATAACTCATGCTATGGACATTTGGGCAACTAGAAACTTTCTTTAAGATAAATAAGTAATGTATAGTCATTGGTTTTTAGGGTGGTCATGTTATTGGCAAAAGGACATGGGTTTTCAATCTGAGATCTGGTGTTCAAGCATGGGCTCTGACATTAACTAGCTGTGTGATCCTGATAAAACCTTCACCTCTCCCCCTTTGTTTTTTTATTGTCAAATAAGAATCCTGCATAGGAGAACCACCATAAGGATTAAATGTTATAATGTATCTTAAAGGTGCTTCATAAACTATAAAACATTGCACAAACATCAATGATCTATTACACTGTAATAGATGAGTCAGGCATCACAAGGCTGATGCACAATATTTATAGTATAAATAAGTAAATCCTGCTGGTGAGCTGTGTCATCTCAGGCAAGAAACATCTCTCTCTATCTCTCTTTTGCTTCCTCTGATACCACTTCCCCCTAGTTCACTGGGCTCCAACCATATTGTCCTTTTTCCTGTTCTTCCAACAGAGCAAGTTCACGCATGCCACAGACACTTTGGGCCTATTGTTCCCTCTTCCTGGAACATTCTTCCCCAGCTCTTTGCATGCATGGTCTTCCACTTCTCATCAATCAGGTCTTAGGTAAAATGTCATTTCCTCAGAGGCTTTCTCTAACCATCCTGACTAATATTCCTTCCACATCATTCACCCAATACATATTCCTGTTTTATTTTCTCCTTGGCACTTATTACTATCTGTTGACTTGTTTATTATACTCTCCTCCACTAGAATAAAAAAACACTATATTACAGCTTCCTTGTCTGTTTTGTTCACAACTATATTCCAATGCCCAAAATAACATTTAACTCACAGTAAACTCTCAATAAGCATTTGAATAAGTGAAGTTGAAATAAAATAATTATAGCAAAAGTTTCATTCATTCAACAAATATTTTGTATGTACCTATGAGAACCCAGGCTCTATTTCAAGGTGCTGGGACAAAACAAAAATCTCTGCTTTCTTGGGGCATGCCTACTGTGGGAAAACAAACAAAAAACAAGGTAAAAAGTAGAAACATACTATATCTGATAATGTTAAGTGTTAAAGAGGAAAAAAAATAAAGCAGGAGAGGAGGACATGAAATGTGTGTGGAGGGGTTAATTTTTTTTAAAGATTTTATTTATTTATTTGAGAAAGAGTGAAAGAGAGCATGAGAGAGGAGAAGATCGGAGGGAGAAGCTGACTTCCTGCCCAGCTGTGGCAGGATGTGGGACTGGATCCCAGAACTCCGGGATCATGACCTGAGGTGAAGGCAGTCGCTTAACCAACTGAGCCACCCAGGTATTCCAAAGGGGTTAAATTTTAGATAGGGTAGCCGAAGAATGAAATGAGAGGCTAAGCCATGAGGATATATGGGGGAAATGCATTCCAGGGGATGGGGGTAACTGGGACAGTAATGAAGGTGTTGGAGACTAACACAATAGATGAGATCAGGGAGGTTAAAGGAAGCCAGACTGTGAAGGGCCCTTTGGCTAAACTAAGGACTTCGGCTTTTACCGAGAGTGAGATGGGAAGCTGTTGGAAAATGGGAGCATCAGGGTATCACGACATGCCTTGTTGTAAGAGGACTGCTGGGGCTGCTGGGCTGAGAATATCTGAAGGGCAAGGGGAAGGACCAGTGAAGAAGCTACAATAACCCCAGCAAGAGATGGTGGCTCCGAAAGAGTGGGGAGCAGATGTGGGGATGGAGGATAAAGTTTCAGATTGGACAGTTACGTTGGAGAGTTTAAGGGGGAGGTCTGGGCTGGGAGTTAGAACTTGAAACTCAGCAGTAACCGAATCATGGAGATGGAGATGGAGTCCTGGCTCTACTGTTGACTAAACTATTTCTAGGTTCGGGCTTCAATTTCTCTAACAGTAAAACGTAACAAAATATTCCCACATAACAGGGCCTTCAAAAGAACGAAATGAGAAGGGTCGAAGGCTGACGGTGCACAAGTTGAGAACCTTTATTTAGCCGAGGACTACACGAACCTGTAGAGAAGGGAAGGGGCTACTGTAAAATCAGCCACTGACTCAATTCCATAGCACTTACTCCGAAGTCCCCCAGCAGCGATCAAAAAGAAGCGCCAGGGCCCCGCACCGCAACGCGGTCTGCGGCGCCCAAACCTCGCGAGATTTGTTGGCCGGGCAAAGTCACCCTCCCACCCACATCTCGCGAGACCAAGCTTTATGAGGGGCTATCTGCCGGTTAGGGCTTGCAGGAAAGATGGAGTATCCCGCTTTGGGCACCGTGGAGGCCGCGGACAGTGGAGGGGCCCGGCCATACAACAGCTCCGAGGAGCGAGAAGGACGGGAGCCGGACGGGCTGCGCTTCGACCGCGAGAGGGCGCGCCGCCTGTGGGAAGCAGTGTCCGGGGCCCAGCCAGTGGGGAGGGAGGAAGGTGAGTCCGGGGACTTCAGAGGCAGCAAGTCCCTCACCCGGCCGCTGGTCTCTCAGGGAGTAGCGGAAGCGCGGGGCGGGAACGCGGCCCAGCCCCCGGGTCTCCGGGCACACCCCCTGGCGCCCGGCCCGCCCCCTCGCCTGACGCGCCCCGGGACTTCGTGACTCGTGCACCCCGGCCTGGCCTGGATACCGTGGGCCAGCTCCCTTGAAAATTGAGGCCGCAGCATCACATGAATGAGGTCTCCCTGATCAAATGGTCAAGGGCCTTCTCACACTCAGGCCGCGGGGTTTTTTCCCCTTTCCATTCTCACCCACACAGCACAGCTCTTATCCTAAACTCGTGTACTCTCGTTCCTATCCGCGCCTTCTCGGAGACCCACAGAACCTTCCCCGCCAGACTCCTAGCCCCTCACCATTGCTCCCTGACTCTCCATCGTCCCCGGCTCCAGGTTCTCCCACCCACAGTGTCGCTTGCCTCCCTTCTCTCATGCCCCACACTGCCAAGGACTCCAGAAGGCCTTCTTACCCCTGTTCCTCCTGGTCTTGGTATCTTCAGCCTGGTTTACCTCTGTGTCTAGGTGTCTGGTCTCTACTGTCTGGGTCCCTTTTATGAGATGGGGGCTGGGAGCCTGAGAAACTGGCCAGGTTATACTTTGCCTCCAGCTTCTTTGTATCCCATGTTTATACCTAAGTTGTGGAGAACAGAATACACTGGGGGCCACTTTCCGGGCTGAAGCTTCCCAGTTGCTCTGCATTTGACCTGGCACTGGGTAAGATGGAGATAGAGGGGGATGGAAAGAGCTGGCCTGACCTGGTTGCGTGACCCCCTTAGTAGTCCTTAACAGAGCTAGCTGCTTAACTCTAACCGGGAAGTACAAGAAGTGTCTGGCCTTCTGTGCTAATCCTGTCAAGTAATCTGCAATAAAATCAGATGGTTTGTTTGCTTGGTGAGCAGACTAATCTTGGCAAGTTTAATATGTTGCTTGTGAATTGATTGCCCTGGGATAAAATGGAATTTTGACCACATCCAAGGAAGATATGTTTAAATTTGGGGTCGTACACAGACCTATACCCTTGTGTATACTTCTCCAGTTTTAAAACTAGTCTAGTCTGACTCCTAATATGGGCTCTCCCTGTGCCTCATAATTTCAAGCCTGTTCGGTACAAATCCCCCCAAACACATCCCAGTTCTCCTTTCACTAATCTGACAAACATTCACTGATACCTGCTCAATTCCCAGGACTGGCTGGGCAGCAGAGCTACAGAGATGAGGAAGATACTGTCCCTTGCCCTGAAGAGGTTTATAGTCTAGGCCAGGAAGCAGACACCAAAACAATTTCAGTATAATGTAATGGCTGTAGTGAAGAAGAATGTGTAAGAATTGCTTGTGAACAAAGAGGGAATGACCTTTGTCCTTGAGGGACAGGGAAGGCACCCCCTGGAGCTTGAAGCAGAAACACAGCAGCTGTGCTCTAAAGTGAATTGCTTATGTGTGTACGAATGTACAGTGTCACTTAGGACCCAGTTCATTTTCCTATTCTCTTCACTTTCCAATATTTATATGAGGTTTAGGTAGATACTTATTTAACACTAAATTCTGCTCACCTTGGTTTTTGTTTTGTTTTTTCTCTTAGCACTTTCATTGAGTTATAATTTATATACCACAAAATTCACCCATTGTAACTGTACAGTGCAATGATTTTTTTTAGTAAAAGTACAGAGTTGTGTTTTAGAATATTTCCATAGCTCTAATTAGTTCCTTTGTGCTTGTTTACATTAAATCTCCACTCTTACCTCCTGCCCTAAGCAATCACTGTCTTCTATAAATTTACCTTTTCTGAACATTTCATATAAAAAAATCATACAATATGTAGTCTTTTGCATTTGGCTTTTCTCAGCATGTTTTTGAGGTTCAGCCAAGTTGTACTGTGTATGAGTACTTCATTGCTTTTTGTTGCAAAATAGTATCTCATTGTATAGATCTTGCTTTTTTATCCTTTGACAGTCTCTGCCCTTTGAGTGGGCTATTTAGACTGTTTACATTTAATTTCATTATTGATATGGCTAGATTTACATTTTCCACTTTGCTATTTATCTCCTTTACATTTTTTTAAAAGATTTTATTTATTTATTTGACACTGAGAGAGATCACAAGTAGGCAGAGAGGCAGGCAGAGAGACAGAGGGAAGCAGGCTCTCTGCTGAGCAGGGAGCCCCATGCAGAGCTCCATCCCAGGACCCTGGGATCATGACTTGAGCCGAAGGCAGAGGCTTTAACACTGAGCCACCCAGGTGCCCAATCTCCTTTACATTTTGTTCTTCCCTTTCTTCTCTACTGACTTCTTTTGTGTTAAGTATTTTTTAGTGAACCATTTTAATTTCTCTGTTAATATTTTTTATACTTTTTTAAAACTTTTTTCTTTTTTTTTTTTTTTATTATTTGCCCCAGGGGTACAGGTCTGTGAATCATCAGGCTTACACCTTTCACAGCACTCACCATAGTTATTTTATTTTCTTAATGCCCAAGGGACTACAAGATGCATCTTAACTTATCACAGTCTACTTCAAATTAATACTACTAACTTAGTTCTGGTAAAATATAAAAACATTCCTCTAATAGTGCTACATTACTCCCTTACTTTGTAGTATTATTGTCATGTATATTATTGTCATATATATTACATCGATATATATTATAACCTAATTATTCAGTGTCATAATTATTGATTTATACAATATGTCTATTTGTAAGATTTATTTATTTTAGAGAGAGAGAGAGAGGGTCCACAATGGGGAAGAGCGGAGGGAGAGGAAGAGAGAATCTCAAGCAGAATCTGTTGCTGAGTGTGTCAGTAGAGGCAGGGCTCCATCTCACAACCTGGAGATCACAACCTAAGCTGAAACCAAGAGTCAGGTGCCCAACTGACTGTGCCACTCAGGCACCCGTAGACAATATGTCTTCTAAGGAAATTAAGAGAATTAGGGAACAAAAATATTTATAATGTTTTTTATATTAACCCACATATTTACCATTTCTGGTGTTCTTTTTTTCTTCCTCTGGATTCAAGTTACCACTTAGTACTGCTTCCTTTCGGCCAGAAGGGCTTCCTTTATTATTACTTGCAAAGCAAACCTGCTAGCAGTGAATTCTCAGTCTTTATCTGGGAATGTCTTTATTTTGCTTTCAGTCTTAAAGAATAATTTTTTATTTATTTATTTATTTTAAATTCTTTTTTTTTTTAAGATTTTATTTATTTATTTGACAGAGAGAGATTACAAATAGGCAGAGAGAGAGGAGGAAGCAGGCTCCCTGCTGAGCAGAGAGCCCAATGCGGGCTTCGATCCCAGGACCCTGAGATCATGACCTGAGCTGAAGGCAGAGGCTTTAACCCACTGAGCCACCCAGGCGCCCTTAAAGAATAATTTTTTAAAATAACATGTTGGGATACCTGGGTAGCTCAGTTGTTGGGCGTCTGCCTTCAGCTCACGTCATGATCCCAAATCCTGAGATCAAGCCCCACGTTAGACTCCCTGCTGAGCAGGGAGCCTGCCTCTCCCTCTCCCACTTCCCTGCTTGTGTTCTCTCTCTCTCTCTGTCAAATAAATAAATAAAATCTTTAAAAAATCTTTTTGAAATAAAATAACATATTTATTGATACATAATTCATGTACCATAAAATTCACCCTTGTAAAATTCAGTGGTTTTTTGTGTATTCACAGAATTGTGCAGTCATCACCAGTAATTCCAGAACATTTTCATCGCCCCAGAAAGAAACCCTATACCCATTAGCAGTCACCTCTGGCAACTACTCATTCCCTTTCTGTTTCTATAGATTTGCCTATTCTAGATGTTTCATATAAATTGAATTGTATAATATGTGGCCTTTTGTGACTGCCTTCTGTCGCTTAGCATAATGTTTAAAGGATGGTTTTGATGGACATGGAGTAATTGGTTGACAGTTTTGATCTTCTCACTACTGTTATTCCACTGCCCTCTGGCTTTCATTGTTACAGATGAGAAGTTAAGTCATTAATCAAATTATTCCACTATACATGATGAGTTGTTTTTCTCTTGCTACTTTAAAGAGTTCCTATCTTTATCTTTCTTTAAAAAAATTATTTATTTTATGGGCGCCTGGGTGGCTCAGCGGTTTAAAGCCTCTGCCTTCGGCTCAGGTCATGATCTCAGGGTCCTGGGATCGAGGCCCACATCGGGCTCTCTGCTCGGCGGGGAGCCTGCTTCCTCCTCTCTCTCTGCCTGCCTCTCTGCCTACTTGTGATCTCTCTCTCTCTGTGTCAAATAAATAAATAAAATCTTTAAAAAAAAATTATTTATTTTAGAGAAAGTGAGAAAGACTACAAGCAGGTGAAGGGGCAGAGGGAGAGAATCCTCAAGCAGAGTCCTGGCTGAGTGCAGAGCCCAAAATGGGGCTTGAGCTCATGACCCATGAGATCACGACCTGAGCCAAAACCAAGAGTCAGACACTTAACCGACTGAGCCACCCAGGCACTCCTGTCTTTATCTTTCAGTAGTTTATCTATGATGTATCTGGGTGTAAATCTCTTGGTATCTATCCTGTTTTGAGAGATCAAGAAGACTTTTTTTGTAAGATTTTCTTTATTTATTTGACAGAGAGTACACAAGCAAGGGGAGCAACAGGCAGAGGCAGAGGGAGAGGGAGAAACAGGCTTCCCACTGAGCAGGGAGCCTGATACAGGGATTGATCCCAGGATCTTGGGATCATGACCTGAGCCGAAGGCAGATGCTTAGCGGACTGAGCCACCCAGGTACCCCGAGACACTTGAGACTTTTGGCTGTATGGATTAATGTTTTTCTTTAGTTAAATACGGGGAATTTTGGGGGCACCTGGGTGGCTCAGTGGGTTAAGCCTCTGCCTTTGGCTCAGGTCATGATCTCAGGGTCCTGGAATCTAGTCCTGCATCGGGCTCTCTGCTCAGCAGGGAGCCTGCTTCCCCCTCTGTCTCTGCCTGCCTTTCTGCCTACTTGTGATCTCTCTCTCTGTGTCAAATAAATAAATAAAATCTTTTTTAAAATATGGGGGATTTTCAAACATTGTTTCTTCAAATATTTTTTTTCTACTCCTTTCTCTCCTGAGATTTCCCCATATATATTTGTTTGGTGTGCTTTATGTATCCCACAAGTCTCTGAGGCTCTATTCATTATTCGTCCTTTTTTTTTTCCTCTTCAGATTGAATATTTCTATTGATCTATCTGTAACTTCACTGATTCTTTCTTCTGCTACTTTGAAACTGATGTTGATTTTCTCTCATGAATTTTTCATTTCATTTATTCTACTTTCAGCTCAACTCTGCTTTTTTGTTTTGTTTTATTTTTTGTTTTTGACAGAGAGAGCAGGAAGCAGAGGATGAGAGGGAGAGAGAGAGAATCTCAAGCAGGCTCCATGCCCAGCTTGGAGCCCAATGAGGGGCTCAGTACCATGACCCCAAGATCACAACTAGAGCCAAAATCAAGAGTTGGATGCTTAACCCCCCTGAGCCACCATGGCACCCTTGAACTCTTGTTTTATATGTGTCCTTTTTTATTTTTTTTAAGATTTTTTATTTATTTGACAGAGAGAGAGAGATCATAAGTAGGCAGAGAGGCAGGCAGAGAGAGAGAAGGAAGCAGGCTCCCTGCCGAGCAGGGAGCCCGATGCAGGCCTCGATCCCAGGACGCTGAGATCATCACCTGAGCCAAAGGCAGAGACTTAACCCACTGAGCCACCCAGGCGCCCTTGTTTTATATGTGTTCTAAGTAGAAAAATTTTTAACACCACATCATCTATACCATTACATTTGCTTTCTTCATACTTTTTTCTATGATAAAATTTGAGATTTTTCAAACCATGAATAATATGGATTCACAAAATAGAAGCTGAAGCTAAGTAATCTTAATGGGGCTAACCATCCAATTCACTCTTGTAGACCACCCTGCCCGTTAGACTATACTGCCTACCAATCTGACCCACTGGTGGATTACATCCAGCTTTCTTTTACTAGGATCTTTTGTTGTATGCTGATTTCTAACTAGAGCTGTATCTAGAAATCCACTACTTCCCAATAAGCCATAATAAGCAGACTGTTAAATTGGTTACATCTCTGAGGACCATCTTCAGACAATTGATGAATTTCTGTGAAGCTGAGTTGAAGATTCTAAGGCCACATTTGGGGCCAAGGAATAGCAAGTCATTATAGATTAGCAGTGTTCACCATTAATTGGAATATAGTAGGTCGTTTAGTCATGCAGTGACCAGCTATTCAGGCCCTAAGTATCCTAAGGCAACTTAAGGCACATTAAGTCTCCTAAAGACAGTTGTAACTTGAATTGAGGTGTCACAATCATTTATTTCCAAAATACTACTTCTCCTACATTCCTTAGGTTTATGAATTATCTTGCTTCTCTACACTAGCTCTCTCTGTCCATACTTCCACTGACCCTGTGAAAATAAGCCCTCTCAGTCTCTGCCCTATGCATCCTCTGGTTGGTTACAATATAGATACAAGTCCAATCTTGCCAGTGATGTCTTATCATAGATTTGGAAGACAGAAGAGTGGTGAAGATCATATTCCTATGGCTTTTGGCTATTGTTACTATCAAGAAAGGTCATGGGGGCGCCTGGGTGGCTCAGTGGGTTAATGCCTCTGCTTTCGGCTCAGGTCATGATCCCAGGGTCCTGGGATCGAGGCCCGCATCGGGCTCCCTGCTCAGCAGGGAGCCTGCTTCCCCCTCTCTCTCCCTGCCTGCCTCTCTGCCTACTTGTAATCTCTCTCCCTCTGTGAAATAAATAAAAAAAAATAAAATAAAATCTTAAAAAAAAAAAAAAAAAAAAAACTTAAAAAAAAAAAAAAAAAAAAAGAAAGGTCATGGAACTATGAGATCATCCTACATCAGTGTTCCAGAATCCATTATCAAGCATCATAGGCTGAGATGTAGGTTCATTGACAATGGAAACTTCTTACTTTCAGCAAGGTTGCAATGGAGGCCTCAAACTCTAGCTCTTCTGTTGGAACAATCATACATTATTCGTAGAGACATTTATGAAGGCCCAACCAAGTACCTTCAGTCTTTCCATTGGTTTTCTAAGCATCTAATTTCTTATATCAAACCTGTCCCATTCTGGGGAGGTAGTCGGTAGCTGGATTAAAGTTGTATGTAGAGGGATACCTGGGTGGCTCAGTCAGTTAAGCATCTGCCTTCGGCTCAGGTCATAATCCCAGGGTCCTGGAATCGAGTCCCGCATCAGGCTTCTTCCTCGGCAGGGTGACTGCTTCTCCTTCTGCCTGCCATTCCCCCTGCTTGTGCTCTCTTTCTCTGTCTCTCTCTCTCCGGCAAATAAATCTTTTTAAAAAATAAATAAATGAATAAAGTTGTATGCACATATCAGGGCAATAGAGACGCACATTCAGGCCACCTTCTCAAAATTCCGATAATTTACGTAAGTTCTTTTTCCCAATGTGGACCATAGCTTCCATAGCTTCCTCCAGTCTTATAAACCTCTCATGGTTCTTGTGAGTCAAGAATTTAAGAAGGACTTGGCTGGACAGTTCTGTCACTGGGCTTGGAGGGATCCAAGACTCAGTCCCAGGAACTCTTTCCTTTTCCATCTGCACTAGGCATTCTCTTCTAGTCCATAGCCTTTACAAAGTACAATTGATATGCTTATGATTCTCAGTTTATAATCTCCAGCTCTGACCTCTCCCTTGAGCTCCAGACTTGGACCTTGAACTGACTACTTGATATCTCTACCCACTTATCTGATAGATCACTCATGTTTAACATAACCAAAGAAAAGTCTTAAATTCCCCTCAAGGCTGTCATCCTCCAGTCTTCATCTCATCTGTTCAGTTGCTCAAGCTCAAAACCTAAGAGTTCTCTGAGAAAGACAATTATCATATGATCTCTCTGATATGAGGAACTTGAGGGGCAGGGTGGGGGGCTGTGGGGGGTAGGGAGGGAAAAATAATGAAACAAGATGGGATGGGGAAGGAGACAAA
>LNAC01000016.1:8357955-8410389 GCA_002007465.1 Ailurus styani | reverse complement strand
ATCATGACCTGAGCCGAAAGCAGAGGCTTTAACCCACTGAGCCACCCAGGCGCCCTAGACGAAGAGTTCTAAGACATATCTAATATATGAGAAGCACACTCCATAAGAGAAAACATTAATAAATTGGACTTAAAATTTGAAAACTTTGGCATTGCAAAAAACCCTATCAAAAGGATGAAAAGGCAAAGTACAGACTAGGAGAAAATATTTGCAAATTATGTAATGAAATAAAAGGACAGTCTAAATATGAATGGGGGAAAAACGCAAACAAATATTTCACTGAAGGGAAGATACAGGTGGCAAATAAGTACATGAAAAGGTGACCATTATCATTAGCTATTAGAGAAATTCAAATTAAGATCATTGTGAGATATTACTACACACTTATTAGAACAGCTGAAATAAAAAATAGTGATGATACCAAATGCTGGCAAGGATCTGTCCTATACATTGCTCGTGGGAATTTAAAATGGCACAGCTACCCTGGAAAATAGTTTGGCAGTTTCTTACAATACTAAATATGCAATGACCACATGACCCAGCAGTCACACCCCTGCACATTTATCCCAGAGAAATGGAAACCTAAGTTCACACAACAGCCTGCACACAAATGTTCAGAGAAGCATTGGTCTTAATGGCAAAGTACTGGAAACTACCCAAGCGTCCTTCAGTGGGTAACCAACTGAACAAACTCTGGTCCACAACACAATGGAGTACCACTCAGCAATGACAATGAATGAGTTACCCATACATACAACAACTTGGATGAATCTCAAAGGTATGCCAAGTGAAAGAAGCCATTCTCAAAAAGTCATGACTCCATTTATCCAACATTCTGGAAAAGGCAAAAACTGTAGAGATGAAGGACAAATCAGTGATTTGCCAGTGGTGAGGGGTGGAGGGAGGGTTTGATACAAAATGTTAGCATGAGGGAGTGTTTTGAGGGTAATGAAACAGCCCTGTGTCCCAGTGGAGGTGTGTTATGAAGCTATACGTGTGTTAAATGCATAGAACTGTACAACAAGAAAGTAAAATTTGCTGTAGGTTAATTTGAAAACAAAATGGAATTTTGACTTACATTCCTACTTGGGCTTTCCCCTGCCCTCCAGATCTACCCCGCTTCCCCTCTCCTCGTCAGCACACCGTCTTTCTGACAGGCACGCTGAACCTCTTACCTGCAACCCCTCTTCCCAAGCACCCAGCCCCTTCCCACACCCTGTTTCCCCTTAGGTCTGCTTCTCCTTCAAGGAGGGGGCCATTCTGGAAACTTCTGTGAGCCAGCCCCTTGCCTGGGCCAGATGCTTGCTCTCTGCAACTTGGCTTAATTCCTTGTGCACAGTAGCTAGTGCTTAATGTGATTATGAACTTCCCAGAGCCTCAGATTCCCCATTTGTCAGGGTCCTTGCAGTTCAAAGATTTCTAGGCCAGTGGAAGCCAAGCTTCCCTGGGTTCAGACCATGGCTCCCTTACTTACCAGCTGTGTGATCTTGGGCAACTTGCTTGCTATCTTTTGCCTCATTCTCTCCTCTGTAACATGGGCTTAATAATAGACCCACGTCTTAGAGGCGCTGTGAGGATTAACTTAGAGAATGCATGAAAAAGAATTTAGCACTTGGCTTGGCAAATGCTCAAGAATAATTAGCTGTAATTATTGATAATAGCCATCTTTAGCTTTATGGCAGCTTTAAAATAATACAGGTTCCCAAGTCCCTCTGTCCTGATAAATCTGAATGAATGAGAGCAGTACTGGGTGGGGTGGGGCGGAGTAGGGTACCTGCATTAAAAAAAAAAAAATCTCCTTAGGTAGGAGTGCTAGAATTTGCAAATAAAAATACAGGTCATCCAGTTTAATGTGAACTTCAAGTATACAGCAAATAATGTTTTAATATAAGTATGTCCCATGTAATATTTGGGACATATACCAAAATTTATTTATCGTATATCTGGAGTTTGAATGTAAAGATTGTCCTGCATCTTGTCTATCTGCATTTGACTGTATCCTGGGGGATCTTGACATTCAGCCCGCTCAGGAGCTATCCTCCTGACTCCCTGGGTAGGGTCCAAGGTTGAACCTCCCAGTCAGAAAATAGAGCACGTTTTTTCACTTGACACAGGGGGGAGCTAGAGGATGGTTGTTCATTTTCTTTGCTCCTAAGCTGATGTCTAAGGAAGTATAGGCAGGTTGGTGGGTTTAGAACTTACCTAAGTACTTGTGAATCATTTGCAGAAGCTCTGCAGGTCTGCGTCCCAGCGGAGCTCTGAGAGGCTATAAGAGGTGAACACAGAGCCAGCCACCTCTCTCTCTTGGCCTTACTTACAGGGGGGCTGATCCAGCCCTTCAGGAGCTCCCTGTCTTCTGCTCTGCTTCCCCAGACTGCCCTTAGAACAACCAAGGCTGGCATTTGAGCAGGGGGTCAGGGGGTTTTGGGTGGCCGGTGGCCCTAGGGTTTGACCCTACAGAACACCTGGCCAGCCTGCCATCCAATTGCTGCAAAATGAAAATCCTCTAAAGGTAGGACTTCAAAGGCTTTCCTTCTGTCCTGTTGGCTCTGGTCCCCAGAGGTGGAAATAAATTCCAGGGGAGGGTGGATTTGTTCTGGCTCTGTAAACAGCTCCTGGAAAACCTGCTGCCTTTGTGCCTTGGGATGCAAGGGGCCTGGAGAAATGCAGGTCTCTCCTTGGTCCACTCAACACTCTTCTCTTCCCACTTGAAGGCATGGCTTCCTGAAATGCCGAGTGTCTTACATGTTGCGGGGGAGCTGTCCCTTAGTGCTTGGAGAATGCCTGTGCGTACTGAGTTGGTAGTGGGTTCTTCTGTGGCCACCTCTTTGTCTTCAGTCCCTAGAGCCTGCGTGGGGACAGGGCAGTGCCCTTCTCAGCACGAAGGGAAGATGCAGCCAGCTCAAGCTATTACCTAACAGATCCCTCATTCCCAAAGAGGAAGCATCTGCCTAGCTGGCCAGAAGGTGTAATGAGGTCTCTTGTGAGCTTATNGCAGTGCCCTTCTCAGCACGAAGGGAAGATGCAGCCAGCTCAAGCTATTACCTAACAGATCCCTCATTCCCAAAGAGGAAGCATCTGCCTAGCTGGCCAGAAGGTGTAATGAGGTCTCTTGTGAGCTTATTAAGTCAGTAAAATATTGACTTGGCGTTGATTCAACAACAACACACACACACACACACACAAGAAAACCCTGAAAAACTTCTCTTTAACTCTGGTAGGTGGGCAAGAAGTCCCCTGGCATGAGCACATTAAAGTCTTAGGGGCGGACCACCAAGATCCTGACGTGGTGGTCGTGTGGTGCCCGGTGTTCCATACAGGGTTCATGGTGGCCCCCCGTGGATTGTATATTAAGAAATGTCACCTGTTCAGACTCCCTGGATTCCTTGCCACAGCTGGCTGGCTTCCCCCATTTCCAGATTTCATGGTTTCCACTGAATGGGGATTAATTCCACTTTAATCCCACATATTTATTTAATGCACTGGATATAGAGAGACAAAAGAGACCATCCAGGTGATCCCCAGATGCATTCGTACCCGAGTCCTTGGCCCCTGTCTTCCAGGTGTAGGTGCGCCCTTTTCTCTACCTGACAAGAGGCCTTGTGTCTGTTTGGGGAGTGCTATACCCTTTACTCATCAGACTCTCTTCGTGGTCCTCACCTGAACTGAGAGAGTGGGAATATGGGCGTGACCTATTGGGTGTTGACCTTGACAGTGATGAAGCGTATTGCTGACTGAAGGGATTGCCTTTGGTTTCTATGGTGGCCCCAGGATGAACATTTCACAGTACCCGGGAAGGTAGCCGTTGCTTGTCGCTAGGCAAGCAGCTCAAGGTGGGTATTCCTTCCCCACTTGGGCTGTGAATTCAGGCTTCCTTGAGAATGCCACACAGACTTCTGACCAAATTAACGTATCTGTGCCTAGTTTGGAAGGGAGGCCAGTTTCTGGCTTGGAGCTCTTTGGATGAGGCAGTTTCCCAGGTCCAGGTATTCAGGCCCGGAGCCCCTGCTGGTCTCAGTGCTTCCGTCTATGCTTCTGGTCTGGACGAGAGGCAGGACACATCCTGGCCCTTGGTTCTTTATCGGCAAGTTGCAGGACGGAGCGGTTGGCCTCACCCAAACCCTCCAACAAGTGGATGGATCGGCCTCTCTTTCTCTGAATCTCTTGTCTGCCCTGGCCCATACCTGGGCCACCTCATCCAGTAGGGGTGATGGAAGAACAGAGGGAGCTGCTCTCCCCTCAATGATGCCGGGACAGGAAGCTGGGCTCACTCCATCCCATGTGGCCAAGGAAGGGGAGGCCCTGACTGCACACCCTGGTGTGGGGGAGAGAAAAACCAGTGGTGAATTTGAGGAATGAGGCTTTGGGGACTTCATTAAAATAAAGGACAGGACTGTGCAGAACAGGAGAGCATCCTGAGGGCTTCTCGCAGGCGGGGCCCGGTCACTTTGACTCCGCAGCTTTTAGCAACACCTCGAGCATAGTAGTTGCTCAGTAAATGTGCCAGTTGAAAAGGATGCAAGTAAAAGCTCAGGTGGGACAGGTGGACTCAAGGATGCCCCAAACCGTGGAGATGGGATTTTTGTAAAAGCTTTTTGTTGTGGAAAATTTAAGACCTAAAGAGAAGTGGACTGCAGAGTCTCAGGAACCCACACACATACCTGTCACTCATTTATCATCTCAACCTTGTCTCTACACCTCCAGCCTCTTCCCCCATCATTTTGAAGCCAATTACAGACCTTATGTCATTCCATTTGTCAATATTTCAGGATGTACCTTTAAAAGAATAAGGATTTGTTCTTAAAAAATTTAACATAACCACAGTACTATTATCACATCTGAGAAATGAACAGTGCTTTAGAATGTGAGGTTTATTTAAGGGAACTGGTGCTCTCCCCGGTATCCAGGAAGGTATAAAGGAATTAGAAATAGGAATGCAGTGGCCGAGAAAGTGGGGTACGCCCATGCTTCCAGCCGAGAACGCAGTGCTTTAGTCCAAGTTTGAAGAAACCGAAGAGGAAGTTACCATCCCTCAGCTAGGAGAAAATTCTGGTCCTTCACAAAGAAGCAGGGCGTGGCGTGGCTCAGGAGGTCATGGAAGGATGGAGACTCCCGTTGCTTTGGCCTTGCTAGGAGGCCCTGCAGGGTAAAGAGCAGAGCATGAGCTGGAGTTAGTTCTCAATTAGCAAAGGCAAGAGCCACCACAAGGGAACTTAGCAAAGTGATGATATTTGTTCTGTAGGGGGTGGTGGCGATTTGGATTTAGATGTGACCCTGTGACCCATACAGATGGCTGCAGCTTACCCCTGGGGGACTCCTGTAAATCAGTGCTAGCTGAAAGAGGCTCAGGGTAAATGGGTCACCAGCGACTTTGAATGTACGTGCAGAATCAAAAGAGATTGATGTTCAGTTCTCAGAGAAATCGAGTTGGATTTTCACAGTGAGGATGACACGCTGCGTCTGCTCTGACTTCAGCTCTTCCCTTAGGACCCTCTGCCCGCCCACTAAGCCCAGGAGCCAGCCAGAAGATGGCCCCCTTATTTCAGTAGGAAACAGGCGTTCTAAGATGTGTTTGCATTGGGAGGTGGTCATTATAAGAGGATTAGTAGGTCAGAGTCATTGACTAAAAAAGTAGACGAAACAGTCACTGTCTACATTTGATAGTAATCTTACCATTAATATGGTTTAAGCATCATTTTCCTGCCAGGGCAACTACCTTGATTACTAATTGCTTTCTTTGCAATGAACGGACATAAGAGCACTTCCCTTCGTAATTATCAGATTCATAAGGCTTATGCTTTGTTACCATTTAGATGTTAACCTGCTTGTGTATCAGGGGACGTGAGCACCAAGCTCTGACACAGGTGAGGCTGTTGGTTCATCATGTCACCAGCTCCAAGGCAGAGGGCCCTGGGGGCCAGGGTAAAACGTGTAACCTAAACCCAAGGCACACTGGGCTGGGACCCCTTCCTGGGTCCCTCCTGCGCTTCACTCTGCCAGTTTGAGCTTTGATTTGGAGATAAACTTTGAAAGGTCAGAGCTAGGTATTCTGGGATGTGGACCTGGAAGGCTGGGCTCGGCTGACTCTCAGTTGCATGGTGATTTGAAGGAGTGTGGCTTAGGAAAAAAGGGTTGCAACATTTGGGATCCTGGCTTTGCTCTGAGTCACTTTATGACTTCTTTTGTTTTGTTTTGTGTTTTTTTGTTGTTGTTTTTAAAGATTTTATTTATGTATTTGACAGAGAGACAGTGAGAGCAGGAACACAAGCAGGGGGAGTGGGAGAGGGAGAAGCAGGCTTCCTGCCGAGCAGGGAGCCCAATGTGGGGCTCAATTCCAGAACCCTGGGATCATGACCTGAGCCGAAGGCAGACGCTTAATGAATAAGCCACCCAGGCGCCCCACTTTGTGACTTTTTTAGCCCTTCAAAGCCTCAGTTTCTCTGCCCATTAAAAGGAAGGATAATGGCCATATCACAAGACAGTTATGAGGATAAAGAAGAGCAATAAAAGAATACAAAACCCCTCTAGGCAAGAGGGAACCAGGTGGTTCAGCTGACAGGTGCCGGTCATTACCTCCACCCACTGTCCTTGACTCTTCAGTCCGTATCCCTACCAGACAATAGAGCTGCGTGGGATGGTCTCGAATACGTGAGGATGTCTCCTCACTGCACTGGAAACACTGTTATAGAAAGGAACTTGTTTACTAATTCTTTTTAAAAAATTATTATTTTGTCATCGTTTCCAATTCAGGATCAGTTAGTGGCAGGGAATGAAAACCCACTCAAACTGTCTTTAGTAGAAGTAGGGAGTTATGCTCGGGGTGTGTCTTGGAGGGACAGGATATGTTGCCAGCTGCTCCTGGTTTTCCCGTTTCTGGTTCTCTCCTGGTATCCTCTCCCTTTTCTTTCCCTCCGTAGGTGGGCTCCTGTGTTCTTCTCTAACCTGTTCTGCTGGTGGGGCTGACCTGCCCTGCTTGTGCCCACCTTTGGCTGCTGTCTCTGGGCCCCAGTTTCAAATTCTTGGGCGAGAGGCCCCAGAGCAGCTTGAAGCTGGTACCCAGCCCTGGTTCCATCAGGTACAGACAGAAGAGGCAGGACCGTACCTGAGGGCGACCTGAATGCGTTTAGTAAGGGAGAAATCCTTCCCCCTCTTAGGTCCTCCTGAGATGTGACCTCTTCTGTAGACCCTACCCTGACCATCCTCAGCCTCCATCCAGTAGTCCCTTACTGTCTCCTCCAGGAGCGGGTGCAGGCAAAAAGAATAGGAGGGCAGACAGCAGATGCCCCTTGCCCACATCCAGCCCAGACCCGGGAACCATGGTGAGCTCACACCGGGCTCTGAAGGGAGGCCAGGCCAGCAGGCGGGTGTGACAACCATGAATTGTGGAAGAGAATCATTGGGGGAGAAGACAAGTCCCCTGGGGGCAGGGACAGGAGTCATGGAAGCTTCTAGAGTCCCCTCACAAGTGGGGCTGTGCTGTCAGGGAGGGTCTTGTGAGCACAGGACGATCTGGGCCCAATGGAGGCTGGCTCTCAGCGGTATGGTACACATTTGGCACACAGCTGGGCACAGGAGGAATTCCTGCACCTTGGGCCAGTGTGGGGGGCTCTGATTTGCCCCTCTGTCAGCCTAAGTAGCTTCCCTTGTTCTGCGTCTGGGGGTCTCTGGTCCCACTGTTTGAAAAATGGATTCCAGTACAAAAGGTTTGAGAATCACTGGTCCAGAGCTGTCACCTCTGAGGTCCGCATTAGCTTTGAAACCAAGGCTGAACTGGAGGGTGAACTGGAGGGCTAGGGTGAGGGGCGGGGTGGCCATTTTCATGATCCCCCAAAGGAGGCCTGTGGGTGCAGCTCCCTGGGAGGCTTCACAGAACTTGGCCCAGATTTGCCCCCGCCCGTTTCGCTGGTGTTGCTCTCCAAGGGCTCCCGCATCAGGGGTCCTTTCTCCTCCCATGGAAAGGAAGGACAAAGGCCTTTAGCACCAGGATGCAGAAAGAACATTCCGTCCAGCACTCCGATGTTTGGTGTGCACAGAGCTGCATGCTTGCAGGGTGTCTTAGTCTAGGTGGGAGCTCAGCTCCCTAGGAAGCTGGAAGAACACAGCTGGCCTGCCAGGCAGCCACAAGGCCAGAGAGCCAGGCTGAATACGGGCCACCACTGGCTGCCCAGGCAGGAGCAGCTCCTGAACCCTACCTAGTGGGTTCGTGCGGGGCCAGGACGGAGACAGCAAGCCGGGATTCTGGTGGGCGAGTGCTGCTTTTAGATGACTGAGTGGTGGATTTTCCTCTCCTGCCAGCACTGCCTTACATTTCTCTGTAGAACACTCGACTGCTCAAGGAGAGGGTGGCCTCTCTTGAGGAATGGGATTTTCATTTTAATTAGGCTCTCGAGTCATTGGTGCCAGGCCAGCCTTGGAAGAGTGGCAGCTACCATGAGCCCATCTTTTCCTCATCTCTGTTCAGCACTAGAAGTAGGGAGGCCAGACTGGTACCAGGGACTTCTTGTCATTGATGGGGCCGCTCTGTGTCTGCAGGGAACTCCTATTCACAGCTGTTCTGTGAGCTCCGCCAGAAGAGTCCCCTTCAGGGCCTGGCCACAGAAGCCCGGAGTCCCCGGGCGCTCAGCCCGCTCCAGGTGGGCCCATGACGGCTTCGGCCTGGCTTGGAGGCCACGGTGAGGTCTGGCTGTCCCTCTCTGCAGCTGAGCACTGTCCTCTGTTGCCTTTGCCCCTCTGGACCTCTGGTTGCAGTCTGTGGAAGGGAAACGATGAGATAATACTGGAAACACTTGGCGATGAGTTCAGGTTTTGCTCCTTTATGCAAGATCAACGTGTAGTGGTCTTTACCTCTTCGGTGGCAGGCTGGCCTCAGCCCGCAGCAGCAGGGTCCTAACCACCAGCGAGGAGTGGTTTCTGGGGGAGGGGAGTGTCCATGTCAGGGTGGGTCCTGCCCACTACTCAGCTGCGGTTTGTGGCCACTGGCTTTAGCGTCGTCCTCTCTGAAATAGGGACAGCCTCCGTGCTGGTCCCGCCGACTCCGCAGGGTGACTGCCTATGGGGCTGGATGAAGATATGTGGGAGGAAGAGTTGTCAGGTGTCTCTGCCGGGGTGGTCCTTGGCCGACGTGCCCACAATAAATTTCCCTATTTCCCTCCGCGGCTCCTCCATAGGGTGGTGGTCGTCATAGACAGTCGCGGTCATTGGAGTAAGTGCCAGGCGCCAGGTGGCTTTTGTGAGGAATGTGCCATTAGGTAGGGCCATTCAGTCAGAATGCTGGAGGAGAAAAGGGTGTTTCTAAACATGTCTGCCTTTTAAGAGAAAAGCTTTATTGTTTTATAAAACTATACTCCGTGGAAACAGAAAAGAATAAACGATACTAGAAAATGGAGAACAGGGAGAAAAATCTCAAACCTACCTACCCGGAAGTGATCCCTGTGAAATCTTGTACTGAGCAGCATTATAAGCATTTTAATTTATACAGAGATATGCAGTTAGACCCAGGTATTTACTTTTCACATCATCGGGGGAAATTCCCAATATCCAGTTGTGCAACTGATTCATCAGACCCAGCAGGTTGACATGTGACATGTCAGCATGTGACAGATACACATCTGTGACATGGCTTATTCTGGAAACTTGGTAGTGAGTCATGTACACACACACACACACACACACACACACACACACACACGGTCCCCTGTTGTCATCCCTCATTTTTGAGCAGTTCTCAATTACGACCAATCTTATTACATCTCACCCTAGCTTCTGTACCCCCTATTATTATTTTTTTTTATCATGGTAAGCACACATAACACAAAATTCACCATTAATGGCACGTAGCACATTTACAATGTCATGCCTCCATCTAGTTCCAGAACATTTTCATCACCCCTGAAGGGAACCCCATACCAATTAAGCGTCACTTCCTATTTCCCCCTTCCCTATACCCTTGGCAACCACCAACCTGCTTTCCCCCCTATTATTTATTTGTTTGTTTGTTTATTATGTAAATTCAGTTAGCTAACTTGTAGTCATCATTAGTTTCAGATGTAGTGTTCAATAATTTGTCAGTTGCATAAAACACCCAGTGCTCATCACATCACGTGCCCTCCTTAATGCCCATCACCCAGTTACCCCATCCCCCACCCACTCCCACTATTATTTTTTAAAAAGTGCCATCTGCAAACATTTTACTGTGTGTTTCTAAAAAACAACGACTCTTGTAAAAGCATAAATTCAGGACCACTTACACACTCGAAATAACAGTTCTTTAATGTTACCTGTTTGAATATCTAATAATGATGTAATTTTTAATGGTGTATAATATTCCACTGAATGAATATAGCATAATTAACTTAATACTTTTTAACCATTTAGGCTGTTTGCAATGTTTCCCTATTATCAAAAAAAGTACCGGCACAACCATNCCCCCCCCCCCCCCCCGCCCTCTTGTCAGTAGCGTGATTTCCAGAAGGGTAAATTCTTAGAAAAGAGATCACTGGATCAAGTGCATGTGTCCCATTTTGATACTGTTGCCTAGTTATCCACCATAAACCTTCCAATTTACACTCCCATTAGCAGAAAACCGATGGCTTGGTTGAGAAAAGGTTCTCCCTGGAAACATTTGCATGTTAATCCTTCACCATAGCTCAAGTAAAAGTACCACTATTTTCCCATTTGTATAGAAATGCTCTGTCGCACCCAGCTAAGGGTCTCCCAGATGCCACCGTAGCTCATGGCCATCAACTGATAACCAGATGCAGGAGAAAAACGCAATGTGTGGCATCCACAGTGACAGCCCACAGCCAAGGAAGGGCTCAGAGCTGTCGGGGAGAGTGATGGCCACAGCCTGGGAGAGCAGGAAGGCGAAGGCCCCATTCGTGGGGGGCGGGGGGCAGCGGCTGGTGGTAGGAAATCGATACTCTTGGAGGAGAAGGAGGAAGAGAGAACTGGTGAGAATAATTATCCTTTGCCGTTCACTTAAGCTTGATTTCCTAAGCTATTAAAGACATAGTGGCATTAAAGGACGTTGAAAACAAGAATTAGAACCATGGCCATGGTTCCAGCCATGGCCACACTTTTGGGGCCCCACTTGTATCTCCTCCTGCCACTCTGCTGCACACGCAACTGATGGTGTAGCGAACACCACACATTCTCATTTCCCTCATCTTCCCAGCATCCGTATTCACCTTCACTGCGGCCTTGGTTGTCACTCTTTTTTTTTTTTTAAAAGATTTTATTTACTTATTTGACACACACACAGAGAGATGACAAGTAGGCAGAAAGGCAGGCAGAGAGAGAGGAGGAAGCAGGCTCCCTGCTGAGCAGAGAGCCTGATGTGGGCCTCGATCCCAGGACCCTGGGATCATGACCTGAGCCGAAAGCAGAGGCTTTAACCCACTGAGCCACCCAGGTGCCCTTGGTTGTCACTCTCGATGCTTGCTTCTAGCCCTAGTTTTCGTACCCTGCTGTCCTTTGGCTGGACACGCGCAGCTTCCGGTTGTGGCCTGTTATAGTGTCCATGTTTGCCGCTGTCCTCTCTTCTGTGATGCTTTCCTAGGAGGATTGTGTCTTTGGGGGAGAAGAGGGGGGCGTGCAGGTGGTATGGTGGCTCTGATTCCACTGTCCTCCAGCGCAGTTGCTTTAAGAAGGCGATGAGTGCCCTGCAGGAGGGTTAAGTCAAGTAGTACAACATGTGTATAATCAAGAAATAATTGTTCATCTATTGGGGGCAAATGATCAAACTTTTTTTTTTTTTGAGTGGGGTACATAATCCTAACAACTTGGACATCTGGCTTGAGTACTTTGAGGGCCAGCACCACCTTCTCCTCACTCTCTGTGCCCACCACCCAGCACAGAGTGGCATTCCCCAGACATTTGGCAAAACTTCCAGAAGGGGGTCCCCGGGCAGCGCTGCCACCTGGCCTGCTCCTGAATGGCTGGACTTCAGCTTCTCAGGAAATGGATGCCTTCCTGCCTTAACTGCCTTGGCCTCCCTGCTCTTCCCACGTACACTTGGCTGCTGCGGTAGCTGCAGAAGCAACACATATCCTGCCCTTCCCTGGGAGATCTCCAGAAAGGAAGCACCCCCCCACCCGCTTTTTTTTTTAAGTATCCCCAGTTCCTTTCCAGAACGAAGTTGAACTGGAGCTAAGGGAACAAAGGAGGGATTCAGTCTTGTGCTTGAGTGGCAGGGACCAGACTTGAGGCGGAAGTACCTTGGCCCCATTGATGGTTGGGTCTTCTTTTTCCCTGGTCCTCGCTACCCATCTCGCTACCACCTACCCACTTGGAGGCCCTGACCTTTGCTTGTCCTCTCTCTCTCTAGCTCTCTCCCAGCTCCTCTGTTACCCAGAAATCCAGCTCATCCCCACTCTTCAGGCTCTCCTCTTATTCTTCGGTATTTCTTTGCTCATCATTTTTCCTTTTAGATGTGCATTTCAGGCGTGCCAGTCAGATTCACATTCAATGTGAACCAAAAACTTTCATCTATATGTAGTCTATTTAAAATCAGACGAAGGTGCCTGAATTGAAGGATTATTCAGGTGGAGCTTTCAGTCCCTCGGGGGCTCACAGCCCTGGGGGAGCAGAAAGACACAGTTCCTGGGTGTTGTTTGCAAAGCGTGAGTCACCCAGTTTTGTTTTCTGCATGCTAGTGCCAAGGCTCTTGCCGTAAATATGCCACAGTGATCCATCTCTTCTCAAACCAACAAAGTGATTATCCTGTACCAGGTCCTGGGGACACATTCAGGCACCAGTGAGTGGAAAAGCAGCTGAAAATCTCATCAGGGAGTTTACTCAGCCCCTACTCCGTGTAGCAAACCGATGCTCGTGAAATGCTGGTTGGCTGTGACTCTGGCACTTTCCATGTTCCCTGGGTACTAAGGTACCATTACACCATTTTCATTGAATCCCTTTGGCATTTGTGGATCTGACTTCCATCAAGTCAACTTCCCATTCCCTGGGCTTTGTGCACTCATTTCAAGCAAACCAAGAGTAAATGCCATGTACTGATTTTATTTTAATATTAAAAACCATATCCTCCTCAAAAGGCAGCCATTCCTGCTTTTTAACTCCATGGTTCCCGCCACTCCCTGAGTCACCTGTCCCTTGGCTCAGGCCTCAGCTCAGAGTTGTGGGTGTGCAAAGGCCAGTGAGGAGCCTGGGGGTCTCTCGGCCAGGACACCCACCATCTACCTCTGCACTTCCTTGGAGCCTGCACTCCCCAGAGACACAATGATGCTTTGTGTTTCTCTGTGTAAAATGCCCCTGAAGTGGGTTGAAGCATTCTGACCTTGGGCTGTTCCAAGGGAAGGAGACATGAAGGGATGTCCTTTCCCTGCACCCTTTCCCTTTCACCTTCCCCTGCACTGAGACTTGACCGTAGGTAGTACCGGGTCCTGTGCAGGGAGTGTCTGGGGCACTGTGAGTCAAGTCGTACCATCGAGAGGGAGGGGACATTTTCCCTGTTTATAAAGGAGGACCTCGATGCCTTTTTGGCAATCGCCGTGAGGAAGCAATGATGCTTTGATCGGTATCTAGCTGCTCAGCTAGACTATCTACTTCAAGAAGAGTGCCGTGGGCAGGGCGGGCCAGTCACGAGATGCTGGGGAAAATGTCCAGGGAATGCACAGCAACACCAAAATCCAAACAGAGACTTTTGCAGCTTCAGAGCTAGGCCTTGTTGCATCCCCTGGATGAGATCATAGTGAAAGGCAGGGGCTAGGTAAGGGTGATTTTGTTTGTGATCTACTAGGGGACACCTAGGGGTAGGAACATTTGCTCAGTAGATGGCCACGGAGCTCTGCAGGCTCAGAAGAGTTAATGCAGCTTCCTAAAAGTCAACGTGCTCTCCTTTTTTGGAATAGCAGTTTTATTACACCAGACCTCAGGGAGAGGGAAATAAAGCATGATTTTTATTAGCCAAAGGACTGGTGTCCTGCCTAAAAGCAGCTAGAGAAGGTGAGCCACGGTCACAGACTGAATTCTGTCAGAAGAACACCTCTTCCTCCTGCAAAGGTCCTAGCTAAGTGGGGGGAGGGTTCCCCAGGGAACATGAATGGTGGCCCTGCATGGACGTTGGGCTATGTATGCACTGGCTTTGTATGGGCTTACTGGAGAGGAGTGCCTGCCTGGTGGGGGGGAGGGGGACCAGGGAAGGTGGGGCTGGGAGCCCCAGTGAACTGGGAGAGCCAACCACGGGAAGGTGCCAGGTCTCATGGCCTTGGTGGCTTACAGCAGCTGTCCCAGCTGGAGGACGGGGGAACACGGGGCTTCTTGATGGACAACCACTCTTTTTTTTGTCTTCAGTGCATGTCCTTAACAAAATCTTTACTGAGGTGTCATTGACATGCAATAAACTGCCTATATTTAAAGTGCCTAATTTGATGAGTTTTGATACATGTATGCATCCAGGAAACCAACACCACAATCAAGATAATGGACATAATTGTCACCCCCAGTGTCTCCCTCTGCCCCTTTGTAATTCCTCTTCAGCCCTTCCCCCTCGCCCAGATAATGACTAATATGGAACAACAAATGGAATTATACAGTATATACTCTTTCTATTTGGCTGCTTTACCCAGCATAACTACTTTGAAACCCATTCACCTGGTGGCATGTGTCACTAGTTTGTTCCTTTTCATTGCCGAGTGGCATTCCGTTGTTGGATGGAATGTCTGCTGTTGCCGATTGGACATTTGGATTTTTCCAGATTTTGACTATCACTGATAGAGCAGCCATAAACTTTGGCATCCAGGCATTTGTAGACACATTGTTTCTTTTCTCTTGGGTATATTACCTAGGAGTGAAATGGCTGGGTTATAGGGTGGTAGATGCGGGCTTCACTTTTTAAGAAACCGTGAAACTGTCTTCCAAAGTGGGTGTACGATTTAAATGCCCACCAGCAGCGTGAAAGGGGCCAGGCTGGGGGACACTGAGTCAATCATCCCAGAAAAACCTGAGGAAATGTTGAACAATCATTTTGCCTTGAAAAAATGTGATTGTATGTTTTCTTAGGCATTACAAGTGTCTTAAACGTTTTCTTTGCTTCAAGGAGTAGGGAACCTGTGCACATGTGGTCCTAGTCACTGGAACCTCCAGGGGAATCAGTGAAGGTAGTTACCGAAGACACAGTTTCCTTCTCTTTTCATTCCCCTGGGACTTGAAATACTACATCTCAGAGGCAGGAGGCTTGTTCAGAGAGCATGCTTCTGTCTAAGGATAAACAAATAACTCCATAACACTCCTACCTCTCCAACATTGCCCATGAGCCCTGGAAGCTTCGCAGAGCCACGCCTACTTGGGTCACGCAGGCAGGTGACAGAGAGGAGAGAGTGGGTCTCAGAAATGGCCACTGTAATCACTCAGACTGCGTTCATTGAAAGTTATCTTTGGTGTATATCTGCAGAATGACAATTTCCTCCCATGCAGAGGCTTCAGAAAGAGGGACTGCATTTTCAGAGGTGGGCATAAGTGTCCATGCTCTGGTAGGTAGTCTCATAGAGCTGAGTCTGTGGTTGCTTATGAAAATGCCATAGGTAGAAATCCTGGTTTTTCATTCTTAAAACCAGACTGGCATCTCCAGAAATAGATTTATGTATTTATGGGAGTTCCTTTAGTGGTAAAGGTCCCATTCAAATCACTCGGGGAAGGAGGGACCATTAACAAGTGTGTTTTAAGTTATATCCTTCTGGAATTTGTTTTTATGCAAGATATGGGGTGTCTAATTTTATGTTTTCCAAAAGGATATCTCATTACCCCAGCAGAATTTATTCTGTTTTTGAACACTACTCTCCATTGGTCTCTTTATCATTCCCTCTGCCGGTATCCCACAGTTAAGTCACTGTAGCTTTATGGTAGAGTTTGATAGATAGATTACAATCCTCCCTCACTTTTCTTTAATTTCAAAAATATATTGGGATTTCCCCTTTCTATGTAAACTTTAGAATCAGCTCAAGTTTTACTTAAAATATCATTGGGGTTTTGTTTGGGGTTGTGTTTTAATTGTAGATTAATTTTTCCTTTCTAACTGTGTCATGTGTGGGCCACGTTTTGTTCTTTGAATAATTTTAATCATATATCTAAAGCAGTGTTTAATATTTCTGACTTGGGAAACTTGCTTCCTTGCTAAATTTTATAGAGGTCAGTATATTTTAAGTCCATATATAGTAAATATTTGCTGCACACCTCTTTGTGCCAGACAATGCTAGGAGATGAGGATTTAATGGAAATTTAATGGAAAACAAAACCAGTCACTGCTTCCAGGGACCTCATTGCCTGCTGTGGGAGGCAAACAGCAGAAAAATCATGGTGGAGGGTGTATGATGTTACACCCTGGCAAAGGAAGCACAAGGAGAGGTACCTTGCCCAGTTTGGAGTGTCAGGGAAGGCTGCCTGGAGGAGGTGATGTGTAAGCTGAGGTCTGAAGGTGGAAAAGGAATCTGTCTAATGAAGTGCTAGGAATGCAAGTGGAAATGAGGCCAGAGGTGGGGAAGAGCATGACCATGTGGAGAGCTCCAGATAGTTCAAGAGTGGCCCGAATAGAGAGGGCTGGGGGGTGGGGTGGGCATGTCCCAACATGAGGTTGGAGGAGCTGCATCATGGATTAAGAAAGGCCTTCCTGGCCACATTCCCCCACTGGATCCCAAGACGTGCTGAGTCTCTCAAAAAGGTGCTGCCCTGGAGCCTGGCCCTCTCAGCTCGGCACCTCGGGCTTCAGGGTAAACTGGGTGTCAGAGCAAGGCTGGGCGGATTACAGAAGTGCTGGCAGCAGGGAAGGAGAGAGGCCCTGGGATTTGAGAGCCTTTGGGGGGCAGAGATGAGCTCTGTGTCCTGTTTATTCCTTAATTCCTTATGGTGTCTGCAGAACCAGAAGCCAAGCAACTTAGGATCTCAGCTGTGTCACTTTCCAGCCACGTGACCTGGGACACGTGATCGAACCCAACCCCCACCCCCCATCTTCCTGAGCTCTGGTTCCATTATTTGAAGAATCAGGCCGTTGTGAGGTATGTACAGTGTCAACACCCTGCCCAACCTGTATAGCACCAATACAAGTGACAGTGACGATGGTGGTGATGGGCACAGTTTGATCTGCTGCAAAATGTCCCCTTTTATTTATGGTTTCCCCGATGCCAAGTCGATCACTCTGAAAATGCAGAATCCCACCCAGTGCCCGTGGCAGATCTTCCTCCAAGGAGAAGCCTTCAGTAGAGATAGCCCAGCCCTCTGCAGCCCAGAGAGCTGGTGGCGGACGGTGTGCTCAGAGCTGGGCCCTGGCCTTCCAGCCACATCATCCCCTTTTCACTCAGCCACACCCCCCCCCGCCCCCGTCAAAAGGCTGAATGTGCTCTGGGGTGACCGACAAACCAGCCAAGGCTTGGTATGATTTAATCTGACAGATTCAAAGAGGAGCATAAAATGATGTTGCCGTGGCTCTGATTTGCAGGGCTCCTGCAATTACACGTCTCCTCTCATGTAAAATTAGATTAGCACCGCAGCTCCAGTGTAATGAGTCTTTAATGCCAGGGACCGTGTTAATGAATACGTTGTAAATGTTGACTTTTGATTCAGGCCTTCTTTGGGGGTGAATAATTAATTTTTAATAGCTTTGGGCAAATCTACATGCAGTACCGTGAAAGGGAAAAAATGGCTTGGCATGAGGCCGTTGACGTGTATGGCCATCTCAGAGACGGCGCCTTACAGGAAAAATGAACATTTGTTCCTGGCCTTGACTGGTGAAACATCAGCTTTTGATTGTTGCGCTCTCTTGGAAAGGACTATACTATTTCTGAGCTTAAGCGGGGGATCTTGGAAGGGTTACTGTTTCATCTTTGAGATGCATGCTCGGGGTTGCGGGGAGGGGTTCTGGAAGGAAGTCCAATCCTGACCAAAGAGGGAGGGCCCAGAAGGTGGGGACTGAGTCCTCTGTGCATTCAAACACCAGGATTTCAGGGCAGTGAAATCTGCTTCCTCTTAGAAATGATCTGGCCCATCTTCTTTCCAGATGGCGCATCTTCTAACCAGTTCCAGCAGCCAGTAGCTAACACAAGTGAATGAGGTCTCCCTTCCATTGACCCACCCATTCAGCTCAGATGCTTGCAGAGAGAAAAACCAACTTACAGGACTCTCAAAGATCAGAAAAAAACAAAGACAAAACAAGACCCAAAAGAGCCCCAGGAGAACCCGGTGCTCCTCTTTGGGGTTTACCACACAGAAAAAAACATTGGCTGAGGCTCCCAAGTTCACTGGAGGCCCCCAAGTCCAAGTCTCCCTAAGGGGAAAGAAATGGTTTGATTGGAAGTAGTTCCGGTGCAGCCTTTCAGAAGGCAGCACCAATGACCAGAAGATGGACAGACTTTAGTTCTAACCCCAAGCGCACAAGGCAGGATGAACTTTTCTCTAAGAACAGGTCTGCTCTTGAGATTCTCTGTAGCAGCTTTGCCTGCTCTTCTGGTGGGAACTCTGTTTCCATTTTAGAGCACAGCTTCATTCTATTTTGTGCCATGTTATCTGGGGGTAGGAGGGATGTGAATCTCAGTGAGAACACGTGTTGTTTCGTGTGCATCTCTCTCTGTGTGACAATGGCTGTCATCGAANGGGGGGGGGGGGGGGGGTGAGGCTCTCTCCATGCTCCAAGGTGACTGAGCTTCAGAAGAAGGACGTGAACCCTTGAGGTTGGTTAGATGCGTAGCTTGTTGCAGTGGCTGACGGGTGTGGGCTCCTGGGGCTGGAGGCAGTGATTGGCCAGATGACCCATGGGGTCTATAGTCTCTTTCCTTTAAAGTGTCACCCTCTGCCTCCACATATTCTCCAGATTAGGAAAGACTCTGGATATGTAGCCCCATGAAAATACATAGCACTGGTGTTTGACCCCCTTTTTAGGGAGGGATAGAAAAGATTGGATAACTTGAAACCGCATCACCCATTTGTAGGAGCTCTGGTTGCACATCTAATTTACATACTCATACACATGATCCATGATGGATTTGGAGGGAGATGGGAAAGAGGACAAAGTTGGAGGCTCCACATTGGTTTTGAACTATCAAGGAGATCTCAGTTTGGGGGCTGGAGAGAGAGAGAGAGAGTGTGTGTGTGTGTGTGTGTGTGTGTGTGTGTGTGTGTGTGTGTGTGTGTGTGTGTGTTCCAAACAGTTTCTATGGCTTTCAGGCACTATTTCAGCAAGATCCTTAAGACATGCAAAAAGCAATCCTAAGGGATGTAGCAAACTGTATTTAAGAGAGGGGAAAGGGGAGGGAGAGAGAAGGAAAGAAAGGTGGGGGAATACTAAAGAGGTTAAATTGTTTGAGATGTGGTAACTGGCTGAGAATCCACTGGCAAATGTGGTTAAGGGTCATTTCAAGACTCATAAGCTCTTGGATCAACAATTTAAAAATCAGTCAAGGGATGTTTCTTCTGTTATCTCTATGCTTGCCCCACTTATCACGTGGCTACCCTGAAACCAAGGTAGGTAGGATCTGTTTCATTGTTTTTTAAGTTCCATTGTGTGAAAGGTCTTTGACTGTCAAGAGCAATGGGATCCCTGTTGCCAACACTCCCCTTTTTTAGGTTCCAAGAGCTTACATGTATTAGGGAATTTTAGGTATGACCAATCCTATCTCTTTACCATATCTGTGTCACACAGTCTTGTCAAATGTGTTGTCAATTGTAATTTCACTTTATTGATAGAGAAAAACAAATTGCGGACTGGCAGAGTGCCTTAGCTAGCACAGCAGCGAGGCTGAGAGGGTCATAGTCGTGTCCCAGGGCTGGGTCCAGGCCAGTGGGGATTTCAGGAGCCTTTGCAGTAAATAGTTTTATTAAGAACCCAGATAGCCTCCTAGCCCGTCCCCAGATCAATGGGTACATAGATAGACATCACCAAAATATAGAAATAGAGTCAAATGGCTCATGATTTAAAAACCCATAAGCACGTATCAAAACAGCAAAAAACTAAGGATTTAGGAACCATGTACGGGAGCTTCGATCACCATGGTTTGCATGATAAGGAATAGTTTATGAATGCAAGCATTTTTTTTATCCACCATCTGCAGTGTTATTTACTGAGAACACTGAGGTTATAAACCTTCCTCAAATGTTTCCTGCGGACATTTACTTGCAAGCCCTTGGGTAAAAGTTTGCATTTCTATTTTTTAATGAATAGTCTCTATCGGGTTTAATTAGTCATTGTGTCTATGCATGAATCATTCATAATCTGGGTTTGCCACCGGCATGTGGCATTTAAAGTCAGATGAGCGGAAACAATATTTTTAAGCGAAATGTAAAATACACTTTGGTCAATTATCATTGGTTGACACCATGTTTTATAGAGATAAAAGTTGATTGGCAGCTGTTAACAAGTTTTGTGTTGTCTTCTTGCCGGTTGGGGGGAAAAATGAACATTATGACAAGCATAAGCCTCAGGCATGTTCTCCACTGACACTTTGAGGGCCCAGAGTCTAGAACACTCCCCAGCCCACCTGACATCAGAGAGGTGCTCTGACCTGGTGAGAGTAACATGCTGTGCCTGGCATTTTTATTTGTGTTATGTGTAACCCTCCAAGAAACTTGCCCACAGCCACTGAGCTAGTAAGTAGCAGAGCTTGGCTTTGAATCCAGGTCTATCCGACTTCAGGTTCTCTGTTTTATTGTCTACACATTGTCCACTACATTGTCTGTATTACTGGAAGTACAAATGATCAAGGTTGTCTTTCAGCCTAAAGGTTGATTTCAAACATGATTTAGGTTGTACAAATATTCATATTCTCAGAAGCGTTGTTCACAATAGCCAAAGGGGGAACCAACCCAAGCATCCATCGATGATAAATGGATAAACAAAACATGGTCTCTCTACGCAATGGAATATTATTCAACCTTAAAAAGAGAAGAAATTCTAATACATGCTACCACTTGGATGGATGTTCCTTCTTTTTCTTTTTCTTTTTCTTTTGTTATTAATCAGNAGAAGAAATTCTAATACATGCTACCACTTGGATGGATGTTCCTTCTTTTTCTTTTTCTTTTTTTTTGTTATTAATCAGGCATTTTTTTTTTTAGATTTTATTTATTCATTTGACACAGAGAGATCACAAGTAGGCAGAGAGGCAGGCAGAGAGAGAGGAGAGAGGAGGAAGCAGGCTCCCTGCTGAGCAGAGAGCCCAATGCGGGCCTCGATCCCAGGACCCTGGGATCATGACCTGAGCCGAAGGCAGCGGCTTTAACCCACTGAGCCACCCAGGCGCCCAATCAGGCATTTTTAAAATGATTTTATTCTCTCCTTTATTCATTCTAACTTGTATTTTCTCTCATTCTTATTTTTTAATAAGATTTATTTATTTATTTTAGAGAGAGAGAGAGAGGATGAGGCAGGGGGAGAGGGAGAGAGAATCCTCAGGCAGACTCCCTGATGAGCATGGAGCCTAACGTGGGACTCGATCTCATAACCCTGAGATCATGACCTGAGCTGAAACCAAGAGTTGGGTGCTTAACTGACTGTGCCACCTGGGTGCCCCTCTCATTCTTTTAATAAAAGAGATTATAACGTGAAGCTTTCATATAATAGAGTCTACTTTAAACTAGTACTTTTATCACTTCCCAAACAATTTAAGAATCTACAAGGTAAATCCCATTTATCTCCTCTTGTTCTTCTTCTTAATGTTCTTATATGTTACAAATTCCACAGAGCATTATAATTGTTGGTGTTTTAAGCAAAATTTATTTATATTTAGCTATATTAAAAAATAATTTGGATGTTCTTTATTCCTTTCTGAATTTCTTTTCTTCTGTCTAGGACCATTTTCCTTCAGTATAAAGAACTTGAATATTTCTTGTGATACATGTCTACTGGCAGTAAAGTCTTTGCTTTTTGTTTTTTCTTTTTGCCTTAAAATATCTTTATTTCACCTTAAGTTTTGAAAGATCTTTTCCCTGGGTATAGAATTCTAGATTAGCAGCCCACCCTACCTCCCTTCCTTCCTTCCTCCCTTCCTCCTTTTTTAAGCTTTAAAGTTCCTATTATCTTCTTTTTCTCTATTTTATATTGAAAAGACAACAATCAGAATCAGTCTTACTGCTCCTTTCAAAGTAGAGTATCCTTCCCCCACCCCCTCCAGCTGCGTTTAAGTTTTTTCTTCTGTATTTGATTTTTTAGGACTGACTATAATGTACCTGGGTGAGATTTGATTTATAGTTCTCCTTCCTGGGGCTCACTGAGCATCTCGAATCTATGCGCCAATGTCTTTCACCAGATTTGGGAAAATTCATAGTCATTGCTTCTGCCATGACTGTTTCTGGCTTATTCTCTCTTTCTCTTTCTGTCTCTCTCTGTGGGACTCAAATTACATGTATGTATGTTAGACCTCTTGACAATCACTTTTATGCTCTGTTCTGTCTTTTCCATCTTTTTTTCTCTCTGGATATTTTGATTAACCAGACCTCGAGTTCACTAATCCTGCTTTCTACTTTACCCATTCTGCTGTGAAGCCAATTCAATGAATTCTTAATTTCAGATACTGTATTTTTAAGTCCTGGAATGTCCATGTGATTACTTTTATAGATTTCCAGTTATGTTGAAATGCTACATCTATGTATCCATTTTGTCCTTTTTTTCTTTAAAATTATTTTTTAAGGGGCACCTGGGTGGCTCAGTCTGTTAAGCTGCTGCCTTCGGCTCAGGTGTTGATCCCAGGGTCCTGGGATGGAGTCCCACATCGGGCTCCCTGCTCAGCGGGGAGCCTGCTTCTCCCTCTCCCTCTGCCTGCCGCTCTGCCTACTTGTGCTCTCTATCTCTCTGGCAAATAAATAAATAAATAAAAATCTTTAAAAAAATTATTTTTAGAATTATTTTTAAAATTACAAAAATTATTTAATTTTTAAAATTATTTTTCTCTAAAATTATCTTTTTCTTTAAAATTATTAATTATAGTTATCTTGAAGTTAGCTTTTTGCCAATCAAGCTGCTTAGGACATACTAGATATGCCAAGTGGCTCTTCTCACGGCTCTTGACATTTTAGCCATCTGTGTTTTTGAAGGTTACGTTTCTCTCTTGTGGTGTTTTCTTAGGTTTCCCTAACTGCCCGTGGGCTTCATGAAGGGAGAACATTAAGTCTTTGAGAATTTACCAGGAGTTATGAGGACTCAGGGTCCCCAGTTTATGTAGATTTGGCAGCTTGGTGACTGCTGAGGGAAATCTGGTCTCCCGGGCGGGGTTCCACCTAACCGAGAGCTCCTTTGTCAGTCAAAGCTACAAGCATGGTATTCAGGTTGAATTTATTTGTTTTTCCTTCTTTTAGACTTTTGTATATCACAAGTTTTTATTTTTATTTATTTATTATTTTTTTCAAAGATTTTACTTATTTATCTGACAGAGACACAGTGAGAGAGGGAACACCAGCAGGGGGAGTGGCAGAGGGAGAAGCAGGCTTTCCCCCAGAGCAGGAGCCGGATGCAGGGCTCGATCCGGTGACCCTGGAATCATGACCCATGAGCTGAAGGCAGAAGCTTAACGACTTAGCCACCCAGGCACCCCCACAAGTTTTTAAACATTAAAAACATATTTACAAGGGAAATAACTGATGTTAAGCTTAATCAACTACTTCATGTTTTTTTTTTTTTTTTAAGAGATTTTATTTCTTTATTTGACACAGAGAGAGAGAGATCACAAGTAGGCAGAGAGGCAGGGAGAGAGAGGAGGAAAAAGGCTCCCCACTGAGCAGGGAGCCCGATGCGGGCCTCGATCCCAGGACCCTGAGATCATGACCTGAGCCAAAGGCAGAGGCTTTAACCCCCTGAGCCACCCAGGCACCCAACTACTTCATGTTTTAAACAGTTTTCTTCCACTCTGTTAATATATATACTTCAGATAAGAATTTTTTAAGTTCTTAATAATTAATAATATTAATGATATTATTATATTACATATTTGAAATTTTAACTATTTTTAAGTGTATGGTTCAGTGGTATTAAATAGTCATATTGTTCAACAACCCCCACCATTCATCTCAGAACGCTTTATCTCGCAAAACTGAAACGCTATACCCAAGAAATGATAAACCCAGCTCCCCACTCCCTCACTCCCCATTCCGTCCCCCATGACAACATTCTACTTTCTGTCTCTATGAATTTCACGACTCCGGGTACCTCATATAAATGAAATTATAAAGTACTTTTCTTTTTGTTACTGGCTTATTTTACTTACCAGAATTTCTTCAAGGTTCATTCAAGTTGTAGCGCATTTCAGAATTTCCTTTATTTTCAAGGTTGAATAATATTACGCTGTGTGTATATATCACATTTTACTTCTTCTTTTGTCCATCATTGGACACTTGGGTTGCTTCCATCTTTTAGCTATCGTAAATAATGCCGCTGCAAATTTATGTGGGTGTAGAAATAGCTCTTTAAGACCCTGCTCTCAGTTCTTTGGGGTATATACCCAGAAGTAGGATTGCTTGACCATTCTATTCTAATTCTATTTTTAAATTTTTGAGGAACCTGCCATACTGTTTTTCATAGCAGCTGCACCATTCTCTGTTCCCACCAACAGCACACATGGTTTCCAATTTCTCCACATCCTCACCAATACTTATTTTGTTTATTTTGTTAATATTAGCCATTCAAATAGATGTGAGGTGATATCTCATATGTTTTAGATTTACGTTTCCCTAACGATTGGTGATGTTGAGCATCTTTTCATGTGCATATTGCGCATTTGTAGATCTTCTTTAGAGAAATGTCTATTCAAGTCTTTCCCCATTTTTGAATCAGGTTGGGTTTTGTTGCCCAGTTTTAGGAGTTCTTTATATAATCTGGCTATTAATCCTATCTCAGATACAATTTGCAACTATTTTCTCCCATTCTGTGGACTGACTTTTGTCGATAGTGTCCTTAGATACACAAAAGTTTTTAATTTTCACGAAGTCCAGTTTGTTTATTCTTTCACTTCCTGTGCCTTTAGTGTCATAGCTAAGAAGTCATTGCTAAATCCAGTGTTGTGAAACTTTTGTCCTATGTTTTCTTCTAAGAGTTTTAACGTTTTAGGTCTTACATTTAGGGCTTTGATCCATTTGGAGTTAATTTTTGTACCTCAGTGTTAGGTAGGGTCCAACTTCATTCTTTTGTGTGTGGACATCCAGTTTTCCCAGCACCATTTGTTGAAAAGACTGTCCTTTCCCAATTGCATCATCTCAGCACCCTTGTCAAAAAACCTTTGATTACACATACAAGGGTTTATTTCTGAAGAGCCATTGAATTTTTGTAGGTAAAAAAGACTGCTAGAATTAGTTAATCCAGTGTCTACTTGTTACAGATAAGGAAACTGGGGCCCAAAGTGAGAAAGCAACTCGCCCTGGGTTTCATTGCTAGTGTATGACAGAGCTAGGAGTCCGTCCCTGGCCTGATTTCTTCACAGGGGATGCTTTTTTTTTTTTTTTTTTTTTGACACAGAGAGAGAGATTACAAGTAGGCAGAGAGGCAGGCAGAGAGACAGGGAGAGAAGGAAACAGGCTCCCTGCTGAGCAGAGAGCCCGATGAGGGCCTCGATCCCAGGACACTGAGATCATGACCTGAGCCGAAAGCAGAGGCTTTAACCCACTGAGCCACCCAGGCGCCCAGGGGATGCTTTTTTAAAGCTGGTTCCTAGTGTGCTTTGTTCCTAGAGTAGAGTTATGTCAGTTACTACTTTGATGGAAGTAGAAAATAGTCTCTAGTCTGCAGAAAATCAACTGTGGCTTATCCAGCCCCTCACCACTCCTGTGAAGGAGTCAATGTCAATAGCTGTGTTTCTGAGGCATCACTATGTGGTAGTAGGATACTCTGCCTGTCACTAGGTTCCAGTTTGCCCTGTCATTTGGTTTGCAGAGTTACTTGAAGGGTCTGGAGTACAGATATGTAATAACATATCACGTAATGCTTAACAGTCTTGTTTTTGTCACCTATTGGCAAGGAACTTGTTCTGTGAATTTCCTGGCAGCCTAGGACCTCTTTCTTTCCCGCCTGCCATCCCAAGCCAAGCTTGGCAGGATGTGGCCTGGGGGTGATGAGAGAGAGGAAAAAATATGAATTAGATAAAATTCAAAAGCAGGTTTAAAATGATCCCTTTCTTGTTATTACCCATGCCGAGTTTGCTCATTCAAGATCTATTGAGCACTTCTTAATAGCGCCATGAACACTTTTCTAGAAACTAACAGACCCCCATAAAAACAGAAGGCAAGGGCTCATATAGACTTTCTGGAGAGGTAGGCTGCCTGGGCATGAACAGGTCGGTAGTGGTGTAGATGGTTGGAAAGATTAAGTGTCTGGTGCATGGTACTGGCAGAAGTGCTCTAAGAGCTCAAGAAAGTGGAAGTGAAGGCCAAGGTGAGGAGCCATGCCCCAGAACAGTAAGCATGCAGTTCTGGCATCAGAGCCAGCACTGGCCACAGCTGCACGTGGGAGCACTTCTGGATTAAGAGCTTTGCAGCTCCCGTGGATGGACAGGGAACTTGGAGGCCAGGTGAGGGATAGTGGAGCAGATACTCAGCGCTGACAAAGGACAGTCTGGGTCAGGAGGCAGACTTAAGACATGGCGGCCAGAGGTCAGAGTTGTCACTAGGGGGCCCTGGGAAATGGGATAGAGAGAGCAGGTCTGCCTAGGACTCAAAGGGTTAGGCTTGAAGCTGAACCTTGGTTGGTTAGTAGTATGGCAGTGGCATTTTAGACTTGTAATGGAATAGTGACTGGCTCTACCAGGTGTCTTAAGAAGAGACATATGGCCAGAGAGGAGATTAAGAGAGGCAGTAGGGGCCCAGGGAGGAGGCTGCCATGGTGGACCAGGGAGAGAGAAAGACAGCTAGATCCAGGTCCCCAGTTGGGTCAGCAGGAAAGAGTGGGCTAACGAAGGCACTGGTAGACCCTGGGGTAGGTTGGTTATAAGGGAGGAGGAGGGGATGAGCCAAGGACACGCTCATGTTTTCAGGGCATAGCAGAGGGAGCAAAGTGCAGCTGGGCTGGGGAGGGAAGGATGGATTTGGTTGGAATTTACCAGCCATATTTGTAGAAAGGTGGCATTCCAGGCATGTTGGGGGTGGTTTACTAGCTGTCTAGGAGTGGTAGTCACAGTCTGCCCACTGGGAAGAGATTGTGTGGTGAGGTCAAAGAGCAGGGTCTGAGCCTTGGGGCAGAGGAGGAATGGGGCCTGGAGCAGAAGTGTCTTCCTGCCTTTGTGGTTGAGAATCATTGGAATGTGTTCCAGTTTTTAGGCTTTTCCAGAACCTAGAAAATAACTGAATAACTGCACTGAAATTTAAAATCTTGCTGTACGGCTTGGATCATTTCTGTTGTTCCAAATCCTGAATCTCTTGTGGTCTTTAGTGTATATGTGAGCGTGTCACATCAGTAGAAAATGTGTGCTTTGTGCTAGTGGGGTGTGCGTGTAGAAATGGGCTTCACTGGGTCTCTGACTGATCTCCTGAAAGGTGAGGATGCAGACATGCTAGTGATTGCTGACTGTGTGGTAAGTTAGACAAATAAAAGAGTTAAATTGAAGGAATCCTCTGTCACAAAATCCTCAAATTCCATTCCAAATGAGGAAATGCACAAAGAAAGACTTGAGACTTTCCTCATAAGTGTCAACGTGTCCACTTGGCAAATGTTGGATGTTTGGAAGGCGGATAGGCACCCCATTCCCTATCTGATTGTGACCAGTGCAGCAGGAAGCCCACATAACCTGGTGTCCCTGGAACCTGACTTGTTTCTTGTCTTTGGATTTTGATGGTATGCTACTTAAAAAAAAAAAAAAAGGCTCTTGGAAGTAATTTTCAAAGGAGAAAAAAAAGATGTTAAGTTAAAAGACTGTAGAGGTAGTGGTTTTGTTTCTTTTTAAAGGCACCACATGTGGACTGTGATTCTTCTTCCTTGATGTGGAAACTGAAGGAACCCCTCCCCCCAGCCCTCCACTTGCCGCATTTCCTGGATGGCGAATTCTCAGTCCTGTTCCTGCTGTGCCCTTCCTGAATGTTTCAGCTCTGGGCTCTTTGTGTAGCAGCCTTGATCTGTGAATGTTTGAGCAGAGTGCCTCCTGCCTGCTCAGATAGCATTTATTATTGACTTGAACTCATTCCATTTGGTCTTCTCCCTTCAAACCAGGGGCTCAACCAAATGGTAAATAATCAACATGTCTTTGGATTTGAATCGATGACACATAAAAGTTGTGGTTGCTTTAGAAAGAATTAGGCACGAGTGGCCAGTTTTGGCAGTGGAAAGAAGGGTCTCCTCATCTTGTACTCGGAAAGGCCACGAAGGGAGCCGGGCTGGGGGTGGCTGCCCAGTCTTGGATTCTTCTGCTTGGCTAGAGAGGCTCTGAGTTAGCTCAGACTTGGAACCAGAGGTAGCTCCACCCCACCCCCACATCCCAGAGGAGAAGCTGAGGCTCACTGAAGGCAGAGGCAAGGGTGGCCCAGGTCATGTTTCTGGTCTGCGGCAGAGGCTCTTAGAACCGGGGCCCCTCATCTCCGTCGCGGCTTTCCTGACAGGGGATGAGGAGATGTGGGAGGAATTTTAACAGAAATGAAAAACGTGGAAGCGTTCTGAGTGATGTCACCAGGCTCCAGTAGTCCTATCCCTTGGTTGATTGATGCTGTGGCACCAAGGATGTGGAGGAGGGAATTGGATTCCAGGTGGGGATGGAACCCCAAAGGTTCTCCCTCCCCTAGTTCTCCAGACACTCTAACTGGTTAGCTCCTTACAACCCCAGGGTATATGACAGAGGAGAAATGAGGGCTCGAGCTAAGGGCCCCTCCCACGCGGGACCCAGGCAAAGGGCCAGCCCTCTTTGGCCTCGATTGAGCGGCGATAAGCGCCCTTAGGGCCGGGTCGGGTTCCGGGCCATGCTCCCACATTTTAAGAGGCTGAGCTGAGCTTCCCACCGCCCGCCGGCCTTCCAACACCGAGAGCTCGCCTTTGTCTAGCCCGCAGGGCTGGAGGAGGCGCGTCAGGTCCCCCGGGGACTGTCTGGCGGCCTCACGTGGCGCCCTTCGCTCTTGGAGCAGGGCTCTGAGGGACGGAGGCAGCCTCCGCGGGCGGGTGGGGAGGAGGCTGGAGGAATGAGGACGCGGGGCGCCGCGCCCCTGCCGCGCCCCGGCTGACTGGCGGGCGGGCAGAGCGGGGCGCAGGGTTCCTCTCGGCTTGGCTGCGCTCGGAGCGCACGGGCTGGCCGCTGTCCGCGGTGCTGAAGGGGCGGCCGCGGCGGGGAGGCGGGCCCGGGGCCGCCGGGTAGCACACACCCAATCCGGGGACCGCCCTCCTTCTCCCGGGTTTGGCGCGGCGGTGGCAGCAGGCACTGCACCGAGATGGACTGAGAGCGCGGCGGCGGGAAGGCGGCGGCGGCGGCGGCGGCAGCTGCAAGAGCCCCCGCAGCCTCGAGGCCAGACCCACTTCCACACCCGGGAGCCCCTTCCTGGGGTGAGTTGGGGCAGGCGGAACAGGCATGGGGCGGGCGGTTCCCGAGGCATGGGATCTCTTGGGCTTTTAAATTTTCCTTTCCCATTGTAAATTTCTCCCAGCCCTGATCTTGAGCACCCTACAGGACTGAGGGCTCAGGTCTCTACCCTGGTTCTGACCCAGTCCTGGGATAGAGGGCAGGCCCCTCTGCCCTCACAAGCCAAGGGACAAAGGGTTCAGCTAGAAGTCTAAGGGCAGTCACTAAGAATGTCTTCTCCACCACCCTGGGCGCTGCCCACCATATGACACTGATAAGGGATGTTCACCCAGGTTGGTGTCACAAGGGCAATACTCTCCCCTCTGCGCAGGGGACTGGCCCATGTAGACCAGCCACTGGAATTCAGCCCAGACAGAGGCCAGCCATCTTTTAGTAGGGAAGGTAGGCTTGAGCCTTCCCCAGGGGCTGCAAGCAAGAGGTAAAGCCCTCTCCCTGCCTTCCTCCAGTCTCCTTGGGCACCTGAACTGCCATTACCCGGGCTTCAAGGGCAAGGGTCACTTGAGTGCCCCTGGCTGTTGGGAGTGAGCTGGACAGAGGCAGAAGAGCTTTGGAGAGGATACTGGGCAGGCACTCCGGCACTCCCTGCTAGTGTGTGTGTGTGTGTGTGTGTGTGTGTGTGTGTGTGTGTGTGTGTGTGTGTGTGTTTTCCCAGCACGCAAAGGGGATTTTAAACTCCGGTGGTGCCTGTCACAGGAAAAGCCCTTCTCCAGCTGGCCTGTGCCTCTGAGTAAGCAGTTTGGGGTCACGCTGGGCAACTACCCAGCCAGGAGCCTTGGGCTTCCTCGGTCCTTAAAGCTGCCCCCCTCCTGCCTTGAACCATCCACTGAAGGGGGAGATGTGTTTAAACTTGATGGGTCACCTCTGCCTTCGATCCCACCAGCATTCGGTTCCCATCTCCATCACCTGGCAAGGTCAGACAGATAGAGATCTTGACTCCTAGAACCTGAGGGGTGGGCTAGTGGGGGGCTCTACTGTCTCGACAAAGGACTTTTGGTGTGTTGGGGAGGTGAAGGGGTGGAAGGAAGGGGGGTGGAGTTGGAGGGACCATCCTCCAGGCCCTGGAGAGGTCTAGATTCCAACCCTTGTAAAGTGCCTGTTGTAACCAGGTGGATGTAGACGACGCTTCTGAATCTGTACAGGCTCCTGCTGGAGGACTGGGGTCTGTGTTTTGTTCGGACTGTCTAGCCTAACCTGTGTGCATCAGAAATGTCTCTGGTGGGCAGCTTCCTTGGATCGTTAGATGCCTGGCGGCAGTGCCGATGAAATGAAAGAGAGGTGGAAAAGCGGTGTGAGATGATGTGCTGGTTTTAGGGTCAATGTGAGCTGCAATGGTGCTGCAGTGCTGATGGAAATGTATGCCAAGAGTGTGGTAGCGTTCCTGGGTACCGTTCGATACCAGGTACCATTTACCTCTGGCCAGTGTTGCGTAGAGAGGAAAGGTCATATTGGGGAAAGTATAATACCTGCCTATCTAACATATACTTGATTGACGTTATTCTTGACCACTTTTTTTTCCACCCCAAAGCACTTTTGTTTTGAGTAGGTAAGTGTTGGCCTACCATGTAAACGCTCTGTATTTTGGCCAGAGGAATAAACCTCTTTAGAGAGTAGTTGTCTGGAAGGATGGCTGACTCATAACTGTACTTTGACATCCTTGCTGACTTGGTTCATAAAAATGTGAAGTCCAAATGCATGAAGGGCATGCTGGCTGAGCAGTCGGCTATCGCTTTTGCTTGGGAAAAACAGTGAATTTGAGCTTTATGTGTTGTTTGTCTTGAAAATACATTTATAGGCCTAAAGTCTTCTGTAACTAGATCAAGGTGGGGTATCTATATATTTTTAGCCTGCTCTACCCCTGTAATGCAACCAGGCTATCTATTTTTATTCACAATCTGAGCAACTTAAAACCCCCTCAATAATTAAGGTGGGCTCAAGTTCTCCTCTGTAACTGAGAAAGATAACATTTGAGGGTTGTCTAGGGGATACACAGTTCTAGATCCAGCTCAGAGTTTGTGTTCAGAAGTCTTGCACTTGATTATATCACACACAAGCCTTCATCTATGTACAATCATAAAATGTGTGTGAAAAATATGAACAGAGCCTTTCTGACTGGATTTCTCAAGGCCACGACAGAAAATAAAAATACAGTGATGAATATATGGCAATAGAGCAAGTTTCATTTTGGTGAAAGTAATTCATCTTGGGTTCCCTGTAGAGTGCTGTTAGGGATGGTGGTAACAGCTGTGGTATGTAAAGGAATGAAAAAAGACCTTGCTTTATAGATTGAGAAACCCCAGTTAAAATTCCCATTTCACCTCTTATTAACTGGATACCATGATTTAGCCTCTCTGAGCCTCAGGGTTTTTTGTTATTATTATTATTTTTTTAGATGTTTTTATTTGAGAGAGAGAAATCAGGGGGAGGGGCAGAGGGAGAGAAGCAGACTCCTGCCTGAGTGCGAGGCCCTTTGCAGGCCTCGCTCTCCCCACCCTGGGATCACAACCTGATCCAAAATCAAGAGCTGGACGCTTAACCGACTGAGCCACCCAGGTGCCCTCTGAGCCTCAGTTTTGTCATTTGTAAGATAGAGAAAGTAACAGTTGCCTGATATGTGCACTTAGCACAGGATTGGAGGGGCTCAGTGTTATCCTTGATATCACTTGCCATAGTCTACTGCCACTGATTATTAGAAGAATCTGAGCATAGTGGGACAAAAATCCCCACACATTGGTGTTTATGCTGAAACCATGACAGTCATGAAAGGACTCAGTAATTTGCTTTGGGGTAGCCTGGTCCTGCTAGAGGTAGTGTTCCCAAGGCGGAGGCTGTCTTTGGGTCTGCTGTCATCCAGGGACCTTGGCTGGCCAGCAGTGGAATTCAGGCGAAAGGACAAGGGGAGTGTTCCCTCCAGGAAGAAGGGAGCCTCAATGCCAAAGGCCATGAGGGGGTCTCTTTTCAGAGAAACCCCTCCAGGAAAGGCTACGTGGCAGGGGACATTTTCTTGTGGGGAGAGGCTGCCGCTGTCCCTCCTGAGGTTCCCTCTCTGATCCTGGGTTGTCCTTCAACGATGTGTGTCTTCTCCTCCTGCTTATGTCCCCATGCCCTGTGGTAATAGCAGCTAACATTGGCCAGGCTTCCCTATAGTAACTCAGTCCTCATAACAATCCTGTGAAGTAGCACCATTACCACTTCCTGTGGGGTGCATCAGGAAACTGAGGCTCGGAAGTTAGATCACAGGGGCCCAAGATCTGACTACGGCTCCTGCCTGGCTGGCCTGGGGACAGGGCCTCGCAGATGAGCTGATGGCACAGCAAGGGGGAGCGACACACCCGTAGTCACCTCATCTCCAGGCTCACAATCCAGTGCTCTCTTCTCCCACTGAGGCGCTAGCACCTGTTGCCGGGCGGCCAGAGGAGGAAGAATAAGCAGGGGCTAGGATCAGCTGTACAGAATCATGATCTGGAGGTGTTAGTGTCTGAGACCTTCCCTTTCAGGATTGCCAGGTCTTCCCATCCTCGCCTGGGGATGAGGCTTGTTTGTGATCCGGCAGCAGGGGCAGCAGCCGCAGCGGTAAGCAGAGCTGGAAGGTAGAAGGGCCCTTTGGAAATCAATGAGGGCAGCCTCTCCTGATACGAAGAGACTGAGGCCCAGAGAGGGAAAGAATCACCCATGAAAGTAGGGGGAGTGGTGGGAGGGTCTTTATTCCATCCCCTAAGGCAAGAGCCTCTCCTAAGGCTGTGTCTCCGCGGAGCCTTTCCGGGAAGTCTGGGGTGCTTGGGAACTGTTGGTGGCTCTGTCAGAAAGGGCAGCCCAAGTCCCGGGACCTCTGCTGATCCCAGAGATGCCCCCAAGGCGGACAGCTCCCTCTGACCCTGGCTTCCCTACCTGGGAACCAGCTCCGTCTGGCCTTGGCTGGCACACGGTGAAGTAGGTAGCCCTTTGCAGACTGCATTGATTTCCATTTCCCCCGAGGTGATGAGGTAATTTAAAGGTGATTCCATTGAGTTTCCAGTTCCTTTGCCTTGAGACCTTTCTTCCGAAACGCCTGCTGCTAACAGCTTGGGTACGAGGCATTGATAAAAAAAGACGTGTTTGTTGCCCATAAACTTGAATTATTTACAAAGCACGTGGACTCTTATAGCTGCTTTGCACACACGCCCCGCCTCGGTGCTTACTTAATGAGTGCACCCGTGAGCTGGTGCTTTTTAAATTGAATGGCATTTCATGAGGCTAAACTGATCGCCTCTCCTACAGGCACGCTGCTCCCCCTGGGCTGCCATTTTCAGTCACTGGCCCCTGAACCCCAGCCGCTGCAGGCTTCACCTCCTTCTTATCCTTGCTGCCTGAGGTCATGCCCTGTCCATTCTATCACATTTTCCCTGGATTCTTTCCTTGCCCTGCTGCCACTGCCCTCGTTATTGGTGACTCTTTGCACTGGGAGGCTCCTTTTAGACTTGCCCCTCTATGCCTCGGACAGATTCATCTTTCAGGAACGCCAGTTCTGCTCTTATCACTGCTTTCCTGATGAACCTTCCCTGGCTCCCTACTGCCCTGGTTCAATACTGCCTCCACAGAACCTGTGCAGATGCCTCAGCCCAGCCTGAAAAACCTTTCTGCAAGCGGACCCAGCTCCCCGCAGTGCAAAGCACAGAGCCGAGGCCTCTCATGCAGCCCGGCTCTCCCTCCTCTCCCATGCAGTCTTCCTCCTTCCTCCTGGACATGTCCCTTCCCTCTCCCATCTCCTCCAGGCCCAGCTTCAGAGCCAGCTCCTTCAAGATGCCTTCCTCCTCCGACTGTTCCTCCTCTGCCTAGACCCAGAGCACCCCAGCTCATTCATCCATGAGCCGTTCTGGACAATAGTGATACCAAAGTGAGGGCTATGGGTTGTATTGTGTCCCCCGAAAAGCTCCATTAAAGACTCAAGCCCTCAGTACCTGTGAATATGACTGGAAATAGAGTCTTTGCAGAAGTCATCAAGTTAAGATGGGGTCATGAGTGTGGTCCCTAATCCAATATGACTGATGTCCTTCTAAAACGAGGGAAATTTGGACTCAGACACAGACACAAAGGGGAGGACCATGTGAAGATGGAGGCAGAGACCCCACTTACGCTGCCCCGGGACCGCCAGAAACTAAAAGAGGCAAGGAAAGATCCTTCCCTCAACTTTCAGAGGGAGCATGGCCTTCCCAACACCTAGCTTCCAGAATTGTGAGAGAATAAATTACTGTTGTTGGAAGCCATCCAGTTTGTGGTGGCCCTAGGAAACTAATACAGTGATTGCACCCTCTTCCTGGCCCCCAAGGTGCTGACCATTTATTTGCAAGGAGACAGACAAGATCCTTGTGAATCAGTGTGATGAGTGCGGCAAGTGATGGGTAAGGGTGTGATGAGAATCTTGAGGAAGGGCCCCTCTCCAAATAGCTTCCATCCCCTCTCTGGGCGGCAGCTCTTCAGTAAGGCTCCTGTAGGGAGGGGCTCACACCCAGTATCCAGAGATGATAGGAGCCAGCCAAAGGAAGGAAAGACAGGGCATTTCAGCCAGGTGAGAAAAGGTAGGGGAGGGAGGAGCCAGGGGTGAAGCTAAGGAGTAAGAAGTGGGGAATTGCTGAGGCACACAAGGCTTAACTTCTGGTGGGCTGTGGTTTGTCAAGGAGTTTGAACTTGACCTTGCTGCTATGGGTATCAGGGAGGCATGGAAGGGAAGTGACGGAGAGCACATGGGGTATTTTCAGTACATTGTCCCCATGGCAGCTTGAAGGATGGATCAGAAGGGACAGATGTGGAAACTGAGACCTTGGAAGTGAGCGGGTGGGTGGCTTACTCCCCCCAGGTGGAGAATAAGGTATGGACTTGCAAACTATTTTGAAGTTAACATCCCTGCGACTTGGGGATGCATTGCATGTCAGGGCCCAAGGTGAAGGAAAAACCATAAGAGCTGACCCTCAGGTCTCCAGCCTGGTGCCTGTGGGCAGAAGGAATTGTCTGGAAGGGGAGAGGGGGTCATGCGGCAGCAGAGGAGGGATGCTGGGCTCAGTTGGGGGCAGGTTGATGTGGGGCACTTCCAGGTGGCCTTGGAGATCTAGAGCTTGAAGGGGAGGGCCACAGCAGTGGTGTAGATGGGGAAACACGGACAGGGGGATGGGACAATGAGCCATGGGCATGGGCACCATCACGTGGGCCCCACCCAGCAGGAAGTGGGAAGAACATGGAGTGAGGACTGACTCTTCCCTGGGAGTGGGGAGAGAGGAGGTTGGAGGACAGTGGGGGTGTGGCCACAGGGCCGGGAAGCAGGGGGTTTCAGTAAGAGGCCACTGGTGTGACTCATGCCTGCCACAGTGCAGGCACCAGAGAGGGCGTCCGATGGGGCTGCTGGGTTTCGGGATGACTCTTTCGAGCAGCCGCGTATCTGTCACTCCTTCCCTGTGTCTTTGGTCGACACTTGCCTCTAACATCCTCTCTCCTTTTCTGGCACTTCTCCTGACGCCTCTCTGGACCCTGCAACCCAGAGCAGTCCTGGTGAGGTGAGCGCAGGTGGATGCCTGGACATCCACGTGGTGGTCTGTTCTGAGCCTCGCCCCTGAGCCACCGCTGCTACTCTCAGGGTCACTGGTGTCCCTGGCTGTGAGCATCTGCCAACAGCCTGGTGGTCGAGGGTGGGGCAAGGTTGCAGCTTGGCCGAGTGACAGGTGCCCGAGCCTTTCGCCTCCCGCACCTGGTTGCAGCTGTGTCCGTTCTTTGCAGGGCCCATCACCATGGGCGGCTCTGCTCCTCCGCCTCATGGGGATTGTGCCACGGGTGCGCCAAATGATCCAGCCCCTCTCTGATTGCTGCCTGCCAGGTTGGTCTGTGTGCCCTGATGTGTGGTGGCTTCTCTGATGTGACCTCTGGGCCCTCCTGCCCCCCAACTCCCTCATTATGCACTTGCCTTCATGCCTGACCTTCCACCATTAGAGAGCCTTTGGTAGGGTCTCAGGTTTCAACATGAGCAGGAGTTGATCCTGGCACACTCTTACCAACTGTAATTTATTGAGAGATGGCATTTGTTGGGAAATACATGCTTGTAAAATATTTAAATGACTAAAATATAGGACATAAAATTTAGTCATCTTTCATTACCTCCCTCCCAGGAAATATACACACCCATTGGTTAGCAGTGATACTTTTCCAGATCTTTCCCCGTGCTTTTACAAAGCCATGTAAGCACACCCCCCCACACACACACTTACATATATGGGAATGACATTGTATCGTGGATATCGATAAGCAGCTTGCTTTTTCCCTTACGAATATATTTTGGAGATACGTACATGTCGACACAAATAGACCTAGCCCATTTTAAAAATAACGGCATAGAATTCTAAAGCGTATCATAATTTATTTAATCATTTCCCTCTTGAGGGACGGTTAGGTTCTTCACATTTGTATTTCACAGAGTGCTGTAGCGGAACTGCTTGTGCGTGCAAATTAATGCACGTGTCTATAGATTCCTGGGACTAGAATTCCTAGACTGGAAGACGAGACCCATGATGGATAGCCACAGACACTATCAAATCGTCAGCCAAAAACAGGGCATAAATTTATATCTCCCAATGGTGTGGATTGTCAACGGAAGTACCTCATCATTCTTTTTACACTTTGTTGCTCTGATGGGTGAATGACAAGGCATTTCTTTGCTCTGTTTTGCCTTTCCGTTATTACCAGTAGAGACTGAGTATACTTTTATCTGTTTGTTGACCGATCATGCACATTTTGTGACCTGTATGTTCCTATTTATTGCCATTTTACTGTTTAGATATTTGTGTTTTTATGCTGATTTGTAGGAGCTTGTTGTGAGTTGCGGTTGTTTCTCCTGTGTCGGTTATTTATTTTTCAAGCATTTTCTGTGTTGCTTATCTTTTAACTCGCTTTGTGGTAGCCATGGTGCTGTGGACTTTCTAAACATTCACGTTGTAAGCTCAATCAATCGGAACCTTATTTTTTAGTAGTGGAGAGAATTGGAGGTTGGAGGTTTAAGATGTTGCATTAGTGACCCTTCTTGGTCTGTGCTTGCTCTTTGACTTTGCACAAAACCCCTCAATGTCACTATACTCTCATTTTGCCAGCTACGTCCAGTGCTCTCTGTCCTTCCCAATTTCATCCCAGCTGCCCTGGAGATCACGGGAGAAGCTGTCTTGCAGGACTTCATAATCATTCTGAACTTCAGAGTGAAACTAACTCATTGATGGACACTGAGACCCAATCTCTCAGGAGAGGCCTCCTCTGGGGCGGTGGTGTTCAGGGTGCCAAGCCCCTGCCTCCGACCTGGTTCACTTTTCCAGGATGTCTTTTGTGTGCCTGCCCTGTGCCGATGATGTTGTCCTCGGGGCTCTGCAAAGGGAAGTATATAGGTTTGCTGGAGTTGCCCCAAAATACCGAAGACTGGGTGGCCTAAGCAACAGAAATGCACTTTCTTTCTTTCTTTTTTTAAAAAATATTTTATTTATTTATTCATGAGAGACACAGAGAGAGAGGCAGAGGCAGAAGGAGAAGCAGGCTCCCTGCTTCCAATGCAAGGCTCGATCCCAGCACCCCAGGATCACGGCCTGAGCTGAAGGCAGACACTTGACCGACGAGCCACCCAGGCCCCCCAGAAATGCACTTTCTCACAGTTCTGAGATCGAGGGGCTTCAGGTTTGGTTTCTTCTGAGGCCTCTCTCCTTGGCTCATATGTGGTTGCCTTGTCACCATCTCCTCAGTGGTCGTCCCTTGGTCTGCGCGTGTCTGCGTCCCGCCCTCCTCTTCGTGTAAAGACACCAGTCATATGGAACAGGGACGTCATTTTACCTTAGTCACCTCGTCAAAGGCTCTGTCTCCAAATATCGTCACATTCTGCGTCTCTGTGGGTTTGAACCTCCATATACGAATTTGGAGGCGGAGGGGGACACAATTCAGCCCATAACGGGGAGCCAGCCCTGTGCCTGGATGAGAATCAGGGAAGCGAGGCTCAGAGAGCCTCCTGGACTTGCTTCCTATCACCCAAGGAGCAGGTTACAGCTCGGTGCTCAGACCCACACATCTGACCCCCAAGCAGCACAGGCGCCCCCAGGGCAGCCCGAGGGAGGTTGATGCTGTTTTGGCTCCGCTGCCCTGACGTCCCATTCACTGTCCCCTCCTGTTCCCCTGCCGTCCCACGGCCTCGCACCCCACGCTCCCTGAGCAGGGCCCCTACTCCCAGCCGACTCTTCTGTACTTCCATGGGCCCCTTGGGAATGCGTTTGAAATCATTCGTTCGATTGAATGTTGCTTGCTCAATTTTTGTTGTTGTGGAAAAATACGTGGAATATATATCTGGACAAAGTGGAAACTATGTGGAAAAGTATGCGGAAAAAATAAGATAAAGAGCATTTGGAATATAGGTAACTCCCCCTGTATTCTCACAGCCTCACAAAAGTGTTCTTTGATTTTGCACGTTACCTTCTCTTCCCCACCCTGCATGTACGCCCGTGCCTCACGTCTTTGGCCATATTACACAAGGCCTTCATGCTCCGCCTTTTTCACCCCACATTATAACTAATAGTCTATCTTTATAATGATCACTTTAATGCCTGTGTATTATTCCACCGAGTTGATGCGCTCTAATGTTTTGAATTATCCTCTGATTTTTGTGCATCTGAGTCTCCCCTTTATGCTATTAGAGATCTGGGTGCAATGAGTGTCCTTGGACTGAACGCTCTTTGCGTCTCTTGAATTATTTCCTGAGGGAAAATTCCCAGGAGTCGGATTACTGAGTTAAGGGAAGCAACATCATCACAGCACTTCGATGAGCTATAATATCTCTTTCTGGAATGAGTGTACCAATGTTCTGTGCCACCAACAATGAATGAGTATGCCAGATTCACTGTCATCTCACTTGCATTTGGTGTTAATAATTAAATGCATTTGGGGCCATTTTAATATACTTAAAAGTGTACCTACCTCAAGGCTGCTTTTATTTGTATTTTTTTAATGGCCAAGAAAGAAAGAGGAACATTCTGCAGTAGATTTGTATTTTCAATTATTTCTGTTGTCACTTTCTTTAAACGGCATTTTTAAAAAAAGGAATAACTGAAAACCAGACAAATAAATGGATAGCAATCCCTTGGGAATCCCAGCTCTCTCACGTCTTGAGGGATTCGTTGGTCAAAGTGATATTTAGACCCCTCAACAAGTGAAAGGTCTTTTGGTCAATAACTGGTAGAAGTGATTGAATGGGCCAGCTGGGCCAGCCACTTCTGGGAATAGAAAGGGCTGAGAAACATCTTCAGAGCTGCCATGGGGTCCTCTAGGCAATCTGGTCCTTAGGCAGGCCACTTCTTCCAAACACATGTGCAGGGATACAGTGTAGCCCCTGGCTCCCTCTAGAACAAAGGCCACCAGACTTAGCTCCCAGGGAGGTGGCCTCTGGGGTTGTTAACTTGCAGCAGAAGGCATATGCAAGCAGGGTCAGGCCAGGCACCAACCCCAGTGAAATCTGTCTCGTGTTTGCCATTTTTCAAAGTCCCCTGTTCCATCTTTCTGATCTGAAATAATCAACAATATATTGAAAATTTTCCTCCCTCGGAAGTTTATTTTAATTGCCTCGCAACATATTACCATAAATTGCTCTCAAATTAATTCTTTGGCTTTGGTGCACACTCATTTATTAATGATGATAGCAGTCAGCATCTATGCGTGGCTATTCTTAGAACACTGCTGTTTTAAAGGGCTTCATTCTTAAGATACCTCCACAAGGAACTTGTATGTTACGTAGACCCTTGGGGAACTTGATTCTCCAGACAACACAGAGGTCAGTACCTCTCTGCTGTGGGCCTGAGCCGCTCGTTAGTGATGAGCCTGAGGCCCAGAGGGGCAACCAGATATCTCTCAGTTCCACAGCAGTGGAAGGCCATGGCCAACCCAGGTCAGGAAGCCACCATTGGATCTTGCTCCTGTGGATCTCCCCAGTCTGTGCTCACCTCTGCATGGTCCAGTCAAGGTCTGGTCAAGGGCAGAGGTGCAGAGGGGAAGGGGCTGTGTGATGGTATGCACAAGAAATGCCATCTATGAGGGGCCATGGGGTGGAAGGAGAAGGGTGGTGATGGAAAGCTTGGGAAGGTAAGAAGGTGGTATGGGTTTTGTAGTTTGGGCCAAATAGAGTACCCGATAAAGTGGCTTTCATTGATCAATTTATCAATGAATTAATTTATCTGTTTATTCCTGTGTTCATTCATTCAATGTGTGCCTGTCATATGCTGGGCCATCCAAGAGGCTGGGAACAGTAAGAAAAGACCACAATCTCTGCCTTCAAGGAGTTTGCCATCTGGTGTGGGAGATGGACAAGTAAACAGGAACTCCCACCAGAAGGCAAGTTAGGTCCTGGGAAAGAAAGAAGCCCGGGGCATTCTGGGAGCCCAGACTGGAAGAAATTCACCTGTGATTCTAGTATTTTAACATTTCCGGGCATGGATAGTTTCCCCACAATTATAAATATATTGCATGATTTGCCTTTTTCCTCAGCATTTTCTTTTTAAGCACGGTTTCTTATTTCTGCACAGTCATCACATACATAAGTCTGAATGACTCCGTGATATTCCGTGAAGTTGATGAAATAAGCATTTGCCTGCTGTTAGGGTCTTAGGTTGCTTCTAGGTTTTTGCAACAAATGGCACTGGATGCAGAGTTTTGTGCTCCTTTCCCATCGTTCACTTGTCATGAATCCCAAGGGATTCACCATCTGGGCTGGAGGGTTTGGACGTGTGTTTGTGGTTCTGAGTTACCACATGCTCCCCCACCCCACCTGAGGCCTCATACCAGTTTCCTGGGACCTGTTTCTCTGTTGCCTCCAGGACTGCGATGGGCAACCAATACACCCACCTACCCCCCACACGCATGCCTGAGTGGATGTGTATACCATATTAATGAACAAAGCAGGGAACATACTAGAAGCAGAGCCTGCATGACAATGTTTTGGTAGCAAGTGGAAGTGGGGAGGTCAGCCTCTAGGGAGCAGCCCAGGGGGGATGTGACAAGGGAAATATCATCATAGACTTGAGGGGAAGCCAAAAACTCAGAGGCAACTGGCCTTGATGCAGGGTCAGCTACAGCCTAGAGGGAGGGTTGCAGTAGCCTCCAGGATTGTCACTGTGGGGTATTTGGGGTGAGTGGATCTCAGGAAGGTCACAGTTAGCACACTTGATTTGGGGACATCATGTGTAGGGTGTTGGTGGCTGCTCAGGAGCTGCCCTCAATGAATGCAGATGGGGGGACAGGAGCAGGCTGGGGTTCAGCCTCATTCTCACACACATGGACAGGAAGGAAACTTTGACAGTCCTCAGGGTAGCCAGCAGAGCTGTTGGAACTACCCATCGGTCATCTGATGCTCTATCTCTTGGCGTTCTCACTGCTGGGTCAACTAAGACATTTCAGGTAACGTGTCCTCTCCTTTAAGGACAAATTGGCACTCTTTGGCTGCCTGCGAAGCTAGGTGGTAGATTTTTAAAGTATTTCACGTGAGCAGAGTCTGATAATTGTTTGACGTGACTTATAGCATAAAACAATTATGGAGAAAGGAGAAAACGTGTGTGTTTGCCTTAGTAACACTGCATGATTTTCCTCTCCTATTTCTCTTCACTATTTTCGTTTCTCCCCTGGGTGTGTATTGTTCCTCATCTCTTCTACTATGCAGCCGTCATCCAGGTGCAGCTGTAAGTGAGGGGAAGTGGACAAAGAAAGCAGGGGTGGAGAGCCCAGCACCCACTCACTGTGTGGATAGACGTGAGGTACTCAGCCGCTCTGCCCTCCCTTCCTCAGCTCTGGGATGGAGGGCACAGCTCTGCATTCAAAAGATGCTTCCAGAGTCCATATACTCAGAGTATCTGGTTAAATATCCGGGGTTGGAGTATTCTTCCACATGCAAATCCTTTAAAGATTGCCCATTTATGAACATTTCCCGAAGCACTCAGGATACCTTACGGTCTCACCCCACTTTTCCTTACGAGGTCTCTGGGAGCCTGGGGAGCAGTATCCTGCTTAAGGGACCCCATAGGACGTGGTTGAGAGTGTGTCTCCAAGGTCAGCCAGAAGAGGTTGGGTCCAAGCCTGGTGACCCCAGGCAAGTCACTTTACCTCAGAGCCTTAGCTTGCTCATCTGTAAACTATGTTCCATGTTGGTGGAACCTACCAGAGGCTATTCAGTGGGGGATTAAATGAGGCACTGCAAGAAATGTAGGTAAAGCTTGAAGCCCCAGCACTTGGCAATGAGTCAGCATTCCACCACTGGTTTCCATTTGCATTATTATGCTCTTCACTTTGTAGCCAAAAAAAATCAAGGCCCAGAGTGGCTAGATGCCTTATATCTCCTGGGCCAGTAAATCTAACGCAGTTGTTCTAGATGAATTCCCTCGGTGGAAGAAATACTCAGTTGCTTCAAAGGTCTAGAGGGAACTACTGACCCAGCAGCCACCTTGCCTGAGTTTATTATAACAGGAGCTTCGTTGTATATTTGAAAACCTTTAAACTGGAGAAACTTGATTCAGTTTCAATAGGTTACATTTGATAAATTCTCTTGACAACTCCTGGGAAGAGGCAGTGTTGGGGAGGGCTTTGTCAGGGGTGGAACAGGGGCTAAAGGCTAGTCCCAGGGCCCAGAGTTTGTCAGCCAGTGGGGAAAACAAGACCTGAAGGGGGCAGAGGAAGGTGGGGGCCAGGGCCAAGAAATAGGGCCAGCCTGCATTTGGACTGCCTTCCAGCAGCTGTGTGAGCAAGCCAGGTTGTCAGTGTGGCTGGAGCCAAGGGAGAGAGGGGAACAGGCTGGGTAGGCTTGGGGGGCTTAGAGACCACTGAGTGGATGTGTGACAGAGTCTGAGATACACTGGAACAGGATCTCTTGGCTGTTGTATTGAGTGTAGGCTGTGGGGGGCCAAGCGGGGGGCAGCCAGAGACCTGCTGGGAGGCTCTAGCGGAGTCCACAGGGAAGATGATGCTGTGTCTGGCCTGGGTGGCAGCATGGGGGTAGTGAGAAGGGATGGGATCCTGGCTGTATTCTAATAGAACTTATCCTGGTGTGCTGACCAACAGGAGGTGGGTCTAAGAGACCTGGGAGTAAGGGATGCCTTCCAGGTTTCTGTCCTGAGCACCTGGAAGGTCGGCGCTGCCCCTTTGCTGAAGTGGGGAGGACTGGGGGAAGGGTGAGGACATAGGTCTGGGGGTCCATTGGGAGCTCAGATTTGGACAGTTGGGATTGTGATGCCCATCACAGGTATGGTGGAGAACTTCTGCAGGCAGCTGGACACAGGTGAATTGTGTTCAGAGGGGTCTGGGCAGTGACAGACAGTGGTCCCCAGGTGCCTGCAGCCCTATGGTAGCAGTGGGAGCTGGACTCCCCGGGGCCCCGCCTGTTGCCTCCCTCCAGAACGGTGGACAGATGTCTGCAGGTGGTCAGACACAGGTGCACCAGGCACACCAGGTGCCGCAGGGAATCGGAGGGTGACCAGGGCTCAGAGGTAACCCCGATTTCCTGGAATCACCGTCAGGCCGTGGGCCAACCCCATTTCCCACGTGCCTCGTAGCTCTCAAGGGCATCTTTCCCTTTGAAATAAAGCAACGCCAATCCCGCTACTGCAGGAGGCGGCACCTTCGCTCGCATTTTGTCATTAACATGTGACGTTTAGCTGAGGAGCCCGCCCTACACCTGGGTCCCAGCTGGGTCCCCTGGGGGGGTCGCACGGGCGAGCAAGGGGCGTGCGGGCGAGGGCAGCGCTCCCGGGAGAAGAGAGGGGATGGCCACAGCTCGCGCTCCGCTAGGCTCCCGCGGCGCCGACGGGGTTAACGGGCTCGTGCACCGGGCGGCGGGCGGGCGGCAGTGGTGCATTGTGGTAACGCGGCGCCGGGACCGCTAGCACCCGCCGCCTCCGCCGGGAGGCCCGCCGAGCTGTGCGCGCGTCGGTGGGAGACCCTGGGCTCGGCGCCATGTAGCGTCCGGCCGCTCGGAGGCCGCCCCGCCGCGGGGATGAAGGGACGCGGATGCTGGGAGTCGGCCTCCGTGCGCTCCTTCTGCAGCTCCGGCTGCCTGAATAAATTTAAGAAGGGTTAGTGCTCCCCGGCTTCCGCCCAGAGGCCGAGCTCCCCTGCGCACGCCCGCCCGGAGCCGGGCTGGCTGCATGATCAGTCCACGCGAGCCTCCGATGTCACTCCCTCGCGGCGTGGGGAGCGCGGGGAGCCTCGGGGAACCCCTGTCCCGGTACCCCGCCAGCGTGTGCTCTCCGGACTTGCTGCTGGCGCAGAGCATTTTGGAGACAGGGCTGTGGCTAGAGACCCGTGCGTGCGTCTGATTGACCCCTGCAAAAAGGAAACAATGTAATCCAGAGCTCTCTGGAAATAAGTGGCGGGAAGAGGAGGTACCTGTTTAATCCACCCACCTACCCTTCTTTCCCCAGAGTCCCTTTGGGGCCCTGGCACTGCCGCTTTATCCACAAGGACCTCGTCCTGGGGCCACCCATGGGGGCAGCTGTGCTCAGTGCATGACCCAACCAACTACTCTTTGCCCTTTGAGCAAGCTGCGACAGATCAGGAGAGTCAGTGTAAGTGGGCGCCTGGGATTAAGCAAGGACCAGCCTTGAGGGTGCACTTCCAGGTGTGGTGGTCTCGCATTACGGGGGGCTGGGCAGGCAAGCTCACCTGAGAGCCCTTCCTTCCTCAGCAGCTGTTGTTAAGGTTGAAATCTTGCAAACCTTTGAAGCCTCTGCCTGCAATTCCTGATGCTTGAAACTTGCATTATTGGAGATTTTGCATGAGTGAAACTTGCTGTTTATCTTGTTTCTGCTATAGTTTGAGACTCTAGGGAACATACAGGATTCTTTGACTCTGTAGACCTAGAAGATACAGAAGCAATTAAATTCGTTTAACACGAATTCATTAGAAAGAGCTCCTTTTAGGAATTAACTCCCTCTAATCTGTAATAAGCCTTGTAATTAATTTTGCTGACTGGTCACACAGCTTCATAAAGCCCTGGTGCAGGGCAGACACCTCCAAGTTACAGACGTCAGGCCTCAGCCCTGGAATCAGGTTTAATCACGCATGTTCTGAAAACACCATCTGAAGTCTCAGGGTGTTTGTAATTACAAACATTTGAGATTTCTTTTACTGGGAGCTGATGCTGTGGCCCCATCTTGAGAATGCTTTCCAGAAACCGGCAAGTGAATTTTGTGCAAAGTATGTCTTCCGGTTTTAGATTGGTTTTAATTTCCAAATTTTATTTTAGATGGCGTGTCCTTTCTAATGCAGTTACGTTCTTAATGAAAAGTCTAAATGTTCCTATTATCGTTTTGGCTGAAGTTATCCTGAGGATGAATTTTGGAGTTAATTAAAAAAAAAGTACGGTTAGATGTTAGGTTTTCTTCTGTTGGCCCACCTGATGATTTTCTTGGTTGCCTTTCTCGGGAACATTTGCTGCTGGCAGGGAGCACTGGGCCTGGTATCCACTTGCTTTCTGCTTGGTTGTGAGAGGATGCTCATTTTTTTGCAAGGTTTGATTTATTTATTAGAGAGAGAGAGAGAGAGCATGCGTGCGTGAGCAGGGAGGGGCAGAGGGAGAGGGAGAATCTGAAGCAGACTCCCCACTTAGCGCAGAGCCTGACACAGGGCTCGATTCTACAACCATGACATCACGACCTGAGCCAAAACCAAGAGTCAGACACCTCACCGACTGAGCCACCCAGGCGCCCGAGGGTGCTCATTTTTGTCCAGAATCTCAAACTACTGCACCTCAGGACCGACGGCAGAGTAACCTCTTTGATTGCTAGAGCCCTCCAGGCAAGGCTTCCTGTCTTACCTTCTTGTGATTGTCCCACTCTCCACAGTGGACCTGGGGATGAGGAGCTGAGGGCGTTGTGGAGGGTGGAGGGCATGGCGCTTAGTGCAGGGCCTGGAGCAGAGCCTTCTGGGCTGTGGGAGGAGGCAGGAGCCAGCACTGCGGTCAAGATCAGCTGGGGTTCAACCCCAGAGTCAGATGCTCTGGGGGCAGACTGTAGAGAGTGTCCCCTCTGGTGCCGTGTGTGAGTCAACACCCTGCATGGCCAAGCAGAACATTTCTGTGGGCACGATGATGCTGGCCAACGTGGCCAGCTAAAAACAGCAGAGTGAGGAAAGCAGACATGGGCCTTCAGGGGGCCTGGTGAGCAGGCTGTTCTGGGAGGCGAGGGCCTCGCGGGCCCTCACACTGTGGGTGTGGCAGGCACGGCCACGGGGCCCCCCTCCCCAGCTCGCAGACAAGGTGAGATGGACCTTCTCGTTTCGGATGCATTGAAGGGTATTGCAGCGAGAGGCTGCTCCAGACCCGTGTCCCCGTAGAAAAGGGTCCTCGTGAAATTGGGCAGGTCCAAGAGCCAGCCGGGCTCGCAGCCTGCCCTGGGGACTAGGGTCCGAGGTCCAGGTGGTGATCATTTAGGTGACAGGACAGCATCTGAGCTGTGGAGCTTCATCACATGGGCTGTTACTCTGCAGGGGGTGAGCTTCCCCCAGTGGATCCAGGGTGTCGGGGGCCTGAGGACCTGTCCTGCCTCTGCTGGGCTGTGTCACCATGGGCAAGTCCCTGTCCCTCTGTGGGCCTCGGCGGCTCCCACCTCTGTACATGGGGAGTGAGTTGCGAAGGGCTAGTGTCCGTCTTGCTCTCGGGCCCGGGCATGTGAAGAGGAGCCCTGGAGAGTCCGTTGACGGGAGGCTGCTCCTCTTTGGGGAATGGCCTATTCAGACCACACCGCCGGTGCTCGCCTGACCTTCAGCCAGCCTCTGCGCCTTTTTGATTGGCAATTTTCTTGTCTAAAAGATGCCGTGAAACCTACTTACCTGGCAAGGTGGCTGGGAGGTCGAAATGAGATAATGTGTCTCCATACCTACTAATCAATCAATCCATGTGTCTCCGTGCTGCAAACAGGCCTGGGACCCACAGATGGGGAAATGCCCACTCAGGGTCTCTCATAAGCTCTAGGGAATTCAGCCATTGGCTTGTGTGTGAGCATGTGCACAATTGTATAGGACTTCGGCATCTTTTCAGAATGTAAAGTTCTGAAAGAGCACAAGATAGGGACCCCCTGCCCTGGCAAGGCAGACTCACCAGAGGTCCGAGCCAGGTGACCTCAGTCTGCCCACGGCACTGCTGAGGTCACTGCTTTCCCATTTGTGGCTTCAAAGGGCCCCTGGGTACCCATGAGCCAGCCTCCCATCTCCTGAGCCCAGCTCTGATCGGCCGTGGTTGCACAGTGGAGATGGGGGTTGTGTCATGGAAACAGGAGGGGATCCAGGCAGCGGTAGCAACTCGAGCCATCAACTCAAGCCCTGCGTGGGGCCAGGCAGGTTCGGCGTCTCTGCGCAGGCTCCCAGCGGACTCGGTGGCACACACATTGCAGCTTCTGTGTGGCTGTGATACGAACGCCAGGGCCTCTGGTTTTGTGGAGGGTTGTTTGTTGGTTGGTGTGTTTTTGCATCTTTGAGGCCTAGGACAGGTACCATCCTTAGAGAAGGGGCCTCATGGAGCATCAGCTGAGAATTGCTCTCGATATGGTGTCCTTCAAATAGTCACAGGTAGGGTTCTTTTGTGTTCATTTTGGGGCTTGCCGACATGTCCGGTCTCGTGTTCCCCCGCATTGTGTTCCCAGCTGTCTGTTGAGGTCCTTGGGAAGAAGGACTGAGGCAGGAAGTGAGGGAACAGCTCTCTGTTCTGATCACTTACTGTGTGGGTACAGAGTGGCCCCCTAGTGTGGTGCCCCGAGATTAGCATCCGTGACCTCACTGGGCCTGGCCTCACTGGCCACCCAGTCCAGCCTCACTCTCTGCTCTGCCGACTCAGCTGAAAGTCCTTGCTCATCCCTCATGTGTTAATCAAATTCATCCTTTGAGGTCCCGTGCCCTTCCCAGTTCCTCTTGAAGCTTCCCCAAACCCCTCAAGGCTGGAGGTAACTTCTCCCCTCTCCGGGACCTCTCCTGGGCCTCCCTTCTGCAGTGGACCTGGATTGTCTGAGTGCAAGTCTTGCCCTCCTCAGAGGCTGTCAGCACCCAGAGATGAAGCCTGGGTTTCACCTGTGTGTGTGATATGCCCCTCCCACCCCACCCCCAGCACTTGGCACTTTTGCAAATTGCTGTTCCATAAGCAGTGAACTCTCTCGACTCAAGATTGAAGCAGCGGGTGGAATCTGTCCTTCTCTGTCCCTTCTTTTTTTTTTTTTTTTTTTAAAGATTTTATTTTATTTATTTCACAGAGGGAGAGAGATCACAAGGAGGCAGAGAGGCAGGCAGAGAGAGAGGGGGGAAGCAGGCTCCCCGCTGAGCAGGGAGCCCGATGCGGGCCTCGATCCCAGGACGCTGAGATCATGACCTGAGCCGAAAGCAGAGGCTTTAACCCACTGAGCCACCCAGGCGCCCTCTCTGTCCCTTCTAGTGCCACTATGTATGGCAAGAGGCTCCCCTGGAAAAACTGGGAAGATCAGAGGTGTGAGGAAGGGGAACATGAGAGGAGGGGACTTCCCGGAGGACGCGATGCCCAGATGGGTGTTGGAGAATGAGGATGTGTGGGCCGGTGGAGGCTGGGGAAAGGCAGGTGCTCACTTAGGTTTGAGTGAGGTGAGATGGGCAAGAGGTGGAAGAGGGCCTCGCCGGTGGGTTGGATCTAAAAGGACAGGTGGACAGGAAAGGATCTGAGCTCTGCTGGCTCTGGAGGTGGAATATGGCTTCTGGAAAGGGGGATTTAGGGTAGCACTGACCCCATTCCTGTCCTCCCCGGGAAGGACATCTGGTCTCATGAGTGGTCACCATAACTTGGTGCGATGCATGGGAGCAGGACTTTCTCTCACAGACATGTTACCCTGGGGGAGCCTCTGCATGCCCGCGGGATGGGGGTGGTGAGCAGTCTGTATGAGAGCCCCCCTGCCTCTGTCTGCATGCCCGCGGGATGGGGGTGGTGAGCAGTCTGTATGAGAGCCCCCCTGCCCTCCCCTTCCTGGCGCATGGTAGCTGCTCATCATTGTTACTATTACTTTTGGGGGCTTGAAGTGAGGGGGAATGTGAAGCTCTCGGTACACGGAAGGGTGCTTAATCAGTGGTAGCAAATAAGACGATTATTGTATGCTTGTACTGTATCATTCTATAGATGGGCAAACTGAGGCTGAAGGACTTTCCCAGACCACAGGCTTAAGTGGGACCCAGAGCCTGCACAGTCTGAGGGCCAACACGTACCACGTGTCGTGGAAGGTCAAGGGGCAGGGGAAGGCCAGCAAGGGAGCGGTATAGACCGAAAACCTGTGGGACTCTGACCAAGGCTGGCATGAGGAGAGGCCACAGTGGGTGAGGCTGGGGCTCAAGCAGTACATGGTAAGAGAAGACAGAAGAATTTGTCTTTTCTATGGAGCAGAAAACCTGGCTAGCAGTTCACTCTGTGCTAGGAACTGTCCCAGTAGCTGTGTGGGGCGCGACGTGTCCATAGACAGGTGACAGGACTCCAGCCCAGAGGGGCTAGGCATGCTGGAGCCTGGCCTGCATCCTTCTGATCCCCCACACCCGTTGCTGCCCCCTGGAGGGAACGGACAAGGGGCATGGCCCTGGCCGGCCAGACTCAGAGCACAGGAGGTCATGCCCCGTAGAGAAGGTCTGAGAATATTCACACAGCCTGAGGCTCTCAGGAGTCTGTGAGCTCTGAGGAAAGAGGCTGCCAGGGGACAGTGAGATAAGAGGTAGGTAGACAGGGAGCCCTGCATGGAGGGCCCGCTGTGGGCAGGTAGCTAAGGGGTGGGTTAGGTGGGCTGCAGGCAGGGGCACCCCAGGTAGAGAGAGCAACACGTTGGGGGGTACTGAGGAGGGCTGCACATGGGGAAGCATGTGGGTGTCATTGTGTGTGGGGGGCAGGCCATCCGGTCAGAGGGAGGAGGTGGGGAGGAGAGTGAAGAAAGGTGGGCGGAGCAGGCTTTCCCCACTGCTTCTGATTGGCTGTGCAGAAGCTCGTGTCCGCCAGTGGGCTTCCTGCTTGTGCCGGCTCTCAGCCTCTGGGTGGCAGGTGGACTGCTGTGCTGAATTTGAGGACTGAGAGAGGACAGTGTCGTGAACAGAAGTGACCACTACTTCGAGGACAGTAGAGAATAGAAGCTGCCCGGGCGCTCACTGGCTGCACCCTTGAGCAGCAGCATACCAGGGAGGAGGGGATTGGCAGCATGGAGGTGACAGGGCTGTGATGGTCCCTGGGCTTCCCTAACCAGGGTTCTGGTGCCATGGGTGGCCCCAAGGAGCCTGCAGAATGTAGTGTGCTCTCTAGGGAGCTGTTTCACTGATTGTTCACAGGTTGGTGTGCAGGGCTGCAGTGAGCCTGCTTCAGGAAAGATCCTGAATCTGTCATAATATAGTAAGTTTGTTAGAGCAACACTCTTTTCTGCTGTTATAGTAAAAACAAATCTACAGTGTCCCTTGCGAAAGGTGCCCCCTGTGCTTGCTTGTGCAGTGAGCGACCTGCTCAACCAGATGCAATAGCCCTGTTAATATAAACATGTACTAGGAGCAACGATTGGCTGGCCCTGAGGATTATACGGTGATCTCTGTTGCCTCTAGGCAAAGAGAGAGAGAGAGGGCTGCACGGGTGCCACACCAAGGGAGGTGACTGCTGGGGGCACTACAGCAGGCGGCACTGCCCTCTGCAGAAACAAGTCGTTCCTCCGCCGCCTGGTTTTCCTGTAAAGTGCCAGTCAGCTCAGCCCGGCAGCAGCATCTGATCAAATAGATGAACAGTATGAATAAAGATGAAGTTATGGGCTTCAGGCTGCCAAAGATAAAATTTCCTTTTATGTCCTGCTTGCCTCTGACGTGTGTGCCGGATAATGACACCTGACGCACAACTTGAGAAATCGGAGCCGCGCAGGCTGGATGCGTGGTGAGGTCAAAGGAGGCCACAGGCTCCCGGCGTGGGGGTGGGGATCTCCACGTGGGCAGCTCTCTGGTGTCCTCGGTGTCCTCGAGGCCATAGGCGGGAGCTGGTTGGTGGACAAATGTTTTCCCTGAGAGGCTAGAATGGACAGCCAGCGGAGCCCCCTGGGTCCCACCCTCTGCCCAGGATATTTTTATGTCAGAAGCAGTGCAGTTCGGCCAGAGAGAGCATGACTCTCGGCTCATTGACCATATGGCAGCGGCTCTCCTGCCTGATGACATCCTGCCCCCCCAAACCCACTCCTCACGTCCCCCTAAAACACACACACACACACACACACACACACACACACACACACACGCACACACACACGCTTTGTTCTTGGCCAAACTGAGCTTCATCTCGGCCCATCCTCTGCACCCTGCCCATTCATTATTTTTAAGGGTTGTTTACCATTTAAAGCAACAGTTCCAGATGTTCAAGATCCTGGTGTTTCCATAACTCCATTACCCCTCATGCCCCTGTTTTCAGGTCTCTATTTTTAGTCAGTATTTTTCCTTTATGTGAACATCCGTTTTACATCACTGAGAGACCAAAAAAAAAAAAAAAAAAAAAGTTACCGTTTTCACGTGGCTGTACATCATAAACACTTTCCCACGTTTCCACAGGCTTAACATGTATCTTTCGAATGGCTGTGGAACGTCTTTTCCTTCTGTTAGGCATTTCGCTTCTTCCCAGATTGTCACTAGAGCCAAACTGCTGCCTGAGCATCTTTGGCATGCAGAATTTTTCTCTGGTGTCTCTTCCCCCGAGACAAATTCCCAGGAGTGTGATTGCTGAGCTAGAGAACGCGAAGGCTTCCCTCCAGCGCTCCATGGCCCTCGGCCCAAGTGTTCTGGTCCGTGATGCTCCCAGGCCTGGGTGTGGGCATCTGTTCCTCTCCCACCTGCCCCCGCACTAGCCTTCCATCGTTCTGAGAGAGTACTTTTTAACCAGGCATAAAATCGTGCCGCGTTAGTGGTTTAACTTGCATTTGACTAGCCGGGAAGGATGAATCCCCTCCCCCCACCCCCACCC
>LNAC01000016.1:8342643-8357832 GCA_002007465.1 Ailurus styani | reverse complement strand
TTTTCTGCCCTCATGTGGAAACGCAAAGGGGAGCATGATGAACGTTGTTGGTTGTTGTCGGACACGGCTGGAACCCGAGCCGGACAGGACATCTTGGGGCCCTGGCACTGCCCTCCTTTGCTCGGTGGGTGAGGTTCTGAGAAATGGGCCTTGGAACTGTCCTCCCCCAGGGGGATCTGCTGCATAAGCTGTAGGGGCCCCTTGTTTAAACACTATTAAGAGTTTCAGGAGGGAGACAGCTGAACATCAAACCAAGCCTGGGGTCCTTCTGACTTTGGACCCTGTGTGACTGCACAGGTCCCATGCCTGCGATGCCCTCCTACCCCCCCTGCCCCGACTCACCGAGCTGGAAGTGGAGAGAGCTGGAAGCAGCTTGCCTGACTTTGCTGGATCCACCCTTCAGCCTCCCCAGGGCGCACTCCAGATGCAGAGGTTCCAGATCCAGATGTGGACGGGCTTCTGAATGGGACCCCCGCTCCCGCTGCTCCTGACTGACAAATGGCCAGTAGCTGTGCGAGCTCCCGGGTCTGCTCCACCCTAGACCTAGTCATCTTTTTCTCAGTGGCCATTTCTCTGCCCTCTTACACCTTACACTGACCCCTAGCGGCTCTTTCTGGTGGAGAGCTGTCCCTTCTGCTCATCTTTGCCTACTTTTGCCAAGCAGAACAAGCCGCATCTCACGGCCCTGAATATTTAATAACATTCTGTGCTGTTTTTCCCCGTGTGAGCTTTTACCTTTGCCTCTCCCAGTTCTGTCTTGCTTTCCCCCTCCTGAGCCTCTGCTGGCCAGCCCAGGGCCAAGAGGAACTGCTGCCTCTGTAATGAGAAGCTGCTCATACAAGCGGCTGCAGAGAGCTGCCAAAAATCAGTAGCTAGTTGCACCTGCTGGTATTTAGAAATGCCAGGCTGCCTCCCTGATCCCAGTCCCTGTGGACCCCACCAAACAGCAGAGGTTCTGGAGGTGAAGGGGGCAGAGGGGAGGGAGTGTCAGCTTTGCAGGAGGCTCTCAAACATGGTGGCATTCTGAGTGGAACAAATGGATTTCCACAGAAAGAGGGTGTGTGAGCCCTGGTATGTGTTCTGAGCAGTGGCATTCTGCAGGGGACTTGGGGGGCAACTCCTGGAATGCACCTCCTGCATTCTCCCCATGAATTACATAGAGTTTGGAGCTTTTTAAAGGGTTCTTGGCTTGATTAATCTCTTACTCTCATGAGAAATGCAGTCTTACACATGTGGGGTTTGTTTTGTACATTTTTCAAAGTTTGAATCAGGAAGGTGTTGATGGGAATTTCACATTGCACAGAGAAGTGTTCAGTTACCCGCATAAAGGAGAATCACATAGCTACAGAATCCGTGACTGTCAGAGTTAGAGGGATCTTGCAGGTAAACTACCCAACTCTTATCGTACAGAAAAGGAAACTGAGGCCTGGAGACACAGTTGGCACAGTCGGGAATCCACAGAGCCATCCAGCCACTGCTAGGTAGAGATCAGAGGATGCAGTCCCAAATCATTGCCATTTGGCTGTTAAAATAATTTTTGACGTATTTTCCAGATTACAAAGATAATTCATGCCCAGCATAGACAATTTTGGAAAGAAAAGGCACTTAGAAGAAAATAAAAAGTACCTTTAATTCTATTGCACAGAGATAATCACAAATAATTTTAATCAGATTGTATGCATCTTTTAGAACTTGATTTTTCTCTTTCAGCTTTATGTTTTAAGATATAACTACGTTGTTGGGCTGTTGTTCATTCATTTCCATGGCTTCTAATGTTCTTTTGTGTGACTGTATCACAATTCATGTACCCTTCCTCTGTTGATGGACATGAGCTATGTTTCTGATACTTAGTAATGAACTTTGCTGCTATGAACCTTACTGTACACATCTCCGGGGACACGTGTACAAAAGTTTGCAAAGGGGATACCTGGGCAGGCCGCTTCTGGTCATGGGATATATGAATGATGAGTTTTGAAAAATACCACCAGATTGTTTTTCCGAGTGGTTGTACTGGCTTACCTTCCCATTAGGTAAATGTGGGTGAATTCCCTTTGATTATCATCTTCTTTAACCCTTGGTATTGTGACATGAATTCTTGCAAATCTGATGGCCCTGAAATGGTATTTTTGTGTAATCTTAATTGGTATTATTTTGATTTCAAAATAGTGTGAGCGTTTTGTTGGTGAGTATATATTTCTTCTTATGTGAAATGCGCTTTTCTGTTGGTTGTTTGTCCTTATGAATTCGTAGGAGCTCCTTATATGATCTGGATACTGACTGTCAGTGATAAGCTTTTAGTTTGTATTTTTATATCATCTTGTTTATGATGTCTTCTGATGAATACATTTTTAAATAGCTTTATTGAAATATTCATTTACCCTATAAGTTAGTCATATAAAGTGTATAATTCAATTTTTTGGTATAGTCACAGATATCATCATAATCTAATTATAGAATATATATAGAATTATGTAGTATAATATAGAATATAATAATATAGAATATTCTATAGAATATAGAATAACATAGAATATATAATAAATAATATAGAATTATAGAATATTTTTGTCTCTCCTAAAGGATTTGCCTATCCTGGATATTTCATACAGATGTCATATATTTTTGGGTCTGGCTTTTTTTTTTTTTTTAAGATTTTATTTATTTATTTCACAGAGGGAGAGAGATCACAGGAGGCAGAGAGGCAGGCAGAGAGAGGGGGGGAAGCAGGCTCCCAGCTGAGCAAGGAGCCCGATGCGGGCCTCGATCCCAGGACCCTGAGATCATGACCTGAGCCGAAAGCAGAGGCTTTAACCCACTGAGCCACCCAGGCGCCCTGGGTCTGGCTTCTTTCACTTAGCGTAATGTTTTTAAGATTTATCCATGTTGCACATATCGGTACTTTGTTCCTTTTTATTACCATGTAATATTTCATTGTGTGGTTATACCACATTTTATTTTATCTATTCATCAAAGTACAGATGATGGGCATTTGTACTAGTTCTCCTTTCTGGCTTTCATGAATGATCCTGCTGTGAATGTCGGTGTATAAGTTTCTGTGTGGATGTAAGTTTTCATTTTTCTTGGGTAGATGCCTACGAGCGGGATTGCTGGGTCATATGGCCATATTGCTGGGTTATACGGTTTAGTGTTTAAAGGCACTGCCAAACTCTTTTTCATAGGAACTGTACCACTTTACATCACCACAGGCAGCAGCGTATTGGGGTTGTAATTTCTCCATATCTTTGCCAACACTTGTTACTTTCTGATTATTATGATTGCCATCCTAGTGGGTGTGAAGTGGTATCTCATTATGGTTTTGATTTTCATTTTCCTAATGACTAAGAATGTTGGGCATTTTCCCCTGTACTTACTGGCTGTTTGTGTATCTTCTTTGGAGAAATGTCTATTCTAATCCCTTGTCCATGTTTTATTTGAGTTATTTGCTTTTTATCATACGAGCTCTTTGTATGTTCTGGATGTCTTTCATCAGATACATCATTTGCAAATGTTTCCTCCCATTATGGGGGTTGTCTTCTCTGTCTCTTAATGGTATCAGTTGTAGCACAAAAGTGTTTAATTTTGTTGGTGTCTGATTTATCTATTTTTTTCTTTTGTCACTTGTGCTTTTGGTGTCATATCTAGGAATCCACTGCCTAACCCAAACTCATGAGGATGAATTTCTATCTTTTCTTCTAAGAATTTTATACTTTTAGCTCTTAACATTTAGGGGTATGATCCATTTTGAGTTAGTTTTGTGGATGGTGTGAGGAAGGGGTCTGACGTCATTCTTTCAGATGTTTTCCACCATCATTTATTGAAAACACTGTTCTTTTCTCTCTCTCTTTTTTAAAAAAGATTTTATTTATATATTTGAAAGAGAGAGCAGGCACAAGCAGGGGGAATGGCAGAGGGAGAGGGAGAAGCAGGCTCCCCTCTGAGCAGGGAGCACCATGCAGGGCTCCATCCCAGGACCCTGAGATCTTGACCTGAGCCAAAGCAGATGGTTGCTTAACCAACTGAGCCACCCAGGCGCCCTGAAAACACTATCCTTTTCTCTATTCAATTGTCTTAGCATCCTTACTGAAAATCATTTCGCCCTAAATGTAAGGGCTTGTTTCTGGATTCTCAGTTGTGTCCCATTGCTCCATATGTATATCCTTAGGCCATTACCACACTGTCAAAAGACACTTAAATTTTAATGTGGTTGAATTTACCAGTCTTATGATAAGTTCAGTCTGAGGTTTCTGCTTAGAGATAACATATTTTTCTATATTTTCTTCTTAAAAGTTTAAAATTTTCAGAATGAAGTCCTTAATACATCCAGAACTGATTTCTGGATAGGATGTGAAATACGTGGTTAATTTTATTTTTCTCCATGTGGTCAATTCTTTGGCGTAGTACTATTAATTGAGCAGTCCCTTTTTAACCCACTGATCTGCTCTACTACCTTTAGCAACTATCAGAGTTCTACATATGCTTGGGTCTGTTTGGGATGCTCTCTCCTTTCATAGGACATTTTTTCCCTTTTACCAGTACCATGCTGCCTTAAGTACCTTATAATACATTTTGATATCTTATTGACCAAGTCCGGCAGCTTGTCAGGGTGATATTATATTTAGTCCCATTTTACATATGAGAAAACTGAGTCTCGAGTGGTTACACCCTGGGCCACACTACTAGCGACTGGCAGAGCCAGCCTCGTTTGAACTCAGGCAGTTAGGATCACAGCGCACACTCTTAGCCTCGGAACTCGGCATACCTCAACAACCATCGTATACAACTCATGCTTGCTCCACCAGCTGAAAGTTTAAGACTTTATCCCTCTTCTCTTTCTTTGCCTGGCAAAGGGAAAGTAAGTAAAATTGAAATGTAACAAGATCTGGTTTGTTGGGGGTTTTAAGCCTCTCCTGCTTCCCTACTTGAGATATTTCAGGGAAGGCTTTCCAAAGATATTTACCACCGGTTCGATACTTTGGGGCAGTTTTCTAGACAAAGATGTGGGTGTGGTCAAGAGAAGAGTTGCCTGGAATGCAGGTAAGACACTGCAGGACAAGAGACCTGCGGTTAGGATGGGATGGGCCGCTGAGACAGGAGAGACACCAGGAACCCCGAGAAGTGGTGCTGACTGGAGTTCCGGGTTGATGTCGGCTGGAGAATGAGGCTAGGGGACCTAGCGAACTTAGAGGCTGCTGCTTCTGTCCCCAGCACCCCCCATGGAACCTGGCACACACAGTCAACACCTTAAGTGAGTAATGTGATTAAGGAACCGATTCAGCAGCTGTAAGATGCTAAGTTGAACTGCTGTGTCTCCAAGCTGTCATCAGTCTTTTTGAGCGGTACAGCGTGCTAGGGATCAGGAGCAGAGCTCTCACCCCGGGCTCGTTGTAGGTAGGTTGTCCTTAGCCCCAGTGGACCGTGGCCTCTTTACTGTTCCACGGTGGGGGGCGGGGGCCGAGATGTGGTCAATGTGCCGACATTGTCCTCGTTCCTTCCTCTGTAGTCCTCATCCATTAATGGACATCTAGGTTGATTTCCCTTTTTGGCCACCACGAGTAACACTACTACGAGATAAACATGCATGCACAGATTTTTGTGTAGATATGTGTTTTCATTTTCCTCGGGTGAATGTCTAGGATGGGTTTGCTGAGTTCTGTAATAGCTGCCAAACTATTTTTTACAGCACCTGTACTATTTTCTATTCCCATTAAGCTGAAGGATCCAGTTTTTCTGCATCCTTACCCACACTTACTCCTTTCTTCTTTTTTTTTTTTTTTTTTTTTTTTTTTTTTAAAGATTTTATTTATTCATTTGACACAGAGAGAGAGATTACAAGTAGGCAGAGAGGCAGGCAGAGAGAGAGGAGAGAGGAGGAAGCAGGCTCCCTGCTGAGCAGAGAGCCCGATGCGGGCCTCGATCCCAGGACCCTGGGATCATGACCTGAGCCGAAGGCAGCGGCCTTAACCCACTGAGCCACCCAGGCGCCCTCCTTTCTTCTTTTGATGACGAATGATACTGAGCATTTTTTCATGTGCTTCTTGGCCATCTGTATATCTTCTTTAGAGAAATGTCTGTTTAAATCTCATTTTTTAAATTTTATTTTCCTTTATTATTTATTTACTTATTTTCAAATCCCATTTTTTTCTTTTTTCTTTTTTTTTTTTAAGTAGGCTCCACGCCTGGCATGGAGCCCGATGCAGTGCTCGAACTCCTGACCATGAGATTAAGACCTGAGCCAGATCAAGAGTCAGACACTTAACTGATTGAGCTACCCAGGTGCCCCTCAAATCCTACTTTTTAATTAGGTTGTCTTTCATTGATTGATATTTGAATGTTAAGCCAATCTTGCATTTCTGGGATAAGCTTCAGTTCATCAAGATGCCTTACCCTTTTTATGTACTGTTGGATTATATTTGTTTGACACTTTTTTTGAGGATTTTTGTGTCTTTGTTCACAAGGAATATCAGTCTGTAGGATTTTCCCTTGTCGTTTGTTTTGTAATGTCTTTGCCTGGTTCTGGTATCAGGTAACTCTGGCCTTATGAAATGAATTGGGAAATATTTCCTCCTCTTTAATTTTCTGGAAGAGTCTGGGTAGAATTGATATCGTTTCTTCCTTTAAGTGTTTGGTAGAATTTGTCAGCAGATCCTTCTGAACCCTGAGTTTCCTTAAATATGTTTAACTATAAAATCAATTTCCTTAATATACTATTCAGGTTATTTATTATTTTTTACTAACTTGCAGTAGCTTTGTATCTCAAAAATTTATTTCATCTCTAAGTTATTGAATCTGTGGACGCAGAGTTGTTTACAATATTTCCTTCTTATCTTTAATGTCTAATGACCCTCTTTCATTGCTGATATCGGTACTTGGTTATACCTTTTTTTTCTTCCTCGGTCTGGCTAGAAGTGTATAAATTTTATTGATATTTTCAAAGAATCAGATTTTGGTTTTATTGGTCTTAACTGTTTTTCTTATACGCTGTTTAAAAATATACATTATAGATACCCTTTTTTTAATACATTTTTTTTTAAGATTTTATTTATTCATTTGACACAGAGAGAGAGATTACAAGTAGGCAAAGAGGCAGGCAGAGAGAGAGGAGAGAGGAGGAAGCAGGCTCCCTGCTGAGCAGAGAGCCCGATGTGGGCCTCGATCCCAGGACCCTGGGATCATGACCTGAGCTGAAGGCAGCGGCTTTAACCCACTGAGCCACCCAGGCGCCCTATAGATACCCTTTAAAAAGTAAACTGAATCATACTACAATGTCGTTCTGCACCTTGATCTTTTTCATTGACCATCTTTAACTTTTTTTTCATATTACACAGAAACTCATGGATTCTTTATCATAGTTTAATAACCAGTCCCTTCTGAAGGGCATTTAGGGTGTTTATAGACTTATTACTCTTGCAAACAACACTGAAATGTACATTTATCTTTTTTTAAAGTTTTATTTAAGTAATCTCTCCCCCCAACATGTGGCTTGAACTCACGACCCTAAGATTAAGAGTCGCATGCTTCTCCAACTGAGCCAGCCAGATGCACCTGAAATGTACATTTGTCATATACATCAGTCTTTGGTCACATATCTGCACGTGTATCTGCGTATCTGTAGGATATATTACTACACTGGGATCAGTAGGTGGTTATCCTCCTTTTTCTTTTTAATTCAACTTTATTAAAGTATAATTTAAGTACAATCAAAGGTATGGATTTTAACCATCCTGTGAGTTTCAACAAATGTATACACCTGTATAACCACCACTTTAAGTAAGATACAGAACATTTTTATCATCCCAAAAGTTTCCCTCATGCCCCTTTGCAGTCAGTGCCCTTCACGTCTAGCCCCAGACAACCACTGACATTTCTGCACTATAGTTTTATTTGTCTAGAATTTTATATAATGGAATCAAATAATACTGTACGTGGCTTCTTTCATGGAGCACAAAGTTTTCGAGGTTCATTTCTTGTGTGAATGCACAATTTGTTCCTTTTTATTGCTGACTAGTTTTCCGTAGCGTGAATATACTTCAATTATCCATTCACTTGCTGGTGGACATTCAGGTTGTTTCCGGTTTGGAGCTTCTATGAGCCAGAAAGCTGCTATGAACATGTACATTGCACGTACTTCTGTGGACATAAATTTTTATTTCTCTTAGGTATACCTAGAGGAAGAATTGTGGGTCATACTCTAAGTGTATGTTTCTTTATAAGAAATTGCCTCAGTTCCCCAAATGGTTGTACCACATTGCATCCCAACTATCGATGTTCTGTTGCCCTACATTTTGCCAACACTTGCTATTCTTAGTTGTTTTTCTTTTAATTCACCTGTTTTAGCGGGCATGTAGTGATGTCTCATTATAGTTTTATTTTTCACTAGTTACTAATGATGTTGAGCATCTTTTCCTGTACTTATTAGTCATTTGTACATATTCTTTCATAAAGTGCTTTTCCAAATCTTTTGTCTATTGTGGGGGGGCTGTTTGCCTTATTATTGAGTTTTGGTAGTTCTTTATGTGTTCTGAATACAAGTTCGTTTTCAGGAATATATATTAAAAAGTTCCCATCTCTGGCTTACCTTTTCATTTTTATTTTTTAATTTTTATTATTATTTTTTAAAGATTTTATTTATTTATTTGACAGACAAGATTACAAGTAGGCAGACAGGCAGGCAGAGAGAGGAGGAAGCAGGCTCCCCGCTGAGCAGGGAGCCCGATGCGGGCCTCGATCCCAGGACCCTGGGATCATGACCTGAGCCGAAGGCAGAGGCTTTAACCCACTGAGCCACCCAGGCGCCCTACCTTTTCATTTTTAATGGTATCTTTCTGAGAGCACAAGGTTTTAATTTTGATTAGATCTGTTTGTCAGTGCTTTTTTGTGTTCTGAGAATTTTTTTTTTACTACCTCAAGATAGTCCCGTTTCCTTCTAGATGTTTTGTAGTTTTAGCTTTTACATTTAGGCGTAAGATCCACTTTCAGTTAAAAATTTTTTAAAGATTTTATTTGTTTATTTGATATATAGAGAGAGACAGCGAGAGAGGGAACACAAGCAGGGGGAGTGGGAGAGGGAGAAGCAGGCTTCCCGCTGAGCAGGGAGCCTGATGCGGGGCTCGATCCCAGGACCCTGGGATCATGACCTGAGCCGAAGGCAGACGCTAAACGACCAAGCCATCCAGGCGCCCCTACTTTCAGTTAATTTTGTGTGTGGTGTGTTGTCAAGGTTATTTTCTTCTCCATGTGAATATTCAGTGAATGCTCAAGCACAATTTTCTTTAAAAAATAAAGCATTTCCCTCATTGACTTACCTTGACAATTTTGTTGAAAATCAGCTGATCATACATGTACGTGTCTATTTCTGAACTCTTATGTTCCATTTTAAATGGAGTAAATGTCTAGTAAGTCATGATATCAGGTAGTGTAAGTCCTCCAGCTTTGTTTTCTTCCCAAATGGTTTTGGCTATTCCTTGTTCTTGTGATTCTCTATAAATTTTAAAATTGGCCTGTCAGTTCCTACAAGAAAATCTGCTGGGTCATTGATGGAGATTGCATTCAATCTATAGATTAATTTGTGGAGAATTGGTATCTTAATGATATGGAAGTTTTTAATTCATGAACATGATATTTATTTATGTTTTATTTAATTTCTCTAAGCTATGTGTTTTCTTATACAGGTTTTGTTAAATTTGCCTGGCAGTATTTACTGGTTTTGATGCTATTGTAAATAGTATTTTTTAAAATTTTATTTTCCAGCTATTTGTTGCTAGTATTATAGAAATACAGTTGTTGTATATAACCTTTTATTCTGCAATCTTGCTAAGTTCACCTGTTAGTTCTAGTGGCTTTTCTTTAGATTCCTCAGGATATCCTGTGTATGTGATCATGTTGTTTGTATTTAAAGGCTTTTTTACCTCTTCCTTTCTAACTTGTAAGCTTTTTAAAAATTTTTTTAAATTTCTTTTTATTTCCTTATTGCACTGGCAAGGACCTCCAGTGTAATACTGAATAAGAGTGGTGAGAGCAGACTTGCCTTGTTCCTGATCTTAGGGGAAAAAGTTCAACTTTGCATCATTAAGTATGACGATAACTGTAGGATTTTTATAGACGTCTTATGTAATGGTGAGAAAGTTCCTTTTTCTTCCAAGTGTTCCGTGTTTTTGTCTTGACTAGGTGTTGAGTTTTGTCAAATGCTTTTTTTAGTATTTATTGAGGTGATTATATTTTTTCTTTTTTTTTTTTTTTTAAAGATTTTATTTATTTATTTGACACAGAGAGAGAGATCACAAGTAGACAGAGAGGCAGGCAGAGGGAGAGGGGGAAGCAGGCTCTCCGCTGAGCAGAGAGCCCGATGTGGGCCTCGATCCCAGGACCCTGAGATCATGACCTGAGCTGAAGGCAGAGGCTTTAACCCACTGAGCCACCCAGGCGCCCATATTTTTTCTATATACTCTTAATACTAATTAATTTAAAATGTTAAACCTTGCATTCCTGAGATAAACCCCACTTGTTCATGATATATTATCCCTTTTAGCTGAATTTTATTGACTAATATTTTTGTCAGGGAATTTTGCTTCCATATTCAGGAAGGATCTTGGGCTGTAGTTTTCTTGTAATGCCTTTGTCTGCTTTTAGTATGTGGAATACTGGTACTTTTTTTTTTTTAAAGGTTTTATTTATTTATTTGATAGAGACACAACAAGAGAGGGAACACAAGCAGGGGGAATGGGAGAGGGAGAAGCAGGCTTTCCACTGAGCAGGGAGCCCAGTGCAGGGCTCAATCCCAGGACCCGGGATCATGACCTGAGCCGAAGGCAGATGCTTAATGACTGAGCCACCCAGGTGCCCCTGTAATACTGGTACCTTATAAGATGAGGTAATAGTGCCCTGTAACATAATCGAGATTCCCTCTTCTATTTTTTGACAAATTTTGTATACTAATTATATTATTTCTTCCCTAAATATTTGGTAGAATTCACCAGGGCAATCATTTGTACCTGAGTTTTCTTTGAGGAAAAGGTTTTTAATTTTAAATTCAGTTTCTTCATAATGGGCTTTTTTTTTCTTGTGTCATTTCTGGTAACTTGTTCTTTCAAGAAATATTCCATTTCATCAAAGGCGTCAAACTTATTGGCATAATATTTTACATAATATTCTTTTAATATCTCTTTAATGCTAAAAGGAGTTATAGCGATGTTTTTCATTCCTGTTATTAGTAATTTGCATTTTCCTTCTTTCTTGATTGTTCTAGCTAAAGGAGTATCAGTTATCAATTTCCTGATCATTTCACAGAAAATCTTCCCAAAACTTTTTTTTTAGAGATTTTATTTATTTAATTGACACACAGAGAGAGAGATCACAAGTAGGCAGAGAGGTAAGCAGAGAGGGGGGGAAGCAGGCTCCCTGCTGAGCAGAGAGCCTGATGTGGGACTCGATCCCAGGACCCTGAGATCATGACCTGAGCCAAAGGCAGAGGCTTTAACCCACTGAGACACCCAGGCACCCATTCCCAAAACTTTTAATGTAATCTTTCCATTGTTAGTCTGTCTTCTATTTCATTGATTTCTGCTTTGATCTTTACTGTTTTATCCCTTCATTTTGCGTGTAAGTTGCTTTTCTTTTTCTGGTTTCTTAAGGTGAACACTTAGATCATCCATAAATAAATTATCATAAATATATTTTTTAGGTCTATCATCATCTTAGATCATCATAAGTAGATCTTTCTTTTTTTAAAGATTTTATTTATTCATTTGACACAGAGAGAGAGATTACAAGTAGGCAGAGAGGCAGGCAGAGAGAGAGGAGAGAGGAGGAAGCAGGCTCCCTGCCGAGCAGAGAGCCTGATGTGGGCCTGGATCCCAGGACCTTGGGATCATGACCTGAGCCGAAGGCAGCGGCTTTAACCCACTGAGACACCCAGGCGCCCCATAAGTAGATCTTTAAAACCTTTCTTCTTTTGTATAATAAGCATTTAAAGCTATGCATGTCCCTCTAAACACTGCTTTAGCTGCATCCCACAAATTTGATATGGTGCATTTTCTTCATCACCAGTTTCAGAATATTTTCTAATTTTCTGTGTGGTTTTTTTATTTGACCCATCAGTTATTTAGAAGTGTGTGATTTGATTTCCATGTAGTTGGGTATTTTCCAGATACTTTTTGTTATTGCTTTTTAATTCTGTAGCAGCTAGAGAACATACATTTTATAATTTACATTTAAGACTTAATTTGTGGCCCAGCATATGCACTGATATGGTAAATGTTTCATGTATTGTTGAAAAGAATATGTATCCTGCCATTGTAGGTCAAGTGTTCTATAAATATCCATTAGATCAAGTTGACTGATTAAGGATACTTAGAAGATTCACAACCTCTAAATCCTTATTCACTTTTATCGACTTCTATCAATTCCTAAGAGAGTAGTACTGAAATCTCTAACTAGAATCGTAGGTTTGTCTCTTTCTCATTTCATTTCTGTTTTTGCTTCATGCACTTTCAAACTCGCCATAAGCTGGATGAACTTCTTGATGAACTGATGTCTTCTGTCATTGTGAAATTTTCCTCTTTATCTCTGTCCTCAAGCCTCCTTTGGGATGTTGATCTTATAATTGCTGTTTGCCTGGTGTTTCTTTGTCCAGTCTTTTACTTTTAATCCATTGGTATCTTTATTTTTTTATTTTATTTTTTTAAGATTTTATTTATTTATTTGACACAGAGAGAGAGAGATAGCAAGAGAGGGGAACACAAGCAGGGGGAGTGGGAGAAGGAGAAGCAGGCCTCCCACCGAGCAGGGAGCCTGATGCGGGGCTCAATTCCAGAACTCTGGGCCTAACTCTTGACCTGAGCCAAAGGCAGACACTTAATGACTGAGCCACCCAGGCACCCCGACCATTGTCTTTATATTTAAAGTCGTGTTTTTTGTAGAAAGCTTAGGTTGGTTAGTTTATCTATGCTTTTATATTTTAAGGGAGTTCTCTGTAGATAGCATATCATGAGTCTTGCTTTTTTTCAGTCCAGTAAAGTCTCTGGCATTTAATTAGAGTGTCAAGAACATTTTAATTTAGTGTAGTTATTGATATGGTTGGGTTTAAATCTACCTCTTTGCTATTCGTTTTGGTCTCATCTATCTTCATGCACTTTTCTCCTCCTGGCCTGCCATCTGTGGTATCGTTCTTAGTATTCTCTTTTTTTCCCCTTTATTAACCCATAGCTCTACATCTCTCTTCTTGGTAGGTTGCTCTAGGGTTTACCTTACACATCTGGAACACATCACAATCTTCCTCAAATCCTCTACTGTTTCAGCTCTAAGAACCTTATAACGGTGCTCTTCCATTGCCCCCATCCCCTCCACTGTGTCCTGTTTTACTTTTAAAGATGATATAAACCCTACGATATACTTTTTTTTTCTTGCTCCATGCAGTCAGTTATCTCTAAATGAAATGTAAAAGTGAGAAATCCAGTACATTTTGCATTTACTCACCTATTTATCTTTCTTGGCGCCCCCTTTGTCAGGATCTGAGTTTCCATTTGGTATCATTTTCTCTCAGGTTGAAGAAAACATTTCTTTTGCTGTAGGTTGGCCAGGCACAGGTTCTCTTAGGTTTTATTTATCCTTCTTTTGACTTTATTTTTGAAAGACATTTTTATGAGCTATATAATTCTAGGGTTGTTTTGTTTTTGTTTTTGTTTTTGTTTTCTTTCAGACTGTAAAGAAGCTGTTTCTTCTTTGTCTTTGGGCACTTCCCTTCTCAGGGCCCCAGTAGCTAAATGCCAGGGTCAAAGCTGCCCACAGATGACTGGGGGGCAGGCACCTTGCCTCATGGCACCTCAGCACTCCTGAAATTGATGGCCAGTGGAGCCCATGGCACAGCGGTGTGGTGTGGCAAGCTCAGGGAGCACTGTCTGGCAGAGTATTTATTTATTTATTTATTTATTTATTTTATTTATTTATTTAAGATTTATTTATTTATTTGAGAGAGAGAGAGAGAGAGAGAGATCACAAGGAGGCAGAGAGTCAGGCAGAGACAGAGGAGGATTCGGGGCTCGATCCCAGGACCCTGAGATCATGACCTGAGCCAAAGGCAGAGGCTTTAACCCACTGAGCCCAGGCGCCCCTGGCAGAGCATTCAGTGACCTTAAAGTAACCTGTGTTGCCCGCAGGCTCTGGCCACCGCTGTTGTTGCCCAGCTCTCCGCCTCAGGCTCACCTGCTCCAGAAAAGGGGCTCTTTGTAGGACTTGGCCATTCCAAGGCCCCAAGGACCTCTGGTCTAAAATGGCCTTGGATATTCCTCAGCGCAACCCCCAAAGGTCTCACGGTCCCCCACTGCATGCTCCATCATTCTCTCCCCCTTCTAACAAGGGTAGGCCTAGGGTGAGAACCCCAGAAAGTTCTCAGCCACAGAATGACTTAGTGAAGGAAAACACCACCAGGTCACCATGGAGCCTATCTGAAATGGGTCTTGGGTGGAAACTTGGCCCAAAGATGGTGGATCTCTGTAGGCTGGTTGTAATTCAAGTCCACTTGGCTGTGGGGTTTTGGATTTTGCCAGATCATGTTCCGACCCCCTCACAGCCCACGTGATTCGAGCCTCTATGGATGTGTTCAGGTCTCTCTCTCAGACTCACAGCCTATGTGAGAAGTCCCTGGGCAGGAAGTGGCTCCACAGTTGAGGGGAAGGTCCCAGCCAAGCTCTGGGGGTCTGGGGTCGCTCAGGCTGTGAGGAGCCCCCCTCCAGGCTCAGGGGGCAGCTAGTGAGTAATGGGGGTCCCCAGAACTGGGGTCTGGGCAGGGGCTCTCCTCTCAGGCTCTGCTCTGACATAAGGTTCTTCCTTCCCACTCTTGCCCACCCTCACCCCCACCTCCACCAGAGGCATTTCCTTCCCCTGGCCTCCCAGTAGCTCCCTCTTCCACCACATCACCCCTGCCCCCCGCAAGGCTCCCTGAGGTGGTATTTCCTGCCTAGGAGCCAGCTCCCAGTCACCAGGACTTGGCAGTTGGAAATAGCCCCCCTTCAGTTTTTAGGAACAGTCACCTTTAGTTTCTTGACCACCCAGGTAGGAATTTCTAATTTCCATTCCTTCTAGAAAATAAACTAATTTATTACCTTACAGTAAGAAATGTAACTGCCAGGAACCTGGGCCCATAGAAAGCAGTTCTCTCCTGAAGGAGGCTAGGCAGGTGGGGGCGGTGGGGGGGGG
>LNAC01000016.1:8313933-8342531 GCA_002007465.1 Ailurus styani | reverse complement strand
GGGAGTCAGAGCCAGAGGCTGCAGGGAGGCTAGGACCACGGCCTTCACTCTCGGCTTCTTGAGGAAAAAGCCGGCTAAATCCCACCATGCTTGTCTTTGGCCAAGCTCCTGTTAAACAGCTTCCTCCCTGAATATGGACTTAGTGCTGAGGCCTCATTATTTTCAGATTGATTTTCCTCTTTAGCGGCAACAACTTGGGTAGCTTTCCTGAAGCCAAGCCTTGGAAGCCACGCTCCCACAGCGGTGTGTGCTCTGGTCCTGCTGGTAGGACCCCCCTAAACTGTGGGTGGTGACTGCCCGCCCTGAGTCCAACAGGTGTTGGGTACAGGGGAGACAGGGCAGGGAGGCGATGGTGGACCCGGGCCGGGACACGGCCTCCGTGGGAGCTGCTTCCACGCTAACTGGTGGGGGAAGGACCGGTGCAGAGGGGAGAGGGTGCTGCTGAATGATTCCCTCCAGTCTTTTCTGCTGCAGACTTTCCTCGGCCCCCTTGCCTCCGCCCCACTCTGGATCTGAGCCCCGGAGCCGAATCCCCAGGTGGCAGATGTGAGCTCAGCCTACCTGGCTGGATGCGGTTACCCAGGATTGGCTTTCTGCTCTGTCTCACAGTAATGGGGGCCTCTGTGGATCCTGGCCTCTGGCCTAACTCCCAGGGCTTCTTCAGAAATGAGCAGTTCTGCCGAATCTTCAAATCCAGAGGAAGCTGTTGTTTACACGGTCGTGTCCTCCTCTTCCCACTCCCAGGGCGCAGCGCCCTGAAGGGCCCTGGGGCCTGGGACCCCAGGGTCAAGGGCATGCCTCTGTAGCTGGCAGGCCTTCTCTGCAGAGGGCCTTCCTCTTACAGGAGCAAACCCTGAGGCCCAGGGAAGGAAGGGATCTGCTCAAAGTCACACAGCCTGTCGGTGTCCAAACCAACACTTAAACTGAGGACCTGCCCTGCGGTCTTCCCTAATGACCTGGGAACGTAGAAAACAGAAAACAAAGAACTATACTGGCAGTCGGAAAGGACTTAAGTTTTTCCAGGTGCAGGAATACTTTCCTCAGCCTCACTGACCCTCACATCAGCCTCTCCCCATCAGATCTGGGTCGGGGCTCACTGTCCCTAGCAGCCCGAGGCCACGTCTTTTCTTCCCAAGAGCCCCCACAAGGGAGGACTGTCCAGTGCCCTTGGCGTGCTCCAGGAAAAATGTTCAGATGCCGACAAATACTGAGAGATGCCAGGCTCCCAGCTGCACGGACAGTGACCCAGAACTGGGAGAGGAATAAAAGGAGCTTTGGAGGAGCCAAAATAGCCTCCCCAAAAATAAACCCCACCTCACCCCACCTCCCTTCTCACAGCCTCACTCTGTGCCCGTTTTCTTTAAACATATTCTGCCAAGTGCACTTTTCTGGTGTTGCCATTAGAGACAGGCCTTCCCTAGGAGCCACTTCTGCCGTCTGGTCCTCAGGCTCTACATGCTGGGCCAGGCTCTGGGATGGCCTCCGGGGACGCAGACTGACGGGGCGCAGGTGTGCCTGGACCCGGGGGCACATGCCTTTCAAATGACAAGAGTTCCCACCTGCTCCCCTGACCCCAGAAAGGTCTCTTGTATGGGTGTTCTTGGCCACCTGGTGGGCAGGGCATGGGGGACAAGGGAGGCAGCCCCCGATCCATGCAGCACGTTTGAGTGGGCAGGGAAAAGCTGCCACAGGCATCGGACAGACAGACGAGGTCATCTTGAGGGGAAGTGCTGGTGATCGCTTCTTTGCTACTTCACGCTTGTCTCTTTCGACCTCAAGTGTGGATCGTTTTTATAGCCAGGGAATAATGGCCGCTATTTGTGGCCTCAGTGTGGGCCAGGCACTGTGGTGAGCATTTCAGAGGCATGAACCCATTTTACGGATGAAGAACTAGAGGTTAAGCTGCTACCCAACTGTGCAAGGCCACAGGGGTGATGCATTCCAGGCCTGTTTGACTCATAAAAGGGGAAAGCGACTCTTACCTGGGCAATTCAGTGAGAGGGGCTGCTTTATCCCTGTTTAAGACACTGGTTGGCCTGGCTGCCTCCCATGGAACGCAGTCTGGGACTCCACCTCCTCGGGACTGTGGGTCTCTCCCTCGCCCTCCCCGCACAGCTCAGCCAGGGCTTGGGGGGCAGGTACTTTGGCCACCCTGCTGCCAGAAGAGGAGGGAGAGCACCCAGAGAAGGTGTTCAGGGTGGGAAGGAGGATCTTCGCAGGGACCTTGCAGCAAGGTCTGGCCAAAGGGGGTGGGTCAGAGGGTTGTGAGTCACTTCACTTTGGATTCCAGTGGTAGCTCAAGAACCAGGGGCGGCATAAAGGAAAACCCTGAACCCAGGCTCCTCCTCTGCTAATCCCAAAGCACTGTGATCCTCCCCACCACTCACACCCGCATGCCGCTGCGGTTCTTGTTGTCTCTGGTGTCATCCATTCATTCAGCGGGTTCCTAGTTAGCACATCCTGCGCGCCTGGCTTGGGGATGGGAGGACCAACCAGGCAGACACGGCTCCTGGGTGATGGGACCCTTCCCCCCACCCCGGGTCCCCTGCCTCGGCTAGCTCCTTGTCGTGGACACCCAGAGGCAGCTGTACGTGGAAAGTTCTTTGGTGTGATTACAAGGACATCAGATGGTTTCCAAGGATAAGCAGCGTGGCTGTCCTCAGGCCAGGAAAATGTGAACTAGTAGTTTCCAGTGACCTGCTCAACAGCACTGGCACCGTATGGGACAGATCAGTGGGTTCTTATGTGCGGGTTGCCAGGCTTTGCTTTAGAATTTCGTCCCCCTGGCTTTGGCCTGGAGATACACGTCTGCGCCAAGTGAAATGAAACACTCAGACAGGTACGGTTTCTTGTCCGTTAAGGATCCTTCTCGCTGTCCCATGCCCATTAACCAAGTGCTCGGGTGAGAGCTGCAGCTCCTTGCCCCAGTCGGCTCACTCTAGGGGAGCGGGCTGCAGTAGCCTAGGGCCCGGCCCTCATGCACCCACCTCGGGGTAGCTGGGGAACAGCCCACTTCTGTACCTTGCGGTCCTGGGGTGAGGCTCCCACCAAGACAAGGCAGGCAAGTGAGCCAGAGGCCCTGGCAGGGCGTCAGCTCCCTCCAGGGCTCGACCCTGAATGACACCCCTCCTCCTTCAGGGAAAGCCCCCTGGAAACCCAGGTTAGAGTGGAAGGTGACATAGGCTGGGCACTCTGCCGGCTGGAGGTGGCTGTGGGCGGCAGGTTGTCCTCAGCGTCGCAGCGGCTGCTGTAATTGGAGCACGCGCCTCTATTTTTATGTTCCGTCTCTGTGCCAGTGTTTATTTCCCCGGAGGAGGTGGGCCCTGCTTCCAGAGCTGTTCGTCATCCTGAGAATACCGTGTGGCTCCTGGTCCCCGGCTTCTGTCCAGTCGGGGACGCACCAGGCTCTGTGGGCATTTCCTGTCACTCATGTGGACTTAATTTTCACCCTTCTCTGTGGCTCGTGGCTTTGACCCCAGCCCCCTCCAGTGAGAAGAAAAGAGATACATTTCTTCACCCTTGGGGATTTTTGTCAGCCTTCCACTTGCTGGTCTATAGCCATCAAGGGGTCCCAGGGGGTACTTTTCCCTGGGAAGATGGGAGATTTGGTGGCCACGGATATGTCTGTGGGCTGAGGGCTCTGCCCCTTGCAGCTCCGGTAGATGGAAGCAAAGCCCAGTTTCTGTATCAGCCCCAGCGCATGCATCCCTCAGGCCCCGTCCCTTGGCCTTGCTGATAGCTGTCCCTCATTAGGGTGTCACCCCTGGACCCTCCCCAGGGAAGTTTCTGGAGAGCCCAGATGGGGTCTCAGCAGGTCCCCAATGCCCTCAGCACACCCTGTGCTGGTCACCAGAGAAAGACGAGGGGAGGTGAGCCACAGACCAAAGGCCAAGACGATGGTGCTCTAGCTTGTGTTTTCCATCTGCCTACCAGGGTCTCATCATTTATTATTTATTGTCATCGGATTTTTCCATCCACGTAGATCCTGACACGCCTTCCAGGGCCCTCAAGTCCAGGCTTCTCTGAGTATTCAGTTCCCTGCCCGCTTTGGGGAGGGATGGCATTCTTCCTATTTTCCAAAGCTGCCTTTTTTTTTTTTTTTTAAATCATCACTGATTCCATTTTTGCAGAGCTCTCTACAGGACTAGTGTCTCACAGGACCTACTTTGGGGAAGGCAGACCTGCTTTCCTCCCGGGTTCCCCAGTCGGGAAGGACCAGCGGTGACTTGGCAGCCACTCCCATTCCCACGAGCCTTCAGTGGCTCCCTGTCACAGCTGTCCCAGTCCACGTGCTTCACTCCCCAGGACCGAGCCCTCTGACTTCACGCACTGTACTTCAGGGGTGCTCATACTCAGTGCTCCGGGCGGATGCCCCTGCTCCTTCTGTTCCTCGCAGTGTCATCATCCCGCGGTCCCTGGGGGCCCCAGCCCAGCCTTGAAGTCCCCTCTCTAACACCATCACCCAAGCCCCTTCTCTGTTCTCTCAGAAGCAGCCAGAGATCTCTCAGCCTCCCTCTCCCTCTTGCCTGAGTGGGGCAGAGCATCGGCCAGTCCCCCTCCGGGACAGGGGACCAGAGGACCTGCGCCACCCGCTAGTCAGGGCTTGCCTCCCTGCCTGCCCACCCTCCAGGCCGGGTTGGAGCGCCCCGGCAGGCACAGGCTTCACTCAGGGCTGGGTGCAAGCCCTCCAGGGCTGTGGAGCCGCAAGTGTGACCAGGCTCTCCATAAAGACCACGCCACCAATTCCAGCTCCCCCTCTTAGGAGCCTTGGGGTCTCAGGCATGATCCTTAACTTTCCATGCCGCCCTTCCCTCTTTGGGGTGTGATTCTTGCCACACACCATGTTGCACATGGGAATGACACAGCCCTGGAAGCACAGAGTAGGCAGCCGCCGAGCACCCGGGCTGGTCATTCTCAGACCTGCCGAAGTCACTTGACATCCTGTCCACCTGCCTCGGGGCCTGTTTCTCTGTCTTCTCAGCAGCTGCCTGATTGGATTCTGCGATCCAATTCCGGCAGCCTAACAAAGCTCCCGAAATCTAAATAAAAGTCACCAAAACCTGCTGTAATTGAATTTTTGAAGGGCTAATGCTGCAGATTGGAAATGGCTGTTTTCTGCCGGTTGTGCAGCGCCCCCACGGTTCCCACTTCAATCTGATACCCTCTGCATCTGTGTCTTCCCGGAGGCCCTGCAGTGTTGTATCTCTTTGCACAGCCAGACCGCTCCCTGCGTGGAGTCCTCCCGGCTCAGGATGGACTGAAAGCCCTGCCGAGGGGGCATCGGGGAGCCCTGGGGAGCTGTGGCCACGGAGGGAGGGAACGAAGCAGTGCCCGTCCCCATTAACCATGCTGCTGGCCCGGGGCGGGGGCTCCACTGCGCCAGGGTTAGCCCTGCTGGTGAGGGAAGGGGCTGTCAGTGGCCTCGGGACCGTAGGGTGGCAGGCCGCAGGTGCAGCGGAGCCCCTGTCGCCCTAAGGCAGTCTCCCCCCAACCCCATCCCCTCCCCCCCGCCATGGCAGGGGCAGGCTCCTCCACCAGTCTCCCCGTGGAAGGCCAGGACAGGGCCTGCGGTGACCAAGGACACACAGACATTGAGGCAACGTGTGTCTGGGGCCTCGTGGGGGGAGTAGCCATCTGCCAGACGGAGTAGAGGGGAAAGAAATCCAGGGAATAGGGCTGAAGTGGAAAAGCACTGAGGCCGTGAGGTCTCTGCAGGGGGCACAGGGGGAGCTGAAGAGCCAGGAAGGAGAAAGATGATGGGGCAATGGCAGGTGGCTTGCTGGGCATGGAGCGTGGGGCCGACATTGGGGGAGTTCCTGCTCAGGACCCTGCTGGGACCCGTGTGCTTGTCCCTCCACCCCACTAGGCCTGTCCCCTGCCTCTGTAGTCAGGACCCATCTCTGCAACCCCTCCCCACCCCCACACATACACATACAACTCAGGCAGCCTAGTGCTGGGTACAGGTGCAGAGGGCGGGGTGAGTGCTGGGTTTCCCCTGGCCTTGACCTTGCCTGTCCTAAGGCCTCTCCACTGCCAGAGCTGCTCTCACTCACTCACTGCTGGAGAGCACAGTGGGTGAGGGGAGGGGTCCCCTGGCCATCTTGTGCCTTGACTCCAAGGAGCTCACAGGCAGATGAGGGCAAAGCCAGGCTTCCCAGAGAAATGAGCAAGAGACAGTACAAAATGCAGTGGCCCCAGGGCCTCTGACTTGCAGGTCCCCACCATGCCTCCCCGCCCCCTCCAAACCAGTCGGTGCTGCCTTTTGCTTTCTTGGTTCCAAGCCTGTGTATGCTACCCACCCCCACCCCCTACCACAGGGCTTCCCCACCCAGAAACCTGATCCATTTTCCTCCACAGATGAAAAAAAAAAAAGTTCTACTTCTAAAAATAGCTTACCTGGCTCCGCTTGTAGTGTTTCCATGGCAACCCACTCCTTCCTGGGAGTCCCCCGGTAAAAGAGGGTGAAACAGGGTCCCAGCCCTGTTGGGGGCCCCCCGTGGGCTCCTCAGCCTGAGCTGGCCATGAAGGGCATTGAGGAGAGCCCCGAGTGGGGAGCAGGGGCAGGGGACACAGCCAGCACCCTGGGACTCCCTGTCGCTCCAGGCCTCTGCGACTTGAAGTTAAAGTTAAGTTCAAGGCTGGTTCTGAGCAAAAGTGAGCTGAACCAGTGACTGGGATCTGGGGGGGTCCAGGGGTCCAGTAAGCCCCGGCTCTGCACTGGCTGCATGCTGGGCACGTAAGCCCTTTTCCAGAGCAGGTGTGGATATCCCCATGCCCATGGATGGGGACACTTAAGCCCCAGGCACGTGGGGTCGAAGCAGGACTGCCTGGCCCAGACCCCAGTTCCTCTCTGAGCAGTAGGAAGACCTATGTGCCAGGCTTTGGGGTGCGGAGTGGTACACAGGGACTTGTGAGGTCTCTGTGCCCCAGGAGGGGTCTCCGTGTTTAATGGGCGACCTTCCAGGGACCACACCCCAGGGCAATAAGTCAAACGTGATGACCCACGCCAGGTGAGAGGGCGGCCCCGTGTTGAACTCAGCCACAGCTCCTTGATGTGGAGCCGAAAAACGACCCCCAAAGACATCCAAGTCCTAACTCCCAGAACCCGAGCACAGGTCACCTTACATGGTGAAGGGACCCTGCAGAGGTGGTTAAGGACACTGAGATGGGGACACTCTCCTGGACTCACCAGGTGGGCCCGACGTCCTCACAGGTGTCCTTCTAGGAGGGACTGGAGAGTCAGAGCCCGGGAGACACTACTCAGTGTTGGCTTTGAGGATGGGGGCCGGGGCCGCAGGCAGGGGAATGTGAGCAGCCTCCGCCCGCCCAGAGAAGGTACAGAAACAAGAAACAGATTCTCCCCTGAGCTTCCAGGAGGAGCACAGCCCTGGCTTTAGGGCTGATTTCAGGGCCCTAAAACACCTTGATTGTACAACTCGTGACCTCCACAACCGTCGGGTAACAACGGAGTCCTGTTTTAAGCCACCGTTTTCGTCTCTTAGGGCTGCCATAGCAGACAAGCACAAACTGGAGGCACAGAACCACAGAAGTTTATCCCCTCACAGTCTTCTGGAATCAAGGTGTCGGTGGGCCCATGCCCTCTGAGGGCCTAAGGAGAATCTGTTCCAGGCCTTTCTCAGCTTCTGGTGTTGCTGACACTCCTTGCCACTCTTTGGCTTGTGAACACATCCATCCTTCCAGTCTCTCTGTCTCTGTCATCACGTATATTTCAGTGTTTTTTCTCCTTTTCTTATAAGGACATCAGTCATATTCAGGAGCCCCCCTATTCCAGTGTGATCGATCTCCTCTTAACCAATTATATCTGTAACAACCCTTCTAAATAAGGTCACAGTCTGAAGTTCCAGGAAGGACATGCATGGGGTGGGGGGCGGGGGGAGGACTAGCCGAGCCAATATGGCAACTGAAGGTTGGAAACTCAGACACTCGGAGAGCTTGCTGTGGATGAAAGGCCAAGATGGACAGACAACTTGTGACTGCTGCCTTATAATATTGGCAACCTGAGTTTTATGGATTTATTCCTTCTTTGTTGTCGCTGTTTTTTTTGACAGAGCAGGTGGGGGGGGAGGGGAGGAGGGAGAGAGAGAGAGAGAGAGAGAGAGAGAGAGAGAACCCTAAGCAGGATTCATGCCCAGCATGGAGCCCAAAGTGGGAGCTCTCACGACCCTGAGATCACAACCTGAGCTGAAATCAAGAGTTGGACGCTCAGCTGACTGAGCCACCCAGCAACCCAGGATATATTCTCTTCTCACAAAGAGACTTCATTCTTGCATGACGCTGGTGAAAACTCATGGGCATTTTAGGAATCAGTGCCTTTCTAGAAACAGTGATGTCTGAGAATAGACTGGCCCATTTGTTTCACGTGGTCCCATGGTCCCAAGAGCTGCCTGCACCTCGTCTCAAGCTCCCAGTCTGCCTCAGAGGCCGGATTGATTTGTTCTTTCGTGTTCCGTGGCCTGGAGCTTGGCAGTACCATTGGCTGAGGAATGTCAGGCCGAGTTCCCCCGCAGTTACTGAGACGTCATTTTCATTAGAAGGTGCAGGCCCTCTGGCCCTGCATGGTCCCTGGGGAAGATCAAGGGCAGAGTTGTCTTCTCCGTCTTCCAGGTCCAGTGTCCTTGTTTCAGAAGCCACAGCTTCTGCAGATGCCAGGGTCACTCGCCAGGCTCCTGCTTAGCCGCTTTGCTGGGGAGGTTTGATCTGAGTGTGAGAAGCACCCCGGGAGCAGCAGTGCACAGAGCAAGGCCTGAGGAAGCCTGGCGGGAGTTCAGAGAGACGGCCTCCAGCTGGGAGGCACGACGCAACAGAGGCTGGTCCTTTGCAAAGCAGGCATGAGCGATGCCCACCTGGGAGGATCGGGGGATGGGGAGGCAGAAGCCCCCCTGCTGCCTGCCCCCTGCTGGGGGCCCTCATCTTGCCTCCCTCCAGCTCTCCTGTCCTTCCCCCATCATGGTCCCTCCGGTTAGCTTCCCCGGGGTCACTGCCTTCTGTGAACCGTGTCCTTGGAGTCTAGCAATGTGGGGATATAGACTCCCGCCCTGACTCTGGTGGTCTTGGCCCAGACACCTCCCTGCTCAGAGCCTCAGCCCATTCGTGGAGATGAGGGCACAAGGTGGCGGGGTCTGTAGGGCTCCCCAGGGCAGACCTTCTGGCTCTGTCCTCTTCTTGGCAAGGCTGACAGTCTCCGAGGGGGAGGGAGATGATGCAGGCCAGCAGGGAGAGGCCAAGATGAGATGCTTGAATTAGTCCTGCAAGAAAGAGAAATCACTGTGCAGGCTGAGGGTGGGTGCTCGCCGCAGGGCCGGAAGTCCGTGCATGGCCTCACAAAAGCCAGGGTGTCCTCTCCTGGCCTTAACCGCGTACCTCCCAGGCCAGCCGCACAGAGATCCCCCTCCGTGTGGCCTGCACTGGGGGATGGGAAATGGCCATGACGATGGGGTGGGGGGATGGGACACCCCAGCTCTGCTCCTCACGCACATAGGACCCATCGTGCTCTGAGCCTCGGTTTCCTCACCTATGAAATGGGGGTGCTAAGGGTACAAGGTTAGGACACTGCCCTCTCATCCAGCTGCTTCCTCTCTGGGCAGTGGAAAGCTGCCTCTTCCAGAGTTTGCTTCCTGAGCTGCCGGGACCCAGTTGGGCCTGAGTGCAAACCACGCGGCATTTCCAGAGGGCCCCAGCCCGGTGCAGAGCCAGTCGGAAGCCAGATGAGGGAAGCAGAGCAGTCGGCTGCAGGGAACTCAGCGGAGGCAGGCAGCGAGGGGCCCTGCAGGGCCAGTGCAACGGGGCCTGTCCTGGAGGGAAGGGGAAAGACACGCCCTGGTGAAGGGACCGAGATTTGACAGGAAGGATGGACAGAGCGATCCTCAGCAAGCAAAGGACAGATGCCACGTGCACTTTGGGGACCTTCCACTGGCCCCTTTGCTCACACCTGCTGCCCCCTGTGTCCTCTCCTGCCTGCCCCCAGCTGTGCCGAGAGAGAAAGTGTGCCCCAGCGCTCTGCCCCTGCAGACCTGAGTGCCCCCAGCGCTGTGGGCTGCTGATGGCAGCGGCTGCTGCATGGCCTGTGATCAGAGGCCAGCATCCCACCACCTGGGGAGAAGGCTCTGATAGCAGGGGCCTAAAGTCCCCCCCAACCCCTCCCACGGACTCCCCTCCTGGGAAAGGTGTCTGGGTCATCTGCCCCGGGTCCCAGGCTCTGAGCCCTCAGCCAGTGCATCTTAGCCGTTTGGAAAGAGCCTGCCCAAGGTCTGGGCCGTATCCGACGGAGGAGGGGCTCAGTAAAAGCTAATTACAGCTGCCTTTGCTGCGGCTCCAGCGTCTGACCTTGACCAAGCCCTTCTGCTCTGTCTGGGCCTCAGTTTTCCCATCCGAAAGCAAAGGCGTGGGCCTGGGTGCAATGGGCATGACCGAAAGGCGCCCGGGCTCTGGAGGGAGTCCAGGGGCCAGTCTGCCCTCTTGGCCTCAGCCTGGCCAATCCACAAGTCGTGTCACCTGACACGTGTCACCTTTCAGGCCCAAGAGGCTGGGCCTGAACGTTCTCGCTACCCTTTTATCAGGTGACCACAGCTGAAGAAAATGGGAGAAATGAATGGAGCAGAAGACAGGGAGGACTGGGCGCACCCTCACGGTCAGACGCTTGTCCTTTATCTGAGGGCCAGAGTCTGCCTCCCCCAAAGCTCTGCCAGTTTTTGTGAACAGAGACCAAGCAGTGGCTAAGGAGGAGGGGCCCGGGAAAGGAGGACATTTTCTGGTGCTCTCCACAGCCGCCCTTAGGCAGTGGAGACTAAGGGGCCACCATGGGCTCTGGGCACTTCAACAACGCCGCCTTCCCACCCCCACCCCTCATGCCTACCTTAACCCCTGGGCCTTATGGAGAGACGCCACCTGCTAGGGAATCCACTGGCTCCTTCCCAGCCTCCACTGAAACTTGGCTGGGCCAAGCCCGGGTCCACGCTGGTTCACCCTTCCAGTCCCGTCAAAAAGCCGCAGAGTTCAAGGTGAACCCGGAGCTCAGCCATTCAAGCCTCTTCTCTCTGACCCACTTGAGGTTTATACCACCGTAGGGCACCCTGGCCGCCACCTTCCCCAAGAGCTGCTCAGCGTACTAAGCTGTGGCCCTCACGTGGGCTTTGAGGCAGGCCGGGGGCTCCTCTGTGGCTCAGGAGCGTGGCCTTGACCTGGCCCTAGATTTCAGTTGCTGCTATTCTTGTATTCACAGAGTTGCAGAATTTGTGTAGGATTTTACGTTTGTGCATAGGTTAGTGTTGGCTGTGTTGCGGAGATGCGGGTTGAACAGAGGGGACAGGTGGGGTCATAACAGCTTGAGAACCCCCAAGGCCATAAGCTTGAGAGCCACAGGCCCAAACAACTTTGCGCATACAAGTGTTTGCCTTCCTCTGGACCAAATTCCGCTGCCCCCGCCCCCCCAGTGGAGCTCTCCCATCAAAGGAAGAAGCGAGCCATGGAAGCTGAAGAGCCATTTTTTGGCTCTTGAGGGGTAGCTGCGGGTTTATCCTTCAGAAAGCCAAAGCTAATTCAATGCCATTCACTCTAGTTTTCTAGTTCAAGTAGTGTCACAATAAGTACTTTTATTTACGCCTCTAATAACGAGTTTCATCTCTCTCTCTAATGTGAGTCTGCTCCTTGCCAGGACCCCTGACCCCACACTGAGACCTGGAGACTCAGCACGGTCGGAGGTCATCATGTGGGAGGCAGAGTCCCCTTCAGGGTTTAGCTCTGCTTCCGCCCATGAATGCGGGGTTCACGGCGCCGCGCTCCGTAGCAGTCCAAACAGCCCCTGACACTGTGGGGGAAGGGAGCAGCTAGGCCACACGTCGGGCCACATGTCCGCTAGGCCCCGCCCTCAAGGACTGGCCAGGGATGGGGACTGCCTGGGAGCATGGCTGTCACTAGACGGTCATGGCCTTGCAGCTGGGTGGGTGCGCCACCAGCCCTTTTGGGCTGGGTTCAGAGGTCCTGTTCTTTCCAGCCCCTGGCCGCCTGTGGCTGCTTCAGTCTGTTCATCCTGCCACTTGCGACCAGTCCCATCTGGCCCGTGGATCTCTGCTCGAGTGCCCCCACTCTCCCTCTTGCCAAGGGATACAGGTCTAGGCTTCTCAGCGGAGCCAGAGGCCCTTTACCCTCCCCCCCTCCAACTAGCTCCTGCCCTGCTGCTCACGCCCTTCTCCGGACACTGCCCTCCCATGTGTGACCGCCACCTCTGCATGCCATCGAGATCCCCTGGACAGGCCTCCCGTGACTCACCCTAGATCCTTTATCCCTTCACTCACCCCTCCCTCCCTCTCTCTTGCCCCACCCCTGCACCTGCTCTCCTTCCCTCCCTCATTCTCCTGATCCCACTGTCCCTCTGGGAGAGAAACTCCCTGCCCATCCCCATAGAACACACTGTGCTGGTCAGTAATTGCTGACCCAAGGATCGTCCCATCCAACTCCCCGCCCAACAACACAGCCCATGACTTGGGAGCAGAACAAGTACATCCTCATATCCCTGGCCGCCGGACCTGAACTTGGACCCTTAGAGCTGCTTATTAACAAGTTAACCAGAAATGCGGTTACCCGCCTCTGCCCACCACACAGGTTGTGCTTCTTGCTTAGAGCACAGTGTGTGTGTGTGTGTGTGGGGGTCCCATTCAGGCTGACCCGCAGCCGGTGTGTCCCCACACAGCCCTGCCAGTGTACAGCAGCCCCTGCTCTGACCACTCGGTGGCTGACCATTCTGGGTGTTACACCTGTTGAACCTGGAAAAGTGACAGGAGCTTACCTGTTAACTGAGCGCCCAGGCTCTGATGCTCAACAGACCTGGATTCGGAGCCAGCTCTGCCCCCCTTAACCGCAGCGCCCAAAATGGGCGGCTTGGTGTCCGAGAACGCGCGCTTCCTCTCTTCTCACTGTCTGCTGACCTCCGTGAGGCTCAGCGTTCACGCCGCTCGAGCTGGGGGCCCAGAGGCTGGCGCGGCATGTGCGGTCTCCGGACGCCGGGGCGTTTCTGAGCCGTCGCTGGGCTGGCTGTGGTGGGAAGGGGGGGAGCCCCGCCCCCAGGCTGGGTGCTGGCCCACTGCGCCCCCCAGCCTCCAGCCCATGCGGGCCCCACGGCCCCACGCCGCCGGCCCGGCACCGGCCCCTGCTCAGGGCAGGCTCCGTCGTAACTCAGCTGCCTGCCGTGGGGAGGAATCTGTTCCCTCACGGTATGTGCCTTTGTAAAAAATTTGTATCTTGGGTTATAGATTTCCTTTACCAGAAAAAAAAAAAAGAAGAAGGAGAAAAAGAAAAAAAGTTTTGTGCTGATTGTTTCTGAAACAAGACATTTCAGAAACCCCTGGCACTTACAGGCTCGGGCACTCACGTGCCAACGACAGGTCTTTGTGGTCGCGTGGAGCAGAGCCCAGGCCAGCCGGCCACCTACCCCACCCGCGGCAGTGCGCCCCCTACCCCGAGGTCCCCACCACCCTGCAACCCTTTGAACACAGGCAGGGCTGGCAGCAGGCTGGGCTCCAAGGCACCCCGGACTCCCAAGCAGGGCCCCCCTGCGGGCGCCTGGGCGGCTCTGTGAGAGGTGAGCAGGGTCGGCCAGGGAGACGGGGTGCCCGCCTGGTCCACTCCCAGAGGCCCCAGCGGCTGCCCTGGCGTGAAGAGGGCGGCTGCGGAGGTAGACAGACTAGCTGGGGGGCCTGGGGCATGACCCCAGCTACCTGTCTGTCCCCGGGGGACAGCATCATCCCTACCCTGACGAGGCCACGGAGATGCCAGGGCCCGTGTCTGGACCAAAGGGATTCGATGAATGAGAGCGGCCTTACTCGTGCAGGGGAGGTGGGTGGGGAGCTGCAGGAGGGCGACCAGGGGCAGAAGCGTGGCAGGGGAGGATGACTTTGGCCTGGGGGTCTTCAGCAGGCTTCAAAGATAGGGGGCATAGGGCTGGGGCTGGGTAGGGGTGAGGCCTCTGAGGAGGTGGGGGAGCTCGGAGGAGGTTCCAGGCAAGTGAGGGCCCCATGGAAAGGCCCTGAGCCCGAGCACTCAGGTGTTGCAGGGAACAGGGCTGCTCAGCGTGGGCGGGTGTTGGGCGCAGAGTACGGGGCCGAGTGGCGCCAGCGGGAAAGTATGGGTCGGCTTCGGCTGGGCCTGTGATGTGGGGAGAGGAGCCCGCCTTCATCCGGGGTCTCTGGTCTGCAACGGGAGCTGCTCCTCACAGCGATCTCCCCCTCTCCATCCAGCACGGGCCACCCTGGTCCATGCGATGCAGCTTAGGGGCCTGGTGCCCTGCACGCAGGCGGGCGTCTGCAGCCCCGCCCCCTCCAAAGCGCCGGGCAGGCGCCGTCTGCGAAGCTGGTCCCCCCCTTCCGTCCCCTCCCACGGACTCAGGAGGGCCTGCGCCACCCTGGAGGGCTGGCCGGGAGCAGGAGCTGGAACCATCTAAGGCACTCTGTTTTGGGGGGCTCTATCTGCTCCTTCCTCCTGGGCCCAGGCCACGTGGGCTTCTTGGTGCTGTGTTGGTTAACAACCGTGGCAACCCTTTTCCCTTCCTCAGATGACTCTGGGGACGACGACGACGAGACTGCCTCTCCAGCTGACAAGAGTGAGCTGCACTGCACCATCAAGAGCCTCTCCTTGAAGCTGGACGACCTCAGCACGTGCAATGACCTCATCACCAAGCATGGCGCTGCGCTCCAGCGCTCCCTGAGCGAGCTGGACGGCCTCAAGATCCCCTATGAGAGCAGCGAGAAGCTGAAGGCCGTGAACGAGCGGGCCACCCTCTTTCGCATCACCTCAAATGCTATGATCAATGTAAGTGCCCAGCCGCACCGCTGTGCCCCCCCCAACTAGGCACAGGGCTCCCCGAAAGGGCCACTCCCTGTCACCAGCACCCCAGTCCGCAAGTAGGTGGTGGCCAGGGTGCTTGACAAACCAGGTCTCTTTTTCGGTGGCCTCAGGTCAATTCCCAAAGCCACCTGCCCTCTCTGTAGTTGTCTGGTGGGGACCAGAGTGGGTGTGGACTCCGGATGGAGGCTTGCAGGAGGCTCAGGCCCAGGCGAGGAGGGCCAGGGCCCCTGAGCCGAGCAGGTGGCTCCCCCCACACACTGGGGACAAGGCAGCCACGCTGATCCACAACGGCTGCTACTGTTCCTTTCCCAAGTACACCGCTCAGAAGCAACAGGATCAGGGCCCAGTCACCCCTGAGGCAGGTGTGCAGCTGGAGGCCTGGTGCCGTGGGTTCCCTAAGCCAGAAGAGCTTGAAGCTGAACCTGCCAGGGGTCATGCCAATCCGACAGTAGCCAAATGAATAGCCACAGTCCGTAAACTGAGAGGCACAGCCTTGGGGGTCGGCACTTTCCACGGGGTTCTAGAAGCTGCATTGCTGTGACTGGGAGCTGGGAGGGTCTGTCCATGGTGGCAGAGAATATAATGCTTCCCCGGGCTTCTGAGCCCTTCTTCCTGCCCGGTGAGTTTTCCTTCAAGACATGGATGCTCTTTTAGGCCTCCACCTTGCAGACCTAAGTCTGACTGCAACAGCTTCCTTCCGTGGAAAGGCCCCAGGGGGGCGCACATCGGGACAAGGAGACCAGAGCAGGGGAGGTGTGGGGGGAAATGGAGGCCACTTCAGAGGAGGCAGCCCACATCCAGAGGAGGGGGCTCAAGCAGGCCATCAGCCTGGCCAGAAACAATGGGCAGTACCAGCGCCCAGCCTCCAAATAAGGCGATCCAACCAGAGCAGGGCCAGGAGTCGGGACGAGGCCAGAGGCCGAGAGAAGGATGGGAAGGTGGAGGCTGGAGCCCACGGCGGGGCCAAGATCCTGGGGTGAAACTGTGGCCATCAGAGATGTGCCCCAAGCCTGATTCCCTGGGACTGTGGGGAGAGTAGACCCCACAACCCACCCTGCCCCTGGAGCCACCCCTGGTGCAGCATGAAGCCTGAGGAATACGTGCCCTGGGGCCCGCAGCAAGCTCAGACCTTTGCCCACGCGCGCAGGGGTCCATCTGGGGGGAGGCACATCTGGGGTGTGTCCGCCAAGAGGCTGCCCTGTGAGTTGGTCCTGTGGTGGGTTTATACTTGTCCCCTGCTTGGGCCAGCCGACCTCCTTACAGCCTCCAGACTCTCAGGGTCTGGGTCACTGCCCTTCCTGTGGTGACAGGCCCTGATATGAGGTGCTTGATGATGGACTGACGCACTTGTGTTTCCCCACTGGACCCATTGTCGGCTCGAGGCTTCCCAGGCACCACCTCCCCGCCTGCCCGGACCGAAGCCTCTTTGTCTCCTGTAAGCAGTTCTGGCTTTTCCCAGATAATGAGCTTCTCAGCTGGTGTCTTTAGCAGAAATCTTTTATCAGGCATCAGAGGCTCGTCTGTGTCAGGAAGCCGTAGAAACCTCGTACCATCTGAGTGCGTAATGAATTGTTTGATGGGAAGCAAGCCCCCCGGGGCGGGTTACAGAAGCCCGTTTGCAATTCCAGCACCAGGAAAGTCAACCCAAGTAACGGAAAGCTGCACCCTGGGCTGGGCTCCGCCGCCCCCCCTCACTCCGCTGCCGTGAACCTGATGTGAGGGCCCCTCCCACCTACCACCACTGTGGGGCGCGCACCCAGAAGTGAGGGGCTGGCCCCAGCAGGCTGTGCTAGTAGCCCAGACTGGTGCGGAGGCCTGCGTTTCTCCTGGGCACCCTTCCAGATGCTGCGCCTCACCTGGCGGGAACCGAGGCAGTTCTGGGCAGGCAGTTCACATTCGCGGACGTAAGACCCCAAATGTCTAAACTCACACTGTGTCCAAAGGCCCCCCGGACAAAGCATCCCCACCCCTGGGCAGGCCTTGGCCTCTAGTCCTGTTACAAGGAAAGGGTTGGACCAGGGATCTATAATGAAGGAAGCCAAGTGCATTCACACCCAAGACCACTCACCCCTTGCTACAACCTCGTTCATACCACTAGGTTAGTGTAAAATGGAAACCGAGGCTCAGAGAAGTCACCTGAGCTGCCCATGGTCCCCCAGCTGCTGGTATTTGAGCCAAGATGCAAGGTCGGGTCTGTGGGACTCAGTGGGGGAGTGATGGCCCCCACACTCTCAGAGGCAGTGAGGATGAGACCCCCCCAAGGGTGGCAAAGCCCCCCTCCTCTCTGTGGTCAGCACACGGACTAGGGGGGCTTGCATCCACCAGGGCAAAGCCCTCAGTCTCAGGAGCCTGAAACCCTGGTATGTCTCTTATCTTTAGGCTGCCTCCGCACCAGGGCCCTTCCTAGAAAGTGGGGGACTCAGGATGAGGGGGAGCCACCCCCTTTGTCCCCAGAAGGCACAAACCATGATCCCCCAGGTCATTCCAGTTGTTGCTGTGAGAGGAGGAACCTGTTTCTCCCCACTGTTGAGATCCCTTTGCAACTCCCCCCACCCACCCCTGACGGATACTCTCGCCCTCTGGAGGGGAAGCTTCCAGCATTCCCCATGCCTGAGTGTGGGGAATCTATTCCCACTGCCCCTAGAGGGCAGGCCCCCCTCCTGTGAATTGTGAATGGCTGTGGTTTTCCACCTCTTGGGCTCTGATTGAGCCTGAGTCATACAGGTGGAGCAGAAAATGAGGGATGGCTGGCCAAAGCCTGTGGAGGAACGCATCCTGTAGAGGGCCCTGGGCAAGCAGCGCCCTTCCCACACAGAGAGGCAGCAGCTGTGTCACCTTCACTTTTACACAAGATGGCCAAGAATCTGGGGTTGTTCATCCTTCAGGAGAAAAGTCAGAGGGACAATCGAATCTCCTTCAAATTTTGGAAAGGGCACTTTGGGAACCTTCACAAGCCTGTAGATCCCTAGCTCCCAGCAGGACAGGGAGGGGGCCCTCTGGACAATTCCCAAGACTCCAGGAACCATGGTTAGTGACACAACCCATTCCTGTGTGACTGCCCCCAGGGGGCCGGTGCGGTGAGACTTACCTCGAGTCGAGTACGGCCCCTTCCTTTCCACAAGTGTTGGGGGGAACAAGATGCTCAGAGGAAGTTTCTGGATCAGGAATGTTGAACAGTGCCACGGTGTTCCATCTCTCTATGTCTTGGCCTGTGCCGTAGCTTCTAGAACTTTCCCCACCCTCTAGATACCTGGTAGATCCCTTTTCATCCTCCAGAATCCCACATGGACCTCACCAGGGCTGGGAGGCTGTCCAAGCTTCTTGTCAGGGAGCCGTTCCTTCTGGCTAGAAACCTCCAGAACCCACAGGCACCACTGTGCCTTGCTGACCCCACTGTGCACTTTCCCTGGTTACTTTGACATCTGCCCCCACCAGGCTTTGTGCCCCCAAAGTGAGACTCAGATTTTAACTCACCTGTGTCCCCAACAGTAATAGCCCAGTGGGAGTGCCTAATATGTGATGTTGGAACCCAAACAGGTGTCATATTTCAGAAAATTCTAAGTTGCCCGTGTCTCATGTTTGCCTGCTGTTACCATTTACAGAGCCATTCTCATTCTATTTCCTCAGCTGAACAAGGTCAGTGAGAAAGTGGGTCCGGCACGCAGCCTTGGCCCGAGCCACTTGTCACTGCCTGCACCACTCTTGTCACTCTGCCTTGCAGAGAAATGATCCAGCCTGGTCGCGGAGAAATAGGAAGTGTGATTTATGAAATTAAGTCATAATTGCGTTTTTCACAGGAGGGCTATACTGAGCCCCGGCCCCCTGCCCTCCGCTCGTGGTTTTGGTTGGTGAAGCCGTGTCCACATGGCTCCTACAGCTAGGAAAGGCCTGGCTGTTGGGACTTGAACCCAGACCTGAGCAGCTTCCTACTGAGCCTTCCCAGGGCTGGTGCCAGGCAGGGCCTCGGTGCTGTCCCTGGAGCTCACGATCAGAGGACCCACCTAATGATACCCTGTCACACCTCAGGGCAGCCATGCAGCTTCTCAAAGAGCAGCAGGGACAGCAGCTCAGAGGCCCAGTTTTGAAGGTCAAGTGTATAGAGGGCCTGGGGAAGGGCTGGGGAAGTTCATAGTCAGCCGGGAGAGGGGCTCAAGCCCGGATGACCAAAGCCCACCAATAGCATGACCCTTGCTGCAGGGCTAGCTGGACATCCTGGGAGCCAAGGCAGTGCCTGCAGAGGGCAGAGTGAGTGGCCACGGAGAGGGGCCAAGACCGGTAAGAAGAGTCACTCACAGGCAGGGAGGGAAGGTATGAACAGTGACCATATCTGTGCATGCGACCTTGGCGTCTGAGGGGCTTTTCTGCTGCAGTGTCTTGCCCATCCCTCCGCTGGCCTGGGCAGCCCGCCGAGAAGCCCCGAAGCTTCCATGGGCAGCACAGTGCCCAGCATCGGGAGCCTTGGCCAACAAGTGAGAGCAAGCAGGTGGGGAAAACACAGGGACGGGGTGGTGTCGTGTGCGGTGGAGCTCCCCGGCGGGGGGGGGGGAATTTTGCGAGTCTGATCCCAGGCGGCCCCGTGGTCCCCTGCTTGGGTAGCTGTGAACTAGCCCTCCGCTGACCTCAGTGTCCCCGGCCTTGTGCGTCCCCGGCGTCCGGAGTCCTTCCTGGGACCCAGGACGTGCCTGATGTGCGGTGGCATCGGGCTGGTCCCGGGTTTAAGGTAGAACGTGACTGAATTACTACGTCTTCCCAGCTCCTGCTTTGGGTATTCGTTTCCATAAAGGAAAAGAACCTGTGCTTTCCTGGGTGACCCCAGCTTCCCAAGAGTGGCCCGTGAGGTCTGTGCTGCAGCCTCATGGTCCCTGCCCCAAGCAGAAGAAACCCCTGGTATCGCCATGGACATTCTGGGGGTGAGCTGCGAGAGGCTCCTCAGAGTTCGTGACTCGTGTTGGGGCCCAGGACTCAGGCCCTCCTGAGTCACCCCAGGGCCCTTAGTGGCGGCGGGTTCAGGCCAGCCTGGCTCACACGCACTGAGCACTTTGCGGGGGGCGGGGGGCCATGCAGGCGTAGGAGGCCCCTGGGATCCCTCCCCGATCCAGTCAGGCCCTGGTCAGGCCCCGAGCACACGGTGAACAAAGCCCCCTCGGGAAACAACCGTGCAGACGGTGAGGCGTGCTCGAGGCCAGAGTCCCTCGGAGGCAACAGAGCAGGCTGGCGAGGTGCGGCAGGAGGCCCCGGTGCCCCCTGGCTGCAGGGGCAGGGGAGGGCCCCCGGGGGGAGGTGGGGAGAGGAGCCAGCACTAGGTTCTCAGGCAGGCCTGGAGCAGCGGGAGGCCGGAGGCAGTGTGGCCATCGTGGCGGGGAGGCCAGGGCAGACGGAGCAGCTCACAGGAGACTCTGGGCGCTTAGGCTCATGGACGACACCCCGCTTTCCACTCTGAATGAGGCTCCTGCAGCCAAGGACCGTGGTCCAATCCATGTTTTCACAAGAGGCCCCTGCTGCTTGGAGCATGGACTACACGCGAGGCAGGGGCAGGCACTTGGAGCCCTTTGAGAAGTGCACCCCCCCCCATTGCCTACGAAGCGCTGGTGGCTCGGACTCCCGGGAGGAGCCGGGTGGCTAGCCGGGCTGCCCGGGACCCGCAGCGTGGCTGTGCCGAGAGAGATCTGGGCTCTCGGGGTCGGGGGCACTGCAAGGAGCGGGCAGGAGCCACTAGCGGAATGGGGGGCCCTTGCTGTCTGAGCCCCACCTCAGCCCTCACGGTGCCAGACAGGGTCCAGCGGTCGGTCCCACGGCTTCAGGTAGGATGCAGGAGGGCTTTACCCCGAAACGGGTCTCGATCCGCCAGTGAGCGAGCAGAGCTGGGCAGTGGGGGAGCCCCACAGAAACTAGGGACGGCCGCGTGTCCCGTGGGGCAGGAAGTGGCCCTCGCCGACACCAGGGCCTGAGGGGACAGACAGCGCACACGGGGGCCTCAGTTTACCCAGCCGGTAGCGGCTTGGAGACACACCCTTTGGTGCCTGCGGGATGAGGGTGCGGACTCTGCGCAGGGACGCTGTGGGCGGAGGCACGGGCGCAGCCGGCGGCGGGGAAGGGGTCGGCCCCAGGTGCAGCTGAAGGGAGCAGGAAGAGAAAAGTGCAGGCGGGTGTGGACAGGGTGGGGGCAGGTAGGGCGGGGGAGGATGTGTGCAGATGTCGACGAAACACTAGGCCGAGGCCTCAGATTTGGGGCGTCACGGAAATAAAGCCCCAGACCGGAGCTCTCGGCCGCTGGAAATACTCGGAGGCTTCTCTCAGCCCCATTTGGAGATCACGAAAGGGTTCCCGCACCCACCCAAGCAGAGCAGGGGTGAGGGGCCCCGGAGCTGCCCTCCCTGGTCCTTCTGGGGCCCGTGGGCAGGTTCCCGTCCAGCTGACCGCTGTTCCGCTCTTGACAGCTTGCTCATTTGGGGCCTGGGGAGAGGAATAAAAATAGACTCCGTAACTGTTTAAAATCAGTTGGCAAACTGGCGGCCAGATGGTGCTGGTTCCTGTGCGCAAGGGGTAAACTATTTTGAATGTGGAAAGGGCTATTTTAAAGTTTGGACTGAAGTGAAAAGCTGCCTCTCCAGTGCCACGAGTGAGTCACGTCCGGGAGCAGCCGTGCCTGTCCCCTGCCCGGTGTTGGCGGAGGGCCGGCCCCCGAGCGCACGGAGGGGCCGCAGGCGGGTGGCTGGCCCGGCCTGGCCTGGGAGCTACTCGGCCTCTGGGGGCCAGGAGGGTGCTGAAGACGCAGCATGGCAGTTTGGCTGGGCCTGACCCAGAGGGACTCTCCTCAGGTTAGCCCAGCGCTATTGTCGTGGCTCCACGGGCCCCCACTCTTGGTCTTGGGGACCCGAGATGGCTGGGCATCTCCTGCCGTGGCCGCCTCTGAGCCTTGGAGGCCTGGCCTGCATCTCAGCACTGCCCCTTCCTGCCGCTGGGAGGCGTGCACTGAGGGCAGCCTGCTGCTCCTCGGGGAGGGGGAGAGGGAAAGACCCTGCCCACCCAGTGTGTCCCAGGTGTGAGCTTCTGGCCGTGCACAGTGGCTCGGGAAGAACAGGACCCTGCACGACTTTGTCCTGTTTGCTCCTTTGATGAGAGAAGGCCAGGGAGAGACAGGTCTGCCGTCATACTGGCCATGTGAGGACCAGTGTGTGTGTGGGGGGACCTGGTGAGTGGGCAGCGCCCGCGACTCTGAGAGCCGAAGGGTCCAGCTACCCACCTACTCGGGAGCCCTAAAGCCCGAGGGTCCCTGCAGGGCAGACATATGGCAGTCAGACATCTAGCGGGTTCTGTCTGGCTGCAGGTGGAAGCACAGCCCCTGTCTCCCATCCTCCTTGCATCCATGGTTACCAGAACTTGCTGTACGCTGGTGGTTGGAGACAGAGCCCGTCGCCAAGCTGGCCCTGTCGGCCCAAGGCACTCGCCCAGCCTGCAACCTCTGACTATTTGGCCCATCTTTCCACCTCCTCCACGAGTCCAAGGGCCACAGACCTCAGTGTCCCGCAGTCTTCTGGCACCTTCCTCATGCTCCCGTCTGGGGGGCAGTGACAGCACAGGAGACAGTGCTTCCCGAGTGGTCCCCGAAGGCCAGGCTTAACCAGGGTCTTGGCTCTGCAGACCCTCCCGAGAGCTTGAGAGGCTCCCTGGGCCACAGACAGGATGGGCACTGGACCCAGGCCGCTGACCCCGTGCCCTGCTCACCCGCCCACGTTTGGGGAACGGCGAGGTCATTGTCCGGATTAGGATTAGAAACAACAAAAGCGATTAAGTTTGCCCTCCTTCCTCTTGGGCACAGCTGTGCGAAGGTTTCCAGCTCGGAGACACTCAGTCCGTCCCACGGGACCCCCATCAGATGACCGGCAGCAGCTCCCTTCGGAGCTCACACGGCTTGGGTGAGCAGGCCTCACAGCCCCCTTCACCCGGTGCGGCTGCTGAGAAGGGGGAGCCCCTGGTGGGCAGGCAGGGCCTACCAGCGCCCCAGCCTGTTGCTGAGCAGAGCCAGCCCGGGTGCGGTGTGGCAGGGGGAGCTGTTTTTTCTGTCCTGGGCTTTTGGGTTCCCACCCTCCACACGGAGGTAAAACCACACTGCCCACCCCTCTTCACCTCGGGGGTCCTCTCAACAGCCGTGGGAGTGGGAGGAAGGAAGAGGGCTGGGAAACTGGAAACTCGTTCCCCCCCAGAGGATGATCTCTCAACGGGTCACGGAGTCAGGGACTTGGCAGGAGTCCTGGGGTCTGGCTCTCTGTTCTTACCATGACGACACCAAGGCCCAGGAGGCTATAAGCCTGGCGCAGGGTAGGCGGCAGGCAATGCCCTCGAGGGGCCCAGAGGCTGGACTCCTTGTTCTGCCCATTCCTGGTCCCTTGCATCATTTAAGAGCTAATAGGGGTAGGGACCTTCGGGGCGGCTTAGGAAACCGCTCTCGCTCAGGGCTGGGCCTCAGAGCCTCAGGGGAAGCGTGACCGTGTTCAGGGTGTGGGTCAGCCCGGCCCCTCCCTGGCCCCCCGGCCTAAGCCAGCTTAGTGAGCGCACAGCGCAGCTCAGCATTCCAGGGCAGTGGGGCCGGGCCAGCGCCTGCCTCTCTCCACGGCGTGGCTGGGATGGGGCCTGGAGAAGGCCGGCAGTGGCAGAGGAAGCCTTGGGAGTTGAGGAGGGACACCAGGTAGGCGCACAGGGGTGGAAGGGGTGGATGAGCTTGCCACGGCCCATGTGGTGACCGGGGCAGTTCCTCCACTGCGGATGCCCCCTCCCCCTAGGAGGAGCGGCAAAGGCCTCGGTCCAGCCCCAGGAGTCCCTCTATCCTGGAGTGCAGCAGCCTCTGCCCTGCCCTCGTCTTTAGGTGACCGTGACACTCTATGACCTTCATGTACCCAGCCCAGCCCGTGAGACCCCACCTGTCCTGGGGATTTGACCTGTACCCCCTGCTGCTCCACACCATTGGTCCCGAAGGGGCAGCGAGCTGGAGGTCACATCCAGCTGGATTGTCAGCCAGCAGTCCTGGCCACGTGGGCCATGTCCTCAGTCGCAAGCATGGGTGCTGGCAGCAGACTTTGTGGAGGCACCGCTGAGTCCTGGTGCTCGAACAGGGTTATTCCTTGACATCCTTGTTAGTGAGTATCGCCCAGAGCCCAGCTGCCCTCCAGGAAGGCCACAGAATCCCTCAAGGGGCACCTGGGCCATGCTACTCAGCTGTGCAAAGTGACAGGGCTGGCTCCGTGCCCTGGGAGGATGCAGGTGGGGTCCATGGGGCTGGGACTCCACTCCTGCACACGCCGCCTGTGGCCTTGGGCAAGTGCCTTGGCCTCCCGGAGCCTCCGTTAAACAGCTAGCTCCGTGCTCGCAAGATTGCCCCAGACAGCTCCGGCCCGTGGCAGGCAGGCGGCGTGCCGGCAGCGGGACCGGCATCAGAATGAGCTGGTGTGCTTGGGATGGAGCCAGAGGGAGGGTGACATGCCTGATGGGCCACACGCGAGTGGCATGGGGACAGTGGGGCCCCGGGAGATGAGGCTGGAGAGGATGTGGGGCCAGATCTGTGAGAGGCTGTCAGCTATTCCTCGAAATACGACGAACATTCCATTTTCCCTTGGAGGGGAAAATGGTCATTCCTAAGGCAGCGAGAGCCCGAGCGCATCAGAAGCTCAGGGGTGAGGGAGAGGGAGCCTAATTCATCTTCACGCTGCTTTCCTCTTTCCCCCTTTGCTCTTGTGGCCAGAAAGCCCACAGACACACCGAGTCCTCTGGCACGGATTTGTGGGGCATATTTACCACGACCTCTGGCTCCTGTTTTATACTGTTGTTTGGGACTCTCTGACCAGTCTTGTTTTAAAGGCCATGAGTTCCATGAAAGCAGAGCACCCACGGATGCTAAAACCCAGTGACAGGGAGACGATGACAGGAGCTGTCGAGGGTCCCCAGGGAGCTGTGGAAGGTGTGGGGGGGGAGCGGTGCTGTAGGAGGGCCAGGGGGGCGGTGAGCAGCTTGCTTTAGCCGCCAGGCCCTCCTGGGTGGGGGGGAGGCAGGGGGCATGCAACGACGCAGGGCACCCACAGACCGAGAAGAAGCCGGACAGCCATGAGGCACCCATGGTGTATCTTGCCCGTGAAAAGGCTGTGTGCACGGCCCAGCCTAGGCCTCTGCATCCTCACCTCGGGACAGGCAAGCCTGGCTCTGTGGGGGAAGCCTGGTTCTGGGGCCCGTCCTGCACATCCCCTTGGGCAGCCCCTTCACCCTAGGCCTCGGGCTCAGGGGGCGGACAGGGAGAGCTAGCAAGGGGCTTCCCTGAGGCTGTGCACCTGGTACCCATGCCCACCCAGAGAAGTGAGGGTGCTTCTCCTCCTCCAGCGCTGGGCCTCCTTCCAACTGGCACCTCCGCTCAGCAGGGCCTGGCAAGCTGCCTGGGCCAGCAGCAGGGTTGACCGGCACCCTTGCAGCATTGGGACTCCTTCCTGGGTCAGCAGACTTGGTGGCAGGATCCGAGACTGACTTGACCGGGCGTGGAGGCTGAGCTCAGGCTGTGGGAAAGCACAGAGGGCATGGGCCACGGCTCTCAAGGGAGGGGCGGCTCAGAGTGGACCGAGCTCCCGGATAAGGAGCTGGGGTCCGGCTCTGGGTTTGCTGCCTCTGGCTGTGTGACCTCAGAGCCTGTTTCACTGTCTGTGGAAGGGGGCGGGGGAGCCCCTCCCCACCCATTTCACAGGACTCCTGGAAGCATCTGGAACATTTCTGAGGTGCCCAGAGGGGTCCTCTGCCCACCACTCTCCACTGCTTCTTCTTCCTATAGTCGCTGGTGCAGACCCAGCAAAGAGGAGCCTTCTAGTCTGGCCTTTGGAGTCAGTGGTCATGCGTCTGCGGTCAGGGCCCCCCACCCTGAGGCCTGGAATGGTGAGGGAGGAGCAGGGACCAGGGACAAGGCCACCGCAGGACCCTGGGTGATGAAGGCTTGGCTCCCAAGTCACAAGCCAGGGAGCGGCAGAGTCAGGCATGTCCTCGTCCCCAAACTGCATGATGGTCCGTGACTGCAGCTCCACACCAGCGGCTGAGCCTCACGGATCCATAATTTGCACACTAGAAAGCCCCAGACCTGCAGCTGCCCTGGGTGCAGCCTCTCTTATCTCCAGAGCCTGTTAAATGCATAAGGAGATTTCTCTTCTCCCACCCCAACCCGTGCCGGGTCGCCTGCCGGTGTAAATCGCTGCCCCCTTCTGGAGAAGCCGGTTACAGTGGCCAGGCAGGGACCTTTCCCCGAGAGTGGGGACGCTCCTAAACCTGAGCTGCGGGAACCTGAGCCTCCGTTTCCTCGCATGTCAACCGGGGAGGACCCCACTGCTCTACCTTGAGGATTTTGCCGGGCTGGGGTGGACAGGGAGCCTGGGCGCGCGGGCTCTGTCAGATAGTACCATTGTCTCACAGGACGTGGGCTCCGAGGGGCAGAGTGGATTGTGCAGGAGCCCAGGCCTTCCCACTCCTGATAGCAAGGCTTTTCTACTCGACTTCGCTGGTTTCCTTGGGTCCCCATCACATCTTTGGAACGGTGTGTGGGGGTGAGGAGGTGTCGGGGAGGAAGCCTCGCCCGGCCCACTCCGCGCGGGGGCTGGGAGGTGAGATGACAGGAGGGAGGGCACAAGGGGGAAGGTTGAGAAGAGAGAGATGCGGCCGGGCCTGTCCCTGGCGAGGTGCTGTCCGTCCCTGCTCTCCTGAGGGGCCCCGACAGCCGCCCCTCAGCAGGGCGTTCACTCATCCAGCAGACACTCGGAGCAGCCGCTGAGTTCGGGTTCCGTGGGATGAAGAGAAACAGGCAGAGTCAGCAGGAGCCTTCCCTGGGGGAGACATGAGAGAAGTCCAAGCAGGGCATCGGGGGGTCAGGAGATGCCCATGCCGCCGGTGCTCCCCAGGGGGCGGCCCAGCGTTCCACATCAGCTCCCTGGTTCCTCCCGACAGCCCTCAGGATGATGCTGTGTCACAGAAGAGGGGCTGTGTGCCTGTCTCCCTCCAGGAAAGCAGGACTCCGACCCTCAGGGTCAGACAGCGTGTGACACGTGTGGAAAGGGAGTGCCCGGGAGGGGCGGCCGGAGACCACCAGTGCGCGCTGGGCCCGAGGAAACATGTCCCCTCCTACCGCATTAAAAGAATCCAGAAGGGGCGAACCCGGAGGTCCTCGGCTTGGCCCTCTCTGCCCTCCAGCGACAGCTGAGCCTGGGCCTTCCTCTCCACTGGGATCACAGGGGCAGAACGACCAACCCCGGCTTCTTAAGAGTGAACGGACCTGGGAAGATGGAGAGAATCTGGATGTCAGAGTAGGCCCCAAGTTTGAAGGGGGACACTTAGTAAAAAGGCAGAGTTACGTGATACAGACTTTGAGGGAACCTTGTGGAAAGGTCCAGTTTCAGTTCCCGTGCCAGATGAGAATCTTTACCTCTCTAAGCCAGGAGGTTTGGCAGACTGTGGCTTTCCTTCCTTCCGTGCCAGGGCAGGGACTGGCCTGAGCACTGCATAGGCCTCGGGTTCTCATGGGGACAGAGGTCATGACAAACCTCAGGTCTGGCACATGGTGAGGATGTGGCAGCTGAACTCAGGCCCCAGACATCTTGAAACCCAGCTTCCACCAGCCGTACTGCGGGTTTGGTGCTCTCAGATGGCATCCTGACTGTGGGACGCCAGCCAGGGCAGACGCCTGTCCCCAGGCTGGCTCTGAGCAAGTCAGAGTCCCCATGTCCCCAAAGAAGCCAAAGGGGGCAGCGAAGGTGTTTCTGAGCACCCCAGGACTGACTGGCAGGTGGGGTGTGGAGCGTGGGGCAGACGGGCCTCTGCCCCAGGCCCTGTGCTCACCGGCCACTGCGTGCCCCCTCCCCAGGCCTGCAGAGACTTCTTGGAACTAGCGGAGACACACAGCCGGAAATGGCAGCGCGCCCTACAGTATGAGCAAGAACAGCGCATCCACCTGGAGGAGACCATCGAGCAGCTAGCCAAGCAGCACAACAGCCTCGAACGCGCCTTCCGCAGCGCCCCCGGCCGGGCCGCCAACCCCACCAAGAGCTTCAGCGAAGGTGAGTGGGTGACGGCCGCCCAGCCTGGCTGGGTCCCTCGCTCGGGGCTGCTTGGCCTCCTTTCCTTCCAACCTGTGCTCCGTCTCCGCCTCCTCCTGCCAGCTGGCTCTGCTTACGCAGCCCCCCAACCCCGGTACACATACCCGTTAACATGCCCGCATTCGGGCCTGCCTTGGTGACTTTGTACTTCCCACGCCCACTAACGAAGGGCAACTCTCTCCCTGCGTTTAGGTTCCAGTTCTTTTTTTTTTTTTTTTTGAAGATTTTATTTATTTATTTCACAGAGGGAGAGAGATCACAAGGAGGCAGAGAGGCAGGCGTAGGGGGGGAAGCAGGCTCCCCACTGAGCAGGGAGCCCGATGCGGGCCTCGATCCCAGGACCCTGAGATCATGACCTGAGCCGAAGGCAGAGGCTTTAACCCACTGAACCACCCAGGCGCCCTAGGTTCCAGTTCTTACGAGAAGAGTCCAGTGAGCCCAACTGTCCCTCTGTGGCAGGGCTGCCCTGGTGCCAGGCGGCGGCCCACCTGGCCTTGGGCTGGGGGTGACGGGTCCATCAGACAGGGTGGCTAGGCCCCAGACAGACTGACCAGCATGTTGAGAGATCAGGGGAGGCTTCCAGAACGAGAGAGACCCCTGAGCCAAAGCACTGAGCTGGAAGCTCCTTCCAGGAAG
>LNAC01000016.1:8168844-8313754 GCA_002007465.1 Ailurus styani | reverse complement strand
GGTGGGGGGGGCGGGGGGGCAGGGTCCAAAGTTGGGGGGTACACTTCCTCAGGCAGGTGAGTGAGTTTTCAGAGTTGCAAACTGAGGCAGTGGTTTTGCGTGTATCTGTAGGAAGCCTCTTAACTCCCAAAGGAGAGGACAGTGAGGAAGATGAAGATACCGAGTACTTCGACGCCATGGAAGACTCTACATCCTTCATCACCGTGATCACCGAGGCCAAGGAGGACAGGTGCATTCTCCAGGCAGGGCGGGCGGCCCTGGAAGGAACCTCTCCCAGGTTTAGCCTTTCCCGCCTTGCTCTTCTTGGGCTCCCCCTGTTCTTTGTACTTGGGGTTTTCTTCCAAGTCTTGCTTCACATTGTATTTTGATTAGATTTGTTCTGTTCCTCAGGTCCAAATGTCCACACAGAGTTTGAATCAGGATTTCTTTTGATTTAAGTGGAGGTGGAGAACAGGGCCTTGGCGGGGATCCAGTTCCAGCCGGAGGGGGTGGGGGGTGGGGCTGGGAGTCCGGGGCCGGGCCGGAAGGCGTCTGCTGCTCTTTCTTGCCTCCAGAGGTACACGCAGTCCCAACCACTCCCTCTACCACGCCCACATTCCAGAACAAACAGGCCAGGCAGGAAGTCCCTTTTAGTTTCTATTTCCAAGCCTTCTTTCAAAAAAGCGTCCTCTTTCAGGATGTATCTAAATACACACTAGAGCACAGCGGCGCCACAGCGGCGGCCAGGACACTGTTGTCAGACTCCGGATCCCCAGGAAGCGCCCCCGGGTGGGGCCGTGCTGGTGTGGGACGAGGAGCAGGAGCTGGTTGTGGGCAGGCTGGGTCAGAGGGCAGCACCCTGGGGCATGAAGGGGGGCGTTTACTGTAATTCAGTGTTGCCTCATTAGGACATTGCTTCAGGCCCTAATACTGGAAGGGCCGTGAGTATGGCAGCACTGAGGTGGCCAATGAGCTCCACCCCTCTGCCCTGGCCTGGGGAGGAGCTGCCACTCCCAGTTCTGGGGACAGCGACAGAGCCGACTGCTGCCTGTGCTGCCCCTGCCCCCTTCACCCATGGGGCACAGCAGAGTCACAGAGCCTCCCATGCTCCCCCGCGGGCGTGCCCTCCAGCAGGACACTCAGCCCCTCGTGGATGAGGCCCTGCAGGCTTCCTGGCGGCCTCACTCCCTGCATATGGTCTGCTGCCCTCCACACCCCACGCTGCGTTCCATGGACTCCCTGACGCCCAGTCCACAGAGAGGGAGGCCGGTAAAAACCCACTCCTTTTTGCCTCTGTGGACTGACATGGGTCAGCACCCCCATGTCCTGGTTGCTCCCAGGGCAAGGGCCTTTGGGATCTCTCTAACCTCTCAGGGAGTTTCTAGTCCTATCAACAGAGTATTTCCAACTTGATCACGGTTCATTTCCCAATAATATTTTAAAGTTTGCTTATATTGCTCTCACAATGAGTTTGGCTTGGCTGTTCGGAATTTCCTTTCACTCTATCACTCAGCAGTGTCACCTTCGGGGACCCCTCCAGCTCCCCCCCTCCCATGCCTGGAGTCCCCAGAGGCCTGGGCTCTGCCTCTTCCTTTGGGCCCCACCCTAGCCACCTTCCACACCTCAGCTAACAGCCCCAGGCCTCTCTGCTGCCACCCGACCAGCAAGCAGGTGACCCCTGTGCTCAACAATCTTCATTGGCTCCCTAGGCTCCTGACACAGCCCCCAAGGCCCAAACTACCACCTTCCCTGGTAGCGTAGCTCCTCTGGGCTGCAAGTGGGTCCCTTGTGCACAATGACCCAGTGAATCCTTCCCATTCCCTGATGCCCTGTCTGCTGAGTGCCTGTCCCTCACCCCAGCTGGCCCAGGTCACTTGGGCCCCTCAGCCATACCACCCCCTGCTGCTCTAGCCAGCCACCTCACCACAAGTATTCACAGGCACAGGCACACATCTGACCCACTTCTTGCCCTTCTGGAACCTGTCTAGTGCGAGAGTCAGACCAGCAGACAGTGAGGACACAGTGGGGTCTGTCTGTGATGGAGGGGGCCCACAGGGCCCTAGGAGGCTCTGCCAGAGGAAATGGCCACCCCCAGCTTCATCCGGGTCCTGGGCCTGCCAGTCCCAGGAGGGGGCTGTGTGCAGGGACCTTGGGTGACGCCTCAAGTGGCTGCTCCTGTGGGGCATCAGTGGGTGGGAGCCCCTCCAAATCAGTGCCCTGGGCCCCCCAACCCAGCTGAATGTCCCAAACTGGACGTGTCCCATTGGAGAAGCAGCCTTGGGGTAGGCTGCCCCTTGTACCTCACAGATGGGTCTGGATAGAAGGTGGCAGGTCTCCAAGAGACCTCAGGATTTGTAAGAACTTGCCTCTCCTTTTGTGTTTCTTGCAGAAAAGTGGAGGGTGGGACCACAGGCTCAGTGGACTGGACCTCATCAGATAATGTAAGTGAGAGGGAAGACCCCAAGGGTGGCTAGAAGGCAGGTTGGCACTTTGGGCTCCTGGTCTGACCTGCCAGCCAGCCTGCCCCTGCGCCAGCACTGTGCCAGTGGCCAGCTCGGTGCTAGGACTGCACCAGGGGAGGCGAGGGCCGGGGCTGGAGGGCCGAAGGGGCACCCTGGCCTCTGCTCAAAGGCGCATTCTCTCTGGCAGGTGCTAGATGGTGCCTCGCTTGTGCCCAAGGGCCCCCCCAAGGTCAAGAGGCGTGTCCGCATCCCTGACAAACCCAACTACAGCCTTAATCTCTGGAGCATCATGAAGAACTGCATCGGCCGGGAGCTCTCCAAGATCCCCATGCCGGTAGGGGGCTGGTGCAAGGCAGTAGCAGTGGGTCCCAGGGGGGCCCTTTTTTGTGCATGGATGAGAAGGAATGGCCTCGGTGAAGTACCAGCAGCCTGGGTGTCATTCTTTATGACGCCAGAGGAGCACGTAACAAATTATCAAATCGTGTTCAACAACTTTGCCAAAATCCCCCGAGAGCAGAGGTCTCAGGCTCCGAGGGAAGGAGCTAAGGAGGGGCTCTGCATTGATCAGAGATGTGGGGACCCGCAGAGCGCCTCTGCACCTGACAGCGCCTCCCGATGTCCCGGCTGTCCTGACCTCACGGGTGGGGGGAGTGGCAGGACTGGGCCGTCCTGGGCCCGGAGCGGACTCCAGCGCACACGCCGGCGAGGTCACTCGGCGGGCTGGGGGCGGAGCGGGCTAGCATCCTCGTGCCGCCAGGCTCTGATGGCATCTCCAGTGGGGAAGAGTTTGGGGTTCAGGCCAGACTTGGTTTCACTGTGTGCCCCAGGACAAACCCGTTCACACCTCCGGCCTCTGTGCCCACAGCTGCAAAGCGGGGAGAGGAACAGCGCCCACGTAACAGCGTCTGGGAGGATGAAAGGGGAGAACGCAGGGCAGTCCCCGCCTGATGGCTGGCCCAGGGTCCTAGCCTAGCATCACAAGTGGGGAGTGACCCTGCCCTGTCCAAGGCCAGGATGTGGGGGGGGGGCACCTACAGGAGCTTTCACCCGAAGCCTAGCGTAAGAGCTCAGAATAGGAGGAAAACTCACCCCTCTAGCCACCCATTCCCCCAGCCACTCTCCGATTCCAACTCTGTGCTGAACAAGTCAGAAACTCTGGCCTTGGTGGCCTTTGCATCCTAGGAGGGGAGAGTGCCGGTGACCGTAGTGACAGGGTACGAGTTACAGCAGGTCCCAAAGCGGCGAGGCCGCGGAGAGAGCTGAGGCGGGAGGCGCTGGGGGGCGAGCGCGTGGAGCTGCGGGGCCTCTGGCAGGGCTGCAGGCGGGTCGTCACAGGAGCCCGACCGTGGAGGCGCCGGCTGAGCAGCGGTGCCCACCACCGACTGAGGAGAACAGCGGGCCGGGCGGCCCCAGGGCTGTGCCGGGAGCAGCGCCTGAGCGCCGCCCGTCCACAGGTCAACTTCAACGAGCCCCTGTCCATGCTCCAGCGGCTGACGGAGGACCTGGAGTACCACCACCTGCTGGACAAGGCGGTGCACTGCACCAGCTCGGTGGAGCAGATGTGCCTGGTGGCCGCCTTCTCCGTGTCCTCCTACTCCACCACTGTGCACCGCATCGCCAAGCCCTTCAACCCCATGCTCGGGGAGACCTTTGAGCTGGACCGCCTCGACGACATGGGCCTGCGCTCCCTCTGCGAGCAGGTGAGGCCCACGCACGCTCTGGCCAGGCCGCACCTGCCAGGGCCGGGGGGTTCCCAGGGAGACAAATGGGACGCGGCCTCTGACCCTCACGTGCCTGTGCCCACGGGGCCAAGCTGGGGTCCGGTCAGCGGCTGCGCCTCCTGCAGCAGGGGCAGGCCTCCCGGAGACAGCTGGGTGAGGACAGAGTTGGGGCTGGTGTGTGGGGAAGGGGAGGGCCCTCCCCCGCCAGGAACCCGCAGCGGCCCACGAGGGCCAAGTGCGCGGTGCTCTGTGGGACCCAGCTGGACCAGAGCGAGGGAGGGGGCAGGCAGAAGGGAGCATGTGCTGTGTGGGGACCCCGGTCTGTGATGGTACAGGCCTGGGGTGTGCGGAGCTTCTGGGGCCCAGCAGTCCTGCCCTGGGGGGCGGCGAGGTCAGCTTGCCCCCATCCCTCCTCTATGCCTTCCCCACAGAGATGCGTATTGTCTCCGCAGAGCAGAGCCAGACCCGGGCCCTGGTGTCTAGGAGCCTCAGCAGCGGCGTCTTAGCCTGAGCTTGTCTGGGGAGGGATGAGTCTCTTGGTGCCTCCCTGGGTGCTGCGAGGCCCCGGGCAGGTGCCACGTGAAGGCACCTAACATAGAGCTTCCCGGTGGGCTGCTGGACGTCAGCCGTGGGCCAGGCACGGTGCTGGACTTGGGCGGGGGGCACCTCAGGAAGCAGACAATTCACAGGCTGGTGGCCAGTTGAAAGGCGTGCTCTGGCGGCAGTGTAGCCCTACAGAAAGCCAGTTAGAGTGGCCACACCAGGGGCATGTGGGAGGGCAGGGCGCGGGCTGCTTAGAAAGTAGAGCCTGGGGAGTTGCGGATGCTTTGGATGTGGGGGGAGAGGGCCAGGGAGGAAGGGAGGCAAGGGAAGGTGGCAAGGATGACCCCAGTGTTCTTGGCCTGAACTACTGAGTGAATTCCCTTCTTCAGTAGAGTTGACCAAGTGCACCCACAGCGCCAGGGACTACCAGGCAGCTGGGAAGTGAGAGGATGGGGTGCCTGTTCTCCTGAAGGGGTCAGTGAGGGACAGACAGGTGCTGTGTGTATCAGATGGTTCTGGCTCCTTTAGAAAGCTGGCTGGAGCCAAGAGCTTGAGGAAGGAGCACGGGTCAGAGAGGAAGTGGGCGGGCAGCCCGAGGCCTCCCGCTTCACTCTGTGTGGCAGGTGGAGGAGTCATGACACCTGCCTTGTTCTATGCGCCACCCCCCCCAACCCCTGCAGCAGAGAGTACAGCTACAGACGCTTGGCGCCTCCCACTGAGGCTTGGTGAGGGGGAGGGGCAGATTCTAGATGCATTTTGAAGAAAGAATAGCCAGGATTTGCTAAGGATTAGAGGAGGAACACAAGAATGAAGGCCAGGGATGGCTCTGAAGCATTTGGTGTGAGCAGCTGTTAAGACTAGCTCATCAGCCCGAGCAGGAAGCCATGACGCAGAGCGCCAGGGCCAGCCCCTTGGGGTCACGTCCCTGGGTTTGCCAGTGTGGTGGGCTCTAGGGCACGTGGGGCCCTGGCTGTGCGCGACAAGGAATGGGGGGAGGGTTTGACCTGTGATTCAGAGACCAGAAAGGCAGTGAGGCGCCACTTATGGGGACAGGAGATAATGAGAGATGCAGGCGGGCACGGCAGGAACGCCAGTCAGTCCAAACAGCCACCTGCGTGGCAGCGTCCAGTGGGCATCTGGGCAGCCTGGCGGCAGTCCCAGTGCAAGGCTGGGGCCAGAGCCTGACTGGGGCCGTGACCCAGCGAGGAGGTGCCCTAGGGAGGGAGAAGCTGGAGAGAGGCTGAGCCCCAGGACCCTGCGTCTACAGGAGCCACAGAAATGAGGAAGACAAACAAGGGGAAGTTGACAGGGGCGTGCTGGCAGGTGAGACAACAAGTCAGGGAGGCCCAGTGCCGTGAGAGGAGGGGGAGGCTCGGGGGAGGCGCGGGAGGCCCCTCGGGGCCGTGCAGAGCTTGCTGTGCCACTCAGGACACTGCAGCTCGGCCAGGACACTGATGTGGCCTCCTGCTCTAGAGCCATGCTGGCCAGGAGGGAGGCAGGGCCCAGCTCTGCCCCTTAGTTCAGATGGCTTCCCCGGCCTGGGTCCCTGTGCAGCATGGCACGGTAGGGGCAGCCCGGCAGCTGAGTGGGGGGCTGACTGGAGAGTGGGCAGAGAAGCCCTCACCAGCACTTCACGCCTCACTTCCTAGCCCTCAGCACAGCTTGTCACAGGGGCCCCCTTGAGGCCAGGCTCTGTCATTACCCCATTTCAGAGCCCAAGTCCAGCATAGAGAGGCCTCGACCCTCTTCTTCCAACCACAGCAAGTCCAGGACAGCCGCCCAGACTGGTCCCACTGCCACACCCTTGCTTTTCCACTCAGAGCACCGTCCTTCCTGGGGGCCTCCTCCCAGGGCCATGGAGCCGGTCGTGCTGAGCACAGGGCAGGCTGTCCCCACAGTTGGTTGGGGAGCAGGCCTGGGCCCACGTCCAGCAGACACTCATGTCCTGTGGGTCTGGTCTCAGGTGAGCCACCACCCACCATCAGCCGCACACTACGTGTTCTCCAAGCACGGCTGGAGCCTCTGGCAGGAGATCACCATCTCCAGCAAGTTCCGGGGAAAATACCTCTCCATCATGCCGCTAGGTGAGCTGGAGCCCTGTGCTCTCCCAGGACAGAAAGCCATTCTGGATAAGGGGGAGGTTTTACTAACCCAGAAGCCAGCTCGGGGCCTCTAGGAGTGACATTAGTCACTCTGCAAATCTGCTCCCCACCTCCCCAGGCTTCCTGGATGCCTCCCTGGCCTACGTCCTCTCCCCAGTCTACATGAATACCGCTTCCAGCTGTCAGGACCCTGGGACTGTGGGCAGGCAAGGCTGGCTGGGGTCTAGCATGGCAAGCCATGACCTCTGACCCTGTAACTGGCCTCCAGGTGCCATCCACTTAGAATTCCAGGCCAGTGGGAATCACTACGTGTGGAGGAAGAGCACCTCGACTGTGCACAACATCATTGTGGGCAAGCTCTGGATCGACCAGGTCAGGCGGTGCCCTCAGGGAGGGGGCGTGTGGCCTAGAGGTGGGCCACTGACCACTACCCTCCCTCACCAGACTGGGGACATCGAGATTGTGAACCATAAGACCCAGGACCGGTGCCAGCTGAAGTTCTTGCCCTATAGCTACTTCTCCAAAGAGGTAGCCCGGAAGGTAAGCAAGGCCACCTCTCAGAGTAGGGGGGGCGCCTGGAGTGGGGCATGTGCCTGTCCTGATCCTGCCCATGTCCACAGGTGACAGGGGTGGTGAGTGACAGCCAGGGCAAAGCCCACTACGTGCTGTCAGGCTCGTGGGATGAACAGATGGAGTGCGCCAAGATCGTGCAAAGCAGCCCCAGCAGCCCCAGCTTGGATGGGAAGCAGAAGACCGTGTACCAGACGCTCCCAGCCAAGCTGCTGTGGAAGAAGTACCCGCTGCCGTGAGTGGGGCTGCAGGGCGGGTAAAGAGCAGGCAGGGAGCGGGAGACAGAGGCAAGGGGGCAGAGGGCAGGCAGGGGAGCCCGGCAGGAAGAAGCGAGCGGCAAACATTGGGGTCGGGATGGTTCTTTTTTTTTTTTTTAGATATTTATTTATTTGACACAGAGAGAGAGATCACAAGTAGGCAGAGAGGCAGGCAGAGAGAGGAGGAAGCAGGCTCCCCGCTGAACAGGGAGCCCGATGCGGGGCTTGATCCCAGGACCCTGAGATCATGACCTGAGCCGAAGGCAGAGGCCCAACCCGCTGAGCCACCCAGGTGCCCCTGGGGTCGGGATGGTTCTGTCCACACGTGTAGGCAGAGACCGTGTTCTGCAGCTGACATCGCAGTCTGGCAGCCAGACGGCCCGCTATCAATAAGCATGACCAGACCGGGTGGTAGTCAGTCCTGTACCGACTTTAAGCAGGCTAATAAAGACAGAGTCCCCACATTCCAAGGAATGAAAACCAAAACCAAATGTGATAATCAGTGCAAGAAACAGCAAACCATAAAAAGTGGCACAGCAGGTTCCAGAGAGAGCAAAACAGAAATTCTACAAAGGAAAAATTAAGTAACTGAACTTGAGAACTCCGATTGGGAAGGTTTAATAGAATCTATCAGCGGAATATAGGTCAGAAGAAATAAACACTTCAGATAGAGAGGAAAAAACCTGTAAAAGACAAAAAGCCAACAGAGACAAAGCTTACCACCTAGTGACCCAGAGTCCCTGGAGCAGCATCGCCAGCAGCCCTGGGAGCCCGTAAAGACCCTGAGGGCAGCCATGCACACGTCAGGTTTGAGAGCTGGGTCTAGCATACTTCTAGTAGGAGTCTAGAAGGAAAGAAACCATATCTGAAGAGCAAACAGCAGAGAATCTTCCACACCAGATCTATACAGTGGAGCTGTTGAGACTAAATCAAAGAGAAAATATTAAGCAGCCAGTTGTGAAAAAGACATATATAAGTTTCTGAGGAATAGCAGATGGACAGCTGTCTCTTCCTCAGCAATAATGGAAGCTTGAAGACAGTCAAATGAAGTCTTCCATGTGGAGACTCACTGCCAGCTGACAACGATACACCCAGCGAGAACACGTTTACAAAGTGTTGAAATATTTTATTTTCAGACTACTAAAAACTCGTTTTGCCACCAGCAGACCCACATTAAAGGATATACCTCCTGCAGAAGGAACGTGATCCCAGATGGACGATCTGAGATGTATGAATGATGAAGAACAAAAACTATGTGAACCTAAGTGAACAGTAAATGAACAAGAATAGTGATGTCTTTCAGGTTTTAGAATCTAAACATAAAATACAACTCTGTAATCATGTAAGTCTGAAGAAGAATAAACGGAAGGAAACTTCTCAAAGGCCTTTGTGCTACCCAAGAAGGAAGATGTACGTTAACTTTTGGCTGTGTGAAGTCTGCATAATTCCTCAAACAACCACTAAAATAATGTTTAATTGGAATCCCAGAAGGAAAAAAAAGAAATAAAAATGGAAAGGAGAGAGAAATAGTTAAATAATGGAGACAAATTTCCCGGAACAAAAACAAAGAGATGGGAGACCTTGGGTTGAAGGGCCTGTAGAGTTCCAGAGACAAGAGATAAAGAAAAGCTTCCACCTAGACCACATTATAGTGAAAATTAAAAATGCCAAGGAGAAAATTCTAGTAGCTTCCAGAGAGGAGTACAAGATTACAATGAAGGATAAAGAATCAGATTGATAGTCAGAAAGATTGACATCTTTCAATAGCCAATGTTTGGAATAATATTTTCAAGGTAATGAAGCAAGCAAAATTAGAAGATTAAGTAAGATTTTTATCCAGCCAAGCTGTCATTTAATAATGAGGACATAACAACAAAAAATGTCATCAGGCCTCAGAAGGTTTGCCACCACAAAACCCACAGTGAAAATGGTATTAGACATAGTAGTTTGTTTGTTTGTTTATTCATTTATTTATTTGAGAGAGAGAGAGAGAGTGTGTGTGTGTAGGGGCGGGGGGCAAGAAGAGGAGGGGAAGAGGTAATCTTAACCAGGCTCCACACACCCAGTGCTTAGCTGATATGGGCTCAATCTTACGACCCTGAGATCATGTGAGATCATGACCTGAGCTGAAATCAAGAGTTAGATGCTTAATCAACTAAGCCACCCAGGCACCCCTAGACTTAGTACTTTAAATGAGGGAGGAAAAAATCCAGAAGTCGCTGCAAAAGACATATGAAGTAAAAGCTGTGGGGTTTTTTTTCTTTGACAATTAGACCAAAGTAAAAGAGAAAATATTCCCATAATAATGCAGAATTTAAGATGTAGATAATGTTAACATGTCGGGATCTGAGGAGAATTGAAAAGGACACCAAAGGATGAGAAGGACTGCTAAGTTCTTATTGGAAGGAAGAGACAAATATAAGATGTCAAAATAGTAAGAAAAGACTAAAAAAAAGGACAAATAAAAACAGTAAATTAACAAAGTAGAAATAGGCCTAAGCACTAAGCATAACAAATAAAAGTAGATGAAGCTCACCAGTCAAAAAGCAAAATACTGACTGACTGACTGACTAGACTTTTTAAAAATCCAGATATATGTAACAGGAATTTCTCAACTATGGAGCTGGAATACAAGGCTTCTTAGAAAAGATTGACCCTTTGCTTTCCTGAGAAAGGGTGATAGTTCTGGTTGAATCAGTCTCACAAAGGTTTTGTGTAACCTGAGGACTCTCTAGAGGCCTGTGCCCATTTTGAAGGATCCAGGATTATGGTTAAACTTGGTAAAAATTTTTAGCTTGTATCCTTCCTATCTGGAAAGAGAAAATAAAATTCTTTAAACAACAACAACAACAAAAATCCAGATATATGCACCTTCTAAGAGATGTCAAAAACAAAGACATGCAGAGGTTGAAAGTAAAAGACATATCATGGGAAAACTAACTGAGAAAGCTACATTACTTATATTAATATCAGATAAAATACTTTAATAAGACAAAAGCATTATTAGGGATAGAAGCATTGCCACATGATAAAAGTCTGAGTTCTTCAAGAAGATATGAGTTTCACTATGCATGTGATGAAGCAGCCTCAAAGATATACAAAGCATATATTGATGTAAAGGGAGAGATTGATAAAGCCATCACCATGTGGGAGATTGAGAGATTTCAATATAACTCTATCACTTGTTGATCTGTTAAATGTGGAGGTGAGGGGGAAGAGGATCAACGAGGACCTGAAGAGATCAAAACAACATAGGATGTACATATATTTGCAGTTGCAACAATCAGAGAATGTACCTTTTACCCAGTAGACATGGAATGTATGCAAAGATCTATCTTGTACTGAACCTTAAAGAAATACTCAACAAATTTAGAGAGTAGTGTACAGACCACATCTATGATAAGACCAGTAAGTTAAAAGTTATGAACACGATGACAAAGAATCCCCATGTGTTTGGAAAAAATTGTTAAGTTGCTAAATAACTCATGGGTAAAATAATACATTAGAATGAAAATTTTAAAATACCTAAATTTGGGGCACCTGGGTGGCTCAGTCAATAAAGCGTCTGGCTTCGGCTCAGGTCATCATTCCAGAGTCCTGGGATCAAGCCTCACATCTGGCTCCCTGCTCAGCGGAAAGCCTGCTTCTCCCTCCATGCCCCGACCCCATTCTCTCTCTCTTTCTCAAATAAATAGATAAAATCTTAAAATAAAATAAAATACCTAAAATTGAATGAGAATGGATGTAACAAAGGCAGTGCTTTAAAGGAAATGGATTGCTTTAAACAGGCACATAAATATGCTCATTCATTTTGAGACTATTTCTTTTCTGAACTCCTAATCTAAGAAATTAGAGAAAGGTCAACATATAAATCAGAAAAAAGAAAAAAACTGACTTTAAAAATAAAATCAGAGATTAGTAAAATAGAAAAATGTAAAAAAGAGAAGTTTAAAAAGCCAAAAAAGTTGATCCTTTGAGAAAAAAAAAAAACTGACAGAAAACTACCGGCAAGACTTATCAAGAGAGAATACAGATATAAATACTAATGAAGAGTTTAATATGACATGCAAAGTACTAAGAGAGAATTAAAATTCAGATGAGAAGCACAAATTCTTAGGAAAATATAACAAGAACTGAGTCTAAAAGAAATGAAAAGCATGACTAGTCCTATAATCAAAGAAACTGAAGTATTTTAACAATTCCCAAAAGGAAAACATAAAGCCCACATAATTTTGTAGGTGAATTATACCAAATTGTCAAGAAATATATTATCCCAATAGTATATAAAATCTTCGAGACCAAAGGAAAAGAAGAAATGCTCTCCTTTCCTTTTTTTTTTTTTAAGATTTTATTTATTTATTTTACAGAGAGATTGCAAGTAGGCAGAGAGGCAGGCAGAGAGAGGAGGAAGCAGGCTCCCTGCTGAGCAGAGAGCCCAATGCGGGGCTCTATCCCAGGATCCTAAGATCATGACCTGAGCCGAAGGCAGAGGCTTTAACCCACTGAGCCACCCAGGCGCCCCAAAATGCTCTCCTTTCCTATACATGAGGCCAGGATAACCCTGTTATGAAACCAAACTAAAAGAGTGGTAGGAAAATTAAATTTCTGCCCTATTTCACTCATGAATATGTAAGCAAAATTCCAAAACAAGACAGAAAATCCAACAGTGTATAAAAAAGAAAACATTCATCAATCCTGTTGCATTTATCATGGGCATGCAAAGATGATTTTATATTAGAAAATCCACATATTAATTCATCACATTAATAAATATCTGTAGATTCAGAAAAAGCATTTTAGGTGTCTTAGTATGAGGTTAATATGCAAAAGTCAGTTGCATTTCTACACACTAAAAGAAAACAACTAGAAAATACAATTTAAGAGAAAACAATTATTGTATCAGAAAACATCAAGGATCTTGTAATAAATCTTATATTCAAGACCTCTATAGAGAAAATTATAAAACTTTACTGAGATATTAAAGAAGAGCTAAATCAATGGAGAAAGACACAATGTTCATAAATCGAAAGATTTAGTATTACAAAGATGTTATAATCTAAAGAGGAAATCAAACAAAATCCCAGTAGTGATTTTCATTGCTTGATATAGTGATTTTTAAATGTATAAAAGGGCCAGAATTTTTTTAATAGATTTTATTTATTTATTAGAGAAAGAGACTGCGTGAGAGAGAGAGCAGGGGCAGAGGGAGAGGAAGAAGCAGACTCCCCACTGAGCAGGGAACCTGATGGTGGGACTCAATCCCAGGATCCTCAGATCATGACCTGAGCCGAAGGCAGATGCTTAACTGACTGAGCCACCCAGGCACTCAGGGCCAGAATATTTCTGAAGAACAACAGAGAAATAAGGACTAGCCCTACTAGATATTGGGACTTATTTTGAAGCTGCAATAGAACAGTGAGCCTGGAAACAGACCCATGGATGTATATATCTTTGACATATAACAAAGGTGACATGAGATCATGTGGAAAGATGGCACTGTTCACTAAAAGAATTTGGGAAAATGATTATCCATGTGTAAAAAGATTAACTGAATCTCTCCCTTACATTAAAACAGAAATTGACTTCAGATAAAGGTCTTAGAAAAGTATTAAGCTTGATTTGCTGTTAAACAACATGTTAAACTCTAAGAAGAAAATATTGATGAGTATCTTTGAGACCTTAAGGAAATGGATCTTAAATAAGACACAGAACAGCACTGATGCATGTAACTACATTAAAATATTTTTTCCTTATTTTTCTTTTTAAGATTTTATTTATTTATTTGACAGAGAGAGACACAGTAAGAGAAGAAACACAAGCAGGGGGAGTGGGAGAGGGAGAAACAGGTTTCTTGCTGAGCAGGGAGCCCTATGAGGGGCTCGATCCTAGGACCCTGGGATCATGACCTGAGCTGAAGGAAGGTGCTTAATGACTAAGCCACCTAGGTGCCCCTATTTTTTTTCCTTAAAAGAAGTTTGCTTGCTAAGAGACAATTTAAAGAAAGTGAAAGGCAATATATAAACTTGCAGAAGATAATCACAATACATAATACCTGACAACAGAGCAGTATTGAGAATTTGGCCACAATTAAAAATAATAACTAAAAAAAAATCAAGAACACCTCATCCATGAATAAAGCAAAAACAATCTGGCAGAAAAAGTGCAAGAGTCACAAGCAAGAATTACACATGAGAGCAAATACATATGACCAGTCATCATATGAAAATTATCAACATCATTGGTAATCAGGGAAATGCAAATCAAAATCACAATGAGACCATTTTGCCTTCATTTAATTAAGAAAAAATGAAAAAGTCTGACAGTATCAAGTGTTGAAGAAGATGTAGATCCACAATATTTCTTATGCATCACTGGTGAGAATGTGAATTGGTGCCACCATGTTGAAAAGCAGGTTGGCCTTACCTCCTAAAGAAGAGTATCACAGACTCTATGGACCAGCAGTTCCACTTCTAGGTATATACTCAAGAGAAATTCCTGCAAATGTACAATGGGAAACATGCATAAGATTACTCCGAAGTAAAGACTTATAAACAACCCAGATTTATTGAATGAATAACTGTGGTATTATTCACAGGAGGGAATATTACACAGTAGTTGAAACTAATGAACCACAGAAACATACAACAATATAAATTTTAGCAGCATAATATTAAGAGAAAAAAGCAAGTCCCAGACGGTTACAAACATCATGATTCTTTTTATACAGTTAAAAACAAATATGTAAGTATATGTATGAATATACGCACATACATGCACATTTAAGACTATGTAAAGATGCAATAAAATTAGATTAAAAGGTAAGCAAGGGACTGATGAACCCAGGAGTCTTGTGACAGCTACCTGAGAAGGGAATGGATTGGTAAGTTTTCCATATGGTTAGATGTAGGTTTTGTCAGGATTCTAGGTTTTGTTCAGAGGTTCTTCTGGTGGTCAATTTGCATTAATACAAGCAAGCCATGCAAGGACCAATAAAAAGAGAGTGTTGTGTAGCAAGGATCATGACTAATCCAAAGCTGTGCACCTGAGGCCCAAAAAAGAAGAACAAAAAGACAAAATAAGATAGATTTAAATCCAACATATTAGTAATTACATTACTCCCATTACAGGTATAAGATTTCAGATAAGTTTTAAAAATCCAACTATATTGTGGTTTATAAGAGCTACATCAAACTAAGAAAGTAAAGAAAGATTGGAATAACAAGATGGAAAAGATTATGTCCACAGAAATAACAAACAAAAGTTGCTGTAGCTATATTGTCACAAAACAGACTTTAAAACAAAAAGACAGGAGGTAAGAGGGACAGAATGATAAAGGTTCAATTCACTAAGATGAGTTCTATATTTGAACATATCCTGTACCTAAAAAACACAGCCTCAAAGTATTTACCACAAAAGCTGTAAGAAATACAAGGAGAAATGTATTAATTTATAACCAAAGTAGGACATTTTAACAAATCTCTCTTAGTAATGGCTAGATACAGAAGAAGAAAAAAAGAGTTTGATCCATAGAATCTACTGGACAATTATAGAACACTGCACTGAACAACTACAGCAAACACATTCTCTTCAGGAACACATGGAACATCTGCAAAAACTGACCATATACTGGGTCTTTCAGCAAACTTCAAAGAACCGAGATTATACCAGTATACTGTCTCCAAAGCAATTATGTTAGAAATAAAGATGACTAGAAAAAAAATCCCCAGATTTTTTATAAATCTGAATTTCTTATAAATTCGAGAACTATACTTCCAACAAATCCACAGGTCAAAGAAGATACAGTGGACATCAGAAAATATAACTGCATAAAGGGGCACCTGGGTGGCTCAGTCCCTTGGGCATTTGACTCTTGATTTCTGCTCACCTCATGATCTCACGTGAGATCAAGCCCCCATCCCCCTCATGCTCAGGGCGGAGTCTGCTAGTCCCTCTCCTTCCCTCCACCCCGCCCCACCCCCTCCGCTTGCTCGCGCTCTCAAATAAATAAATAATCTTAAAGAAAAGTAATATATATATAAAAGCTGTGAGATTCAGCTAATGCGGTACTTGGAGGGCAATGCCTAACCTAAGAGGCACATACTAGAAAAGAAGAAGAGCTGCAAAATCACGAGCTCAGCAACCATCTCATGAAGTTAGAAAAAAAAGGACAGCAAAATAAACCCCAACAAAGCGGGAAAATATAAAAGTAAACTCAGTAAAGCAGAAAAACCTAAGTTTCATCTTCGGCCAGTAAAGAGAGTGGACGAACCTCCTCTGTGACGGGTTCAGAATGGGGCGAAGGCACATATAACCCACATCACAGTTGGGAAGAGAGGACATCGCTATGTCCTAGTCATTAAAGCAGGAGTAATGAGAGTGTGAAACAGCTTCACGCTGATCTAGTTTTAAAACGGGTGGAAATCAGCAAATTCCCAGAGAAGTAGAATGTAGCAGAACAGATGCAGTCGGTGGAGGGAGTGCGCAAGGTGCGGGCAGGAAAAGGAGCCGCGCGCACAGGAGCCGCTGCCCGAGCCAGCTCTGGGGGTGGCCTGTGGCCCGGCCCACAGCGCGGTGCCCCCGCCGCAGGGAGAACGCCGAGAACATGTACTACTTCTCCGAGCTGGCCCTGACCCTCAACGAGCACGAGGAGGGCGTGGCGCCCACGGACAGCCGCCTGCGGCCGGACCAGCGGCTGATGGAGAAGGGGCACTGGGACGAGGCCAACACCGAGAAGCAGCGGCTGGAGGAGAAGCAGCGCCTGTCGCGGCGCCGGAGGCTGGAGGCCTGCGCACGGGGCTGTGGCAGCGAGGAAGGTGAGGCTGGGCGGGGTGAGAGGGTACCCTGGGGGTGGGGAGCGCGTTCCCAGAAGGAAGGGATGCGCGGAGGGTGGGAAGGGAGAGGGGGAGGTAGGGGGACCCCAGGGACAGGGAGGGTGCGGGGCAGGGTGGAAGAAAGCGGGAAGGGGGCGGGGCTGGGAAGCGGCCACCGTCCACCCGCCCGCCCACTGTGCCTGCCCAGCAGAGAAGGAGGCCGATGTGTACATGCCGCTGTGGTTCGAGAAGAGGCTGGACCCACTGACCGGGGAGACTGCCTGCATGTATAAGGGCGGCTACTGGGAGGCCAAGGAGAGGCAGGACTGGCACATGTGCCCCAACATCTTCTAAGCGCCACCCCTCCTGCAAATACAGGCGCCTGCACAGCCTGGGCCACCTCTTCTTTAATGCACTCAATTTAGTACTCAATGGCCCTCCTCCCACACCTTCCCCTCCCCAACCCCTGCCCCTATTTTTTTTTTTTACACTTTTTTGGGGTTCCCACCTTGGAAGGAGGAAGTGCTGACCTGCATTCTCTTCAGCTCCCAGGTGCCCTGGGTCACCCGAGCCCCTTCATTATGGACTTGGGTCCCACTGGGACCCCAGCTCCCAGTTACCACAACTCAGGCAGGCTGGCCCGGGCCCTGGGCTGCCCCAGTCACCAGCCCCACCCAGGGAGGCACTGGCCCCTCCTGAGGAGCCACTTTTGACTTTTTTAGAAAAAACGATCTCCATTTCTTTCCAGCCAAGACGTTTAGTAAATATTTTTAGTACAGCACTTAGCAGACAACTTTCTAAGTGTGCTTTCTTGCCACAAACATGTCCTGGCAAGAGCCCCTTCTTTTTAAGACATCAGGAAGCCAGACCCCTTTGAGCAGGGAGCATTTTGTCGCTCAACACAGCAGGGCCACATTTGTATCGGAGCTGCCCAGTCACCGGGAGAACAGTACTCCACAGAGAAGAGAACTGGAGGGGCCACTTGGCCCATGAGAGCACAAGTCCGTTGTCTCAGGAGCTACAGCTGCACCCACTGTGGGGGAGGGGGCGCCAAGCAGCCCCCATGTAGATTTGAGGGCAATAGCCCCTTGCCTAGCCTTGGCCATGCCAGGGCTGCTCCCCAGCCGTAGAGAGGCCAGGAAGGGCTGGGGGCAGGGCCTGAAGGTGCTCCCCACCCCAGAACCAGGCCCCAAATCAGCAATAAGAACAGACACTCGGCTCAGCCTGGGCTGGTGCCCCCAGGCACCAGAGACCCAGTGTCCCACCTTGGCCTCAGGCACCTCCAAGGTGCCCATCTCCACACCCCCTGAACTCTTTATTTGCCTGATTTATATATATATATATATATATATATATATGATATATAAATATATAAAAATAGCTATTTTGCTTAAATTTCTATGGTATGTGGAAGTTAAAAAAATGATGAAGACGGGGTACTCCTGTCTGAGTTTAGCCCTCCTGTCAGCTGTGCCCCACCCTCTCCTCAGACCCCCTTCCAAAGGCTTCTGCCAATGGTGGGGGACTGGGCCACCGTGGCCACTGTCCCAGCCCCGCAGAATGCCCACTCCAACCCCTCCCACTTAAGTTTGGTCCTGAAAATTCATCACAGGGTTTTTTTCTGTATACTCCAGGACTGGTTTTGTTTTTATAAAAAAAACAAAAGTGAAAACACCAACGTATGAAATGCCTTAGGGTGCCCACTCAAGAGGCAGGGTGGGCTGGGTGGCCCCACCAGGCCTGCAGCAGAGCTGTGCAATGTACCTCTTCTCAACACTGTAAGGGAGCACCTTCTGACCGGTAATAAAAACCTTGGATTTGGAGTTTTCCAAGGCCCTGTCCCTGAGTGTGTCTGTGACTGGGTGGATTGGGGCTGATGCAGGACAGGTGACAGCCTATAAGAGAGCATGGGGGCAGAGCCTGGGACTTTGTTCTGCTCTGCACTGAGGAAAGCAATGGAAAGCTGGTCTAAATGGGGAGGGGAGAGATGGGGTGGAAGACCTGTTATGACAGGTCTGGGCCAGGAAGCCTGCAGAGGACAGAGACAGAAACTCGGGGAGGGCTCACAGCTTTGCCTGGGGGCTATCTGGGGCCAAGCCAAGGCACTCACCCTGCTCTTCTCTTTGAGGGAAGCCCACCTTGGTGAGTTCCAAGGTTACTCAATAATCATGACCTGGACTGCTTCTGTTGTTCCAGGTTGCTAAGCAACTCAGATCACTAGCTCCCTGGACTGGCCTGGAGTAGCTTGGTCTGGCCCACTGTGGGGGAGGAGGGTGCTGCCACTGCCAGTGCTTCCCTGTGAGAGGATGGGGTGGGGCAGGGTGCCACAGAAGTATCAGAGCCAAGCTCCAATCACCTGCCCTGAAGCCCCAGTGCTGTGGGGTCCAAGGCTGGCCCTGCACAACTCCTTCCTTACCAGGGCCTTGCTTTCCCACCTGTGGGTAGGCAGGCACTGGTTAGTCCTGCAGCTCTCACCACTGGCTAGAAGGCGTAGGGCATGTGAGGCAACCCCCACTGGGGGCGGGGGTGGGCAGTGGGAGGGGGTCTGCCAAGAGAGAAGATGGGCTACATGGGCAAAGCCCAGAGATGACAAAAGCCAGTCCACTGAGACAAAGTCAGGAAAGAGACTGGAGTAGAGCCAGACAGAGGTCTGAACAGGGAGTGACATCCTGTTGACATTCTAGAACATTCTCTAAGCAGATCATAGAAGATCAGCCTACTCTCAACAGTCTATCAGCCATTACTGAGTAGAAAATGTTATAGAAAAAAAGATTCGCCAACATAAGCCATAAGGAGCCTCAAAGTACATCTGACAAAAAGATGCAAAAGACCTTTACAGATACAACTTTAAAGTTTTACTGAATGACAGAGAAGACCTGAGTTAAAAGGAAAAACACCATCTTCAAGCTCAGTTATATGGGTTCTTCCCAAATCTACAAATCCAACATGATCCAAATCAAAATCCTATGAGTGTTTTTTAAACACTTGACAATCGGATTGTGAAATCTACATGGGACAGTTGAGCAATTTTTAAGCAAAAAGTAATAGAGACTAGAACAATTCTTAAGAGGGACACCTGGGTAGATCAGTTGGTTAAGCAGCTGCCTTCGGCTCAGGTCACGATCCCAGGGTCCTGGGATCAAGTCCTGCATTGGGTTCCTTGCTCATCAGGGAGCCTACTTCTCCCTCTGCCTCTGCCTGCCACTCTGCCTGCTTGTGCTCTCTCTCCCTCTCTGACAAATAAATAAAATAAAAAAAAAAAAGAAGGTGGGGGACATGGACTTGACCTGCATATACCCACACATGCTAGAAAGCTACCAACAAATTGCTTCCTTTTTCTCCACAGCACTCTGGCATGATATGTCATACCATATATTTTATTCATTTGCTGACTATCTCTCCCACCTCACAATGGACTGTGAGCTTCATGAGAATAGGAATCACATCTGTCTTACACACTATAACTTCCCCAGTGCTTGGCACATAGGAGATGCTCAGTAAATAAGTGTTGAATTAATTCCAGGCCAGAAGGCCCAGCCAGAGCAAAGGCTCAGGGGGATACTCCCCAGAGCCACTGAGAAGTGTGGCTGCAAAAACGAATTGTGAGGGGGTGTCAGAGATGCAACTGGAAAGAGCTGAACCTAGTAACCCAGGAAACTCCTGCCCCCACAAACTCTAGAGTCCAAGTCTTTGCTCCTGACAGACTGTGGGGGAGGAGGCCTGAAGTTCCCTTATCCCCAGGGCTGGGGCTCATCATGAAGTGGATAAAGGACACCAGACAGAAAAATGTCAAAGTGTAGCACAGAGACACTCCCAATGCAGTTTCATCTTCTTCTTATGAAGCTGGCCAACATAACTTCAACAACAAAACCTAGTAAGGACAGCACAGAAAATATAAGAAATATGTATTTCAATCTCACTTTAAGAATAGAATTTTCGGGGTGCCTGGGTGGCTCAGTTGGTTAAGCTTTTGATTTCAGCCAAGGTCATGATCTCAGGGTTCTAGGATTTAGCCCTGTGTTCGACTCCCCAGTGGAGAGTCTGCTTTTCCCTCTCACTTTGCTCCTCCCCCACTCATGCACATGCGCGCGCTCTCTCTCAAATAAATAAATAAAATCGTTTTAAAAGATACAATTTTGGGGTCACCTGGGTGGCTCAGTTGGTTAAGGACCTCCTTTCAGCTCAAGTCATGATTCCAGGCTCCCTGCTCAGTGGGGAGTAGCTTCTCCCTCTCCCTCTGCTGCTTCCCCTGCCTGTGTGTGTGCTCTCTCTCTCTGTCAAATAAATGAAGTCTTTTAAAAAAAAAATAGAATTTTCAAAAATCCAAATAGCAAACAGAATCCAGCCACATACCAAAGACTGATACCTCAAGGTGGTAAACCAATGCCCAAGTTAGGTTTACCACAGAAATACAAGAATGGGTCAGTGTTGGGAAACTTTTCATCATAAATCATTATATCAACCACCCTTGTGTAAAACTAGGCATGCTAGATAAAATTTTAAAACATCTTAAAAGCATCCATGAGTTTGAAAGAATATAAGGAATACTTGGGCCAAATAGTGAGTGTAGAAACATGGAAAGGCAAGAAGAGTCTTAAGTCTGCTTTTCCCTCCATAGCCACATACTGTACCAGTGACCTTAAGTTTTCACTGCCTCAAATGACCCTTCCAAGGTAGGGTATTTAACAGGAGATGTCAACCATAAAGCTGGACTCCCAAAGGTCTATACCTTTGATATAATGAATCCAAAATCAAATACAGGAAAATTGTCTTAAAGATTAGTCCTAAGCAGAGCAGAAAAGAATCTCCTAAGAATCTCTAATCAGGAGCAGACCCTCACCTAGTTTGGTTAAATAGCTAAATACATACTACCTGGATGGTCCAATGAAACCTCTGGCAGAGAATATAACATGTTCTCAAATTGGCAATGTCCCCAGTCACATGAGAGAAGCAAAGAAATCCTCTCTGGAAGCTCTCTCCTTCATTCAAGGCCTTATGGAATCCCAGATGTGACGTTGCAAGGAAAATGAACAGCTTACAGTGTGGTATCTCTAAACACACAAGGAAATAAAATACACAAGTTGGCTCGTGAGCATAGGCCAACAGAAATAACAGCAGAATCAGACATAAAACTCCATATAGAGGGGCAGCCTGGGTGGCTCAGTGGGTTAAGTCTCTGCCTTCGGCTCATGGCTCAGGTCATGATCTCAGGGTCCTGGGATCGAGTCCTGCATTGGGCTCTCTGCTCAGCGGGGAGACTGCTTCCCCCTCTCTCTCTGCCTGCCTCTCTGCCTACTTGTGATCTCTCTCTCTCTCTGTCAAATAAATAAAATCTTAAAAAAAAACCTCCATATAGTGAAATTATCATACATAAAATATAAAATAAGCATGTGTAATATATTTCTAGAAATAGAAGGTTTCTGAATCTTCATTCCCGAAAATGAGTGAAATGTATTTTTATAAAACTAAAGAATTTCCAGAAATTGGAAAAAATCACTAAAAATGATAATTTTATAACATTATACTATAAAGAGCATAATAGTAACACAGAAGTAAGATCTGAAGAAAGTATCTGGAATACAATACAAAGATGTGAAAAATACGAAAGAAGAGACATAGAGAATAAAGTGAAAATGTCCCATATGTGTCTAAGTGAAATGGAGAACTTTTTTTTTTTTTTTTTTTTTTAAGATTTTGTCAGAGAGAGAGTGCACAAGCAGGGGAAGCAGCAGTCAGAGAGAGAAGCAGGTTCCACCTTAAGCAAGGAGACGGATGTGGAATTCAAACCCAGGACCCTGGGATCATGACCTGAGCCTAAGGCAGATGCTTAACTTATTGAGCCACTGAGGCATCCTGGAGCAGAACTGTTTAAAGAGTTAATGATTTAAAAATTTCCAAGAAATCATGAAAAAGACCAATATACGGAGTAAATCTCAACAAATCCTAGTCAGAAAAATAAAAAGACATCCACAGTAAGTTACAATATAGTGAAATTGCAAGACTCTTAAAACAAAATCTTAAAAGCTTCAGATTTGGGGGGGGGTGGGAATTACCTTCCAAGAGCATTGATCAGACTGAGAGTTGACCTCCTAATAAGAAAGAAGAAAAAAGTGATTAGAAGAGAAAATGTTATTATTCCCAGGGAAAATATCTTTTAGGATCCAAAGGAAAATAAAGGTATGAATAAAAACTTACTAAAACAATATTAAGAGTTTTGTGGAGTTAGACTTTGGTGGGTTAAGTATTAGGTAAAACACACAGAGTAATCACTAAAGAACAACAGACTTCCAAAACAAGGGAAAACATTGTATGTGTGTGTTTGGGGGGTGGGATTTCAGTCGATCTAAAAGAAGGCAAGAAAGAGGAAAAAGGAATGCAGATAAGGTGGAGTAAAAATTATAGAATAAGACAGAAATAAGTCAGTAATGCATTAATAATACACAAAATTTAAGTAAGTTAAATCTTTGGGTAATAATAAAAAATATCGGGTGCCTGGGAAAACTACTAGAGGAAAAAAATGAAAGAAGAAGCCAGAGAGGGAGACAAACCATAAGAGACTCTTAATCTCAGGAAACAAAGTGATGGTCACCGGAGGGGATAGGGGTGGGAGGGATGGGGTGGCTGGGCGATGGACATTGGGGAGGGTATGTGTTGTGGTGAGCACTGTGTATTGTGTAAGACTGATGAATCACAGACCTGTACCCCTGAAACAAATATTTTATGTTAATAATAATTTAAAAAATTAATTTAAAAAAATAACACTACACATGGTCATCTCCATTGATGCAGAAAACATTTTAGATAGAATTCAACCAACATACATCCATGATATTTAAAAGGAAAAAAATGCTTAAAAATAGGAATGGAAACTTCCTCAATCTGTTGAATGGTATCTATAGAAGAAGAAAGAAGGAAGAAGAAGGAAGTAAGAAGGGGGGGGGGAGAGGAGGAGGAAGAGAAGGAGGAGGAGAGAGAGAGGAGGAGGAAGAGGAGGAAGTTTTGTCAATGAGATAAGAAACAAAAAATACTTGCTTTTACCCTTTACACTCAACATTGAACTGGGAGCCCTAGCCAAAACAATAAGGCAAGAAAAATACATCAAGTATGAGAACTGGCAAAATTATCATTGCTCACAGATACGTAATAGGAAACTCAAAAGAATCTAAAGATTAGATTAGATTAACATGAAAGTCAATTACATTTTATATATTAACAAGCTGTCAGAAAATGAAGTTTTAAAAATGTCATTTCCAACAGCACCAAAAGACATCAGGCACCTAGGATACATCTAATCAAGAAAATATAAGACCTCTGGGGCATCTGGGTGGATCAGTCAGTTAAGCATTTTGCCTCTGGCTCGGGTCATGATCCCAGGGTCCTGGGATCAAGCCCTACATCAGGCTCCCTACTCAGCCAGGGAGCCTGCTTCTCCCTCTCCCTCTGACTACCACTCCCCTGCTTGTGTTCTGTCAAATAAATAAGTCTTAAAAAATATATATAAGACCTCTAACGGGAAAATTATAGTACTTTCTTGAGAGACACTAAAGAAATATCTAAAGTAATGGATAGTTATACTATCTTCATGGCTTGGAAGACTTATAAATATCAATTTTTCTCAAACTGTTGACATAGAATTAATTCCAAAGAAACCCCTAAAGGTTTTCTCTTGGAGCTTGATTAAATTAATCTAAAATGTACATGGAAATGCAAAGGACCAAAAATAGTCAAGACACCCTTGAAGCATAAAAAGTGATTAAACTGGTTCTACTAGATATAAAAACTTACTGTAAAATGATAATAATTAAATCAGTGTGGTGTTGGCATAGAGAAAGAGACAACAGCCAAATGTAACTGAATAAAAATCCAGAAACAGATTTACACATATATGAATATTTGATATAAAAGAAAGGTAGCATTGCAAATTAATGGAGAAAGGTAAGACTTTTCATTAAAGGGTTTGGGGACAATCAGGAAGAAGTAAGGAATTGGAGGTCTACTTCATACCATACACAAAAGTCAATTCCAGGTGGATTAAAGATTTATATGTGAAGGACAAAACTATAAAAGCTCTATAAGAATCTTCATGACTTCATGATAGGGAAGAATTTCTTGAAACAAGCTACAAGAAATGCAAACAATAAAAAGATTAGTAAATTAGTCTACACTAAAATTAAGAACTTCTAACTCATCAAGACTCTATTAAAAGGGTTTTTTAAAAGGATGCCAAAAAAGTGGAAGAAATCTGCAACATAGACAACTTATAAAGAACTTGTAACCAGAATATACAAAAATACAAATCAACAAAAAGAAAACAAAAGAACAGAAAAATGGTCAAAAGTCTTGAACAAACACCTTATCAAAGAAGAAATCCAAATGGTCAATAGATATGAAAAGGTGCTCAACCACATGAGAAATCAGGGAAATGCAAATTAAACCACAATGACAAAAATAAATAAACAAACCGCAATGACCTACCACTATACACCCACCAGACTGGCAAAAAAAAATTCAAGTCTAGAAATATCAAGTGTAAATGAGGAAGTAGAGAAATGAAGAACTTAGTGCCAGTGAGCATGTAAGCATATACAAGTGCTTCTGAAAATGATGTGACATTATCTCATAAGGTTGAAAGGGATATGGCCTATATGATTCAGCAAGTCTACTCCAAGGATGATGCATGCAACTGAGGACATAAACGAGAATGTCCACAGCTGTACTGTAATAGCAAAAACAAAAAAAAAAGTACCTAGAAACAATCCAAATGACAGTCACAGAGACATGTATAAAAAATGATACATTCCATTGTAGGAGTGATTCATTTTTCATTACTGTATGATATCCAGCAGTGATAGAATAGTATGTGGTAGTGAAGATTAATAAATCACAGCTACATCTAACAACATGGACGGATTTCTGGAACACAATATTGAAAAGAAATAGCAAGTTGCAAATAGTAAATGTCATGTCTACTCAAGTTTGAAACAGGCAAAACAAAACAATTATTTAGGAACAGAAACTGAGGTGGTAAAAGTTTTTAAAAGAGCAAAAACAAATATGCACATCAAATTCAGGATGGTGGTTACTGTTGGGCAAGAAGGAAAGGGGAAAGGACCCAGGAGAGGCACACAGAGTTATAAGGTAAGAAAAATGTTTTTTTTTTTAAAAAAAAACAAGATGATAGGTGTACACTGCATATTTTTACCATATAAATATTTTATAAATACAGTATTCTTTCGTAGTGACACAATATCTAATAAAAATAATTGTTAAAACATCAGCTTAAAGGAAAAAAAATCCCATATGGTTTGACAGTCGGGGTTGTGTGCCTGACAATTGTGTGCCCCCCAACCCACATTTCAGTCTATGTAACTAGTGCCCCTGGGCGCTCCACTCAGGTTAAGACTGGCAGCCATGGCTCCAGCTCTGAAGCTCCAGGTTTAAACAAGATGTTTAAACTCTTTCCACATTTAAAGGCGGTTCACCAAAACCAACAGCTAATATTCTGCCCAACTTAACATCTGGATTTCCAAACCAACAGAAACAAGACCCAGATAATTATTCAACATTGTTTCATTGTTGCTAGCTAAAGCAAAAGAGCAGGGCACCTGGATGGCTCTGTCAGTTAAGCCTCAAACTCTTGATTTTGGCTCATCAGGATATGAGATTGAGACCTGCTATGGGCTCCAAGTGGAGCCTGTTTACGATTCTTTCTCTTCTCCCTCTGCTTCACCCCACTTGCACTCCCTTAAAAAAAAAAAAGCATTAAATTAAAAAAAATAAAGTAAAATGGCAATTAAACTGGTGCACTGGCAAATCTGCACCTTGCATCTATAAAAAAATAGATTTATTTTTAAAATAAATTTGGGGTGTTTGGGGTGCCTGGGTGGCTTAGTGGGTTAAGCCTCTACCTCTGGCTCAGGTCATGATCTCAGGGTCTGGGATGAGCCACATTGGGCTCTCTGCTCAGCAGGGAGCCTGCTTCCCCTTCTCCCTCCGCATGCCTCCCTGGCTACTTGTGATCTCTCTCTGTCAAATAAATAAATAAAATCTTTAAAAAAAAAAAACTACCAGAATTCGTAACAGAGAAAATAAATTATTTTAAGTGTTTGATTTTCTCTGTGTTAACAGTCAGGAACAGAGATGGAAAAAAATATCCCATTCACAATACTGACAAAAACCATAACAGAAATAAATGAGAAAGTTACAGAACTTGTATGAAGAAATTATAAAATCTTATTGTAGGACTAAAAAGAGTCAAACAAATGAAAAACCATTTTGTTTCCTCTGGGGAGATTTAAGGTCATAAAAATGTCAACCCTCCCATAACTTACATCTAAATTTAATGCAATTATAATTTAAATCACAATGGAAATTTTTTCTTTGGCAAGAATGGGGGAAAATTTGGTAACATGATCTTAAATTTCACTTAATAGGGGTGCTTGGGTAGTTCAGTCAGTCAAGAGTCTGCCTTCAGCTCCCGTCCTCAGAGTCCCGGGATGGAGCCCGACGCTGGGCTTCCTGCTCAGTGGGGAGTCTGCTTCTCCCTCCCGCTTTGCCCCCCCTTCCTGCTCTCTCTCTCTCTCAAATAAATAAAATTAAATCTTTTAAAAAATAAATTTCACTGGGACGCCTGGGTGTTTCAGTCGGCTGGGCGTCTGCCTTCGGCTCAGGTCATGATCCCAGAGTCCTGGGATCAAGTCCCACATCAGGCTCCTTGCTCAGCAGGGAGTCTGCTTCTCCCTCTGCCTGCCGCTCCCCGTGCTTGTGCTCTCTATCTCTCTGACAAATAAATAGATAAAATCTTTTAAAAAAATTTTTTTAAAAAGCAAAAGAATCATCAAGAGCAATAACAATAATGATGAAAATTATTTAAAAAAATAATTTCACTTAACAATAAATTCTAAGAATAGGCTGGGAAAGTATTAAAAAAAAAAAAAAGTGAGCGAGATTGATCCATCTAGTTGCTCCTGATGCCCCAAATTCTAATTTCAGCTGGGACTCCAACGCTCACATCAGAATAACCTCTTCAACTGATAACAGGATGTCTTCAGTGACATGTCCAAGGGTCATCGCAGGCCCACCAAACAGAACGGTATATAAATAATGACCACGGCTGTTCACTTAATAAATGGGGAGAACATAGTGAATTTCCATCTGAAAGAAGAATCAACGCTTGACTCTTGCCTTACCGCTTAAACTAAAATGTATTCTACAGGGAGTGGACACTGACATTTTTTTAAAATATTGCAACAAAACGTAAGACAATGTTTAGGGGAAAGGCAATGAAGAGAAGGGGAAAGGTTTTCCTAAACATGAAAAGAATCCCTAAATCCTAAAAGTGTTTACCTTTCAAGTAATACCATACACCAAACTAAGGACAAACCAGTAGAAAATGGACCAAGGTTGTGAGACATAAGATGCCTTAGGTCCAAGGAGAGGCCGACAGGCCGGTAAGCAGGCCAGACCTTCAAGAAAAATTACCTGGAGATGGCTATTTTAAGACGTAAAACATGCAGCTTCCCTTCCAGTCATTTATCTTGCAGATATATAAAAGCACCACACCGCAAAGTCATCTATACAAAATGCTTTCTGTAGTGGCCAAAAAAAAAAAAAAAAAAGGCTGAAAAACAACTTGGGCTTAATACGCAGACGCCAGAAGAAAAAGCGAAACAACAAAAAAACACACCACCCTATTTTCTGCTTGGGGTGTGGGCAGGCCATTGGATCCCCAAGGCCTTTCGCTCGCCCTAGGATGTGAAGACCCCGGGGCCGCCGCCCCCCCGTTTGCCCCCAGTCTGGCCGTGTGCGGTGGTGCCACCAGCCCTCCACTGCCCCACCCTGTAGCCAGCCGGCCTCGCGCACCTGAGCTTGGTCACGGTGTTTCCTCCCCATCGCTCCTGCCCCACCACCCAATTGGCGGGCTCATCGTGTTCCCAGGCGCTTGCGCAGAGCGTAGCCGCATGTTCCAGGCACCTGCATCGCGCAGGTGCTGTTACGTTCCCACCTCGAGGGTCTGGAGAACTCGGGTAGAGGGCGCCCTTGGCCGACCGCAATGGTTGGCGGATTGGGAGAAGACCGGCCCCCCGGATGGGACAGCGGCTGGATCGTGGCTGCGTCTTCTGGGCCAGGTAAGAATTTGCAGCCAATTCTCCAGCCCATGTTGTATTGTGATAGATGGTTTAGAGTAAGGAACTCAAAACTCTTTCCTTTCTAACAGTTCTCCCACAGCAGCGCCCCTCACCCGGTGACAGATTGGCTTAAATGGTGGAGGCACTGGGTGGGGCGGGATGAGAGCCCAGAGCTTCACTAGAGGAAAAGTGTAAAGGGAGGAACAATACAAAGTGATGAGTTACAGCTGGCCACAGCTTCGCAAACAACGGGCGGTTACTGGGGCAGCAAGTGCCCCCAGCAAATCCCATGGAAGCCTCTCGGCCAAGTCCGGAGGGGAAAGGGGGAAAAGAGATGTCCATGTCCATCAGATCCTTCTCTCTGTGGTTCAAGTGTTACCCAGTGGTATGAGCTCCCGCACTCTCTAGGCCTTGACCGCCAGCTGCTGGGAATGCCAGAATGTACCACAGGCAACCTGTAGGGCAGCCCTGAAGGATGGATGGGCGCCCCAGCACTTCTCGCCCTTAGGGGATACTGAAACAGGCCAAATGGTTAGAAGGCCATGAGGATGGCTATGGCGTAACACCCCAGGAGGGCCACTGAGTAAGCAGTGAAATGCCTACAGGTAGTTCAGAGACCAGTGCATCTTAGACACAAAAATTCAGCGTCGGGGCGCCTGGGTGGCTCAGTGGGTTAAACCTCTGCCTTCGGTTCAGGTCATGATCTCAGGGTCCTGGGATCGAGGCCCGCATCGGGCTCCCTGCTCTGCGGGGAGCCTGCTTTCTCCTCTCTCTCTGTCTGCCTCTCTGCCTACTTGTGATCTCTGTCAACTAAATAAATAAAATCTTTAAAAAAAAAAATTCAGTCAGGGCAACAGGGCTTTGGACCTCTGTTCCAACTTCAGTCAGACCAGCCCAAGACTAGTGGCTATCTATGTGGGCCTCTGAGTAAATTTCAGGTGAATTAGCCTCATGGCTTAAATAAACCAGGCTGGGCAGTGATTTGTCTGAGGCCAGGTGAGCTGGAAGGAAATTTCTAACAGGACCCACCAGGAGCCCTAGTTAGGCCAGGCACATTACAAGTTCCTAGATGAAAAAGGTGGGGGTGGAGGGGAAGACTGGTCAATATTTTGGCTCATTGCAAAGTGAGATGCTCCTTGCCAGGGCCTTCCTCTGTCCAGACTTTGTCTTGCTCACTATGGAGAGGGTGACCCCATTAGTGCTGAGAACAGACAGAACAGTCTGAGGCCCCAAAAAGAGCAGTAGAGAATGCATGTTCCCTAGGAGCTCTGCCTCCCTTGGCCAAGTTGGTCATTTACCTGTTCAGGGAACCAAAAGCAATGCGGCCATTCCAAAGGAACCCTCAGAGTTTCCATCTCCAACAAAAACCAGAACCCTCTAGTGGAATTCTGAGAATCTTTCAGGCACCTTAGTGACCAGTAGGTCACCGGTAGGTCCCTTATAGCCTGGCACAGCTAGAGAACATTGTTCCAGTAGGGATAAGGAGCCACTGCCTACTCTGGTCAAGCCTTGTATTCTATATAAATGGCAAAGAAATTTGAGCTTTATCACTTACTGGTCCTTAGAGCTGTGAACTCTTGGCTACCACTGCTTGAACCACAGGTCTGAAAGGCAGTCATGTAGACATGGGGAACTGTACTCAACAAGAGCAGCTAAAAAGTAGTGTCACTCAAAGAAGGAACCAGAAAAGTTTTTCTCAACCTATTAACCTATACCTTGAGTAAACAAACATGTTAAACCTTTGTCCTGACTTAGTAATACAGTATTGATCTCAAAGTGGAGGTTATAATCCTAAATCTGTGGGACACTTAGGGCCTGAAGGGGTCATACAAGGTGAACATTTTCCTGAGGACTTCACCCCTTGGTTATCATATTTTTATAAACACTTTTGTAAAGGCCCTAATCCAGATTCAGAACTAAAGACTGCACCAGAGACACAATTGGCCAATGAAGGTGCTCAATCTTACTTAATTCAAACCAACTCAAAAATACACCACTTTTCACCTTTCAGATGAGTACACAGGATGGAAGAAACTGCATACTAACAAGTGGGGGGGGGATACACTGTTGGTAGGAGTTAAAGTTGGAGGTCCTTATGGACATTGGGGAGGGTTTGTGCTTTGGTGAGGGCTGTGAAAGATGTAANAGGAAAAAAAAAAAAAAAAAAAAAAAAAAAAAAAAAAAAAAAAAAAAAAAAAAAAGTTGGAGGTCTTTTCTGGACTGTTATCTTAATTTTTAAGATTAATGTCCACCATTTGACACAGCCATTTCTCTTTGGAATTTACCATACATATAGATCTGAGTTAATAATCTCTCTCTCACACACACACACACTTTCATCATAGCATTTTTCATAAATGTTAACCCAAATGTTTGTTAAGTAGGAGACTCTTAAACAACAGTACATCCAAGACAATGAAATGCTGTTGGGTTGTGCAGAAGAAAAAAGTAGACCCATATGGGCTATTCTGAAACAGGTTCAAAGATACACTGAGTGGGAAACAGGCAGAAACAGAACAGATGTGTGCTCAGCATGGATATTCTTTTCAGGGAGAAAATAGGGATCAAGGGTGAAAGGGTGTCTTGCTTTTCAGGCTTTCCAGCCTTTTGTAGTGTTTGAATTTTTACTGTTATGCATGTGTCACTTAAAAACTGAAGAAAATCCCCGTTGCTCCCGTTCCTTAAAAACGAGCAATACTGTACTCATTCACCTTTTTGCTGCCATTGTGCTATGACCCTTGGGCCACAAAACAGCTGAACCCCTCCCTCCTCCCAAGTCCTCAGACAGTTCCAAGCAGGTCCCATCATATGGAAAGGGGAGGGACTCTGCACTTTACCTTTCCACCCAGAATGGCAGGAGCTCTGCCTGGGAAACAGGCTGCATTCAGTACAGCTGTGACCGGATTTAAACAGCAAAGTGGGCACGTGGAGTTTAAGCTAAAATATTTTAAATTCAGCATTTCTGTTTCTCTGTGTGTTAAGGAGGGTGAATACAGAAAAAGGAAGATGGTGATGAGGAATAATCTGAAGATAGTTTAAAACCATAGTGGTAGAAAGAATGAAGTAGAAAGAAAGTGCTAGATTTTACTAACAGAAGAAAACAGACAGTTCAGGAGTCTCACCAATAAAAGTTTTATAGTATTGCATTTTGATTACAGGTGTGTAAATAAAAAACTTGGGTATTACCCTCTGGTAAAAATGCAGAACCAACTTCCTTTAGATTAAAAACAGCAGATTTGGGGACAAAAATGAACCACATGCTCTGGGATGAAGGAAAGTGATCTGGACAGGAGAGGAATTACCAGCTCAAGAAACCCCAAGGCTCAGAGAATCTTCCAGAGGAAGAGGCCAGGTTCTGAGTGGTATTTCCCCAAATTACCCTCCCCCAGGGGTGTGGTTTGGGGAAGTCCCAAACCCACAAGTTGCAGGTGCTTCTGGACACACACACAAGTGGGTAGAGACTTCCCTCACCAGTGCCTCCCAGTCTTCTGCAGCAACCACAGAATGGCACAGGGGCCACTGCTGACTGGGGGTGGGTAGATGCCAGAAACACACCCAGAAAGATTTGAATCACAGATCAGTGGTATCAGGCCATAGTTCCTATGCCTCTAGAAAACCCAAAGTCCCCAAATAAAGAGGAGAGAGGAGAGCTGTGGGAAATCAAACCAGAATTTTTCCAATGACCACTAAAGAGAAACTCAGCAACTCTTGCCTTTTATCTTTGACCCTGAGAAGTCACTTGAAGGACACAGCTGTGTGAGGCTGTGACTAGAAGGGAGGGAAGGCATGGTGTGCTTCCAACAAAGCTGGCTCTGGAGTCCCTGTGGCTCAGCGACCCCCTCTTCTGTCTGGCCCAAAACAGGGACCAGTGGGGGCCAGGCAGAGGGGAAATGGTAAAGGCAGCAGCAGCAGGCTTTCTAGATCAGCCAGCACCATCTGAGGCAGTGTGCTCCCTCCGGACCCTGCCAAACCCACAGGCAGAGGTCACCACCAGATCAGCACCAGGAGCTCTGTCATAAGGAGCTTTCTCAAAAAGAATCCTTTGGAATTCAAACATTCATTCAGGGTGTATCCCACTAGACTCAGATCTACTACTCAACCTGGACTCAAGTTTGGGGTGGGAAATCTCACTATCCATGGTTATACTAAGGAAATCACTGCCACAGGGAGAACTCGAATGGTGGGTGGGGAGGTTGAATGGGAGGCTCTTTCTTCCCCAAGCTGTTTAGACAATGCCACAAGTAAGATGACTGACAGATGCTTGGGTCGACATTCATGTCCCTGACCTGAGAAGGGAGCAGTTCAGCACTGAGCCTCCAGACTGACCCACTGCCCCCAGGGGTCCCCCAGATCAGAGCCCATAGGAGAAGCACCACTCTGGAGGGCTCTTTCCCTCCTCCACCCCTCAAATTTCAACATTGTTCATCCTCTAGAAGAGACGAGCCCTGCCTCTGAAGCCTCTCTGACTTATGGATGACACTGAGTTTACCACATCTTGAGGAGCCAGGAGACAAGAAGCTTGGCATCCTGGTTCTCTGTCCTTTGCCCAAGAGTCACCAAAAGAAAAATGTACGGTCTCACAGCAGGCGCAGCATCTTATTTCTTTTAAAAAATAAATATTTATAAACTTAGGGAGGAAGATTCAAAGAATCAGAGTATTTTTCCTTCCAAAAGCACAAATGTCTCATGTGAGTCAAACCAAGGTTAAGCCAGCCCATGAACAAAACACCACCCCCCAAGAACTCTGCCATAATGGGCAGAGGAGCTGATCTTTGTCTCTGAGCCCCTTAGTCCCCCTTGGTGATCAGGTCCTCGATGTAGGCATCCAGCTCATCATCTGTGTTGATGTCTATGTCCTGGAATAGAAGGCAGCAGTCAGCTAGTGGCCAGAAGGTGGTGGCGGGGGGGCCACCTCCCCATCCTTCTCGCAGGCAAAGGAGCCTGAGCCCAAAGTCCCCTCCTCTCCCCCTCCACCCTGTCAGGCCTGTCCCATCTTGATCTTTCTCCCACGTCCCCACCCTCTGTGCACAGATGATGCCCAGATTTCTTCCACCTGCTCTGCCTTTACCCCAGGTTCCCAGGTGCTTTAGATGTGTTGCAGACTTATGAGACTCAGTATTCCAAACAGCCCAACTGCATCATCCCACCCCGGGGTTGCAGCCATCTCAGTACAGGCTACCTATCACCTTCCCTCACCAACCAGCTCAAGACAAACCAGAAGAATCACCCCTCTTTCCTTCCTTCCCCCCCAAATATTATAAATCTTTCTCACAGTCACCATCCAAGATTCAGGCCAGCAAATCTCTCTCACCCAGGTAAGTGTGGGAACGCCTCACCCAAGCCCTGACTTCTAACTTCCACCCCACTCCAGGACTTCCTACAGGCAACCAGAATATCTTAGGTTGCAAACAGGATTGTGCCACACCCCTCCAGGGACAGCCCACCTCACCCAGGCCCCACCTCTTCTATCACCCACAATTCCCTGCCTTGGGCCTCACCTCCTACTCTGCTCTCTGCCCAAAGCACTCACATCCAATCTTGTACGACTGATTCTATTCTCAGCTCAAATGCCCCCTTCTTAGAACACCCTAGTAAAGTGGCCTCCATATTTTCTTATAGAAGGCCCAGACTGTTGGGCCATGAGGGTAGGAACCTTATCTTGCCTATCTGGTTCACCCAGTATCCACAGGACAGATGCAGAGCAAGTCCACAGTTTTCACTGCCTGGGTGGAGGACTAGACTAAGACCCTACAGGGGCACTCCCCACTTCTGGGCAACCCAATCCCAATCTGGGCGTCATCTGGAAAAGTGAGAACTTCTTTCTGTTTTATGGCTTGGAGGATTCTTAAACCAGGTTGTAAATCAGAAGATCTAAACAAGGGCAAAAATCTGATACCGTGGGTCTGGCTGGGATGAGGCCCAGGCAGCCGCACCACCTCCAGCCCTCTTGGTCAGGATGCTGTGCAGCCAGGATTGGAACCACAGATTCCTGCGAGTGGGGAGAAGGGAGCAGGAGGTACCCAGGCCCCCCTCCCTGAGACACCAGGTGGTCCAGCTGCAATGAGAGGGCTGCCTGGCTCACCTCCTGCACCTTTTGCAGGAGCGCCACGATGTTGGTCCTCAGCTTCTGCAGTTTCTCCTCTGTCTCTCGGAGTTTTCTCTCAGAAGTGCGCAGGCTTTCCTCAGAGGCCTTGGCCCGTGAGTCAGCACGGCTTTGGTAGGAATGGCAGAGATTCTGGAGTCCCACTTCATACTGCTTAAAGTACTCTTTCTGTAGGGAGGGAAACCGGAGGGTGAGCACATGAGCTTACAGGGGTCCCCAGGGCTGCTCTAGATCAGCACTAGTATCCCAACCCAAATGGCCTAGTACAAGGATGCTCAGCATGAAGGGATGTCACACACACGGGACAAGCAGGTTCTCTAGCTCCAGAGTGGAAAAACCTGATGCCCAACTCATGAGGCTACTACCATGAAGAGGGAGGTAGGATCACCCAGTGTGAAGCCCTCAGCCCGTGGCAGACAGCAAGCCGCTTGTAAATGTGAGGGATGATTCTTCCATTCCAGTTGGCACAAAAAGGATGAGTCCCTCTCCCAAATGAATCACACCTTTCTAACTTCACCACAGCCCTCTCGGCAGCCCATTCCAAGTCACACCCCACAAAGTTAAGAACCAAAAGTTCTCTTCCAGAAATATTTATCAAGCACCCACCAATGCAAATACCTCCAGATTTGTGAAGTATACTTCTATAAGCAGCATCAGAGCTTTTACTACCTTTCCTAAGTACCTGAAATTTCCAAGATAAGGGGTAGTGATGGTAAACTAGCAGCTTCTCTAAACATGAGGCTTTTCAAACTTTTAAAAGGTAGAACACCTCAAAAGAAATGTTTTGAATTTGAACATGGAATCTAACTGTAAAAAATTTGAGCACTATTTTCAAAGCTCAAATTTATAACATCATTTACTCCCAAGCCACCAATGAGAATGATAAGGCCATTTTGATGAAAATGAGTGTTTCTGGCTGACCACTGCAGTCTTATCAACTCATATGTTTATGAAAATGTGTCTGTAAAAACATATGAGCTACCTGGCATTGAGGGGCTCCTGACTGCAGTTTTTAAAAAGTACTTAACTGTGTCATTTACCTTACAATTTAAAGAATTATCCTATTAAACCAAGATGGCAAGAGAAATTTGAAGTTTCATGTAAAAAATAATTATGTTGGCAGCACAAAATAAGTGTTTGTTTTTTTTTTTTAAAGATTTTATTTATTTATTTGACAGAGAGAGATTACAAGTAGGCAGAGAGGCAGGCAGAGAGAGGAGGAAGCAGGATCCCTGCTGAGCAGGAAGCCCGATGTGGGGCTTGATCATCATGACCTGAGCCGAAGGCAGAGGCTTTTACCCACTGAGCCACCCAGGCGCCCACAAAATAAGTGTTTGAGCAGACTCCAAAATATTAAAATTCAGTATATGATGTCTTGAACCTATGATGTTAGTTTTTTTTTAACTCTTTAAACTTTTTATTTACTATAGATTTGCATAATTATATTTTTTAAAAACAGATATATTTAAATCTAACATTTGCAGGACTCCTGAGGACTATAGGGAACCCTTAGTCCAGTATGATAGCAAAAAGGATGATCTTTTACAGACTGGTAAGAACATAATGAACACTACACTCTGTTGTGTCCCTAACATTAAAAAAATTAGTTTGAGTTATTCTAGACATTATAGTCAGCACACTACAAAGCTGATGCATTGGTGGTATACCTCCTTTTATAAACATAAGCTAATAGATTCTTTTAGGCTCAGATGTTCCTGACTATTTTCTGGTCTGAGCAGCAAAGATCCTACTGCACTCAGGCTTTGTTCTGAGTCTGGCAACAACTTTAAGTCCAAATCAACAAATCTGACAAGAGGATACCAGGTCACCCTAGCCATCCTATTAGTGGTTTGTTCCTGGGATTTACAGAGAGCACCTGCAACCTCAACAAGCACAAGAGCTGAAGCATGGAGCTTTCTGGGGAAGTTACCATAAGCTCTACCATCCTCTAGCTTCCTCGGCCTGCACCTGCCCTCTCATCTCACAGGGAAGCAAGGCAGTACTGGAAGAAAGGTAAGACCCTTGTCGTAAAGAAATACCTGGGTTCAAATCTGGGTTCTATCACAACAGACTTTTCACCTCTCTAAGCCTCAATTTCTTCAGCTCCCAACATTTTTTTTTTTTTTAAAGTAGAATGGAGATTAGAAACCCCATCTCTTCCTCTTTGGCAAACCATCAAGCACGTAGCTGCCACACGAGGGCCCAACGTTTGAACATACTAGCTTTGCAGTTTCGATTCTAGTTCTGTTTATAATAGAACACTCCTCCCTAGAAAACTAAGCTATTCCAACCATAAAAATATCTATCGCACTCAATGAAGACAACTTCCAGATCCCATCTGCAGCCCTGGCCTTCCCACCCCTCCAAGTGCCCAGTCCCCAGTCTCCACCTGCCCACTGGACATCACCAGAAATGTAGGTGCTGGTGCTTCCAGTCCAACACACAACACAATTCATCACCTCTCTTACCCTCACCCTCGGTTTTCTCTCCCTGTTAATAGCTTTGTCATCACTTCCCACAGGCCTGAGACATAGAGAAGTACGTGGCCTCTGCCTCCTCCCCCATCACTTGCCTCCAGTCAATAACCTCTGACATGGCCCTTTCACCCACCAGTCCACTCCCACCACTCTGGCTCAAGTTGCCATTCCCTTACCTCTGACCTTTCACAACTGGACCCCCCGCCGCTTGCTCCTGTGCTTCCCATCAACCCATTCCACACACACTACCACGAGAAGTATCCTCTTAGGGCAGGGTCAGCACGCTAGAGCCCCAGGCCAAATCAGCCTGTCGCCTGCTTTTTGTAAATAGAGCTTTACTGGAGAACAGCAATATCCATTCCTTTATAAATTGTCTACTGCAGCTTTCACACTGTAACAGTGGAGTTCAGTAGCTACCACAGAGACTATAACCCACAGAGCTGAAAATATTTGCTAACTGGCTCTCTACAGAAAGTTTGACTCTTGCCCTAGACCAGGTTCAGACTGACAATCCCCCAACTCAACGCTTTTGCTGGCCCTCCATTTTATACAAGGTTTAAGCCACTATGCCTAAGACCAGACACTCAAGATGCACCATACCTTGGCTCTCAGGCCCTCTTCTTCCTGAAATGCTCCCCATACAACCTGCTGCCTTGACCTGGGAACTTTCATCCCTCTGACCCCTTGGCTCACAAAGCCCCCCTGCCTCAAACTTTTCCTGTCACAGGCACTTCAGACTGCTGCTTTCTCCCTTCCCAATGCTGCCACAGCCCAACTACCTGCTTTCACAGCCCTTATTGCTCTCAGTCTCATGTCCAACTACCCAGTAAAAACTCAATCTCTACTGAATCATAAGCCTACTCTACTAAGCAATCTCTACTGAATCACTTGGAGGTAGGACTCTTTTCTGCTGCTCATTAAGAGGTCCAGCACAGAGCCTGTGCCACATCAGCATAACAACACTCAGTGCTTACTTCCAACACACCTCTACCTTGCTCTAAGAGTCAAGTTTTAGGTATATTGAGCTTAAGTTCTTCCCTGTGGCGTGGAACAAGTTTCCCCCTTTGCTAGGGTAGACAAAAAAGGATATAGTCATTGTAACATGTCAAACCAGGCCTGCTATCCCTAAGTGAGGAATCAGCCCCAGCATCTTATGGTAGGGTATGGCTGGCTTCTACATGCCACAGTCACATCCAGCTACTGCCAGGAGGGGAGAAAGACACAGCAAGAGTGGGCAATCACAAAAAGCACGAAGCTCAAGGGCCAAGCAGAATAAAAATAAAGGTTAGGCCAAACTCACCAGAGGAAATGATATTAGTTCATCTGAATTCATAGCACTAAGCTCCTTCTTGGAGATGGGGAAACTTGGAGGCAGAAAATACCGTAAACAATTCCTAAAGAAAGAAGAAGGTGGGATCAGAAATTCAGAATAGCAAGAAAAAGTGTGGAGACCCACAGCTAGCCCCAAAGTGGGAAGACACATGTACCGGAGGATTTGGACGAGCAGGTCAATGGTCTCGTGGTTGGTGCTCGGGGCAGTGGTGTCAGGCTCTATGCGGATACAGTCAGAAGTAGAGGGCTCGGCCATGGCTACAGCCTGCTGGGCCACCGCCTCCTCCTCCTCCTCCTCCCCACCCTCCTGCTGTGTGTCAGGGCTCTGGTACTCCGGAGAAGGGGGCTTCATCAGCCGCACATCCTCACTGCCTTTCTCCACCCTAGAAGGGACACAGTGTGTCATGTGCGCCCCAGGTGCCCAGGATGGGCCACCTGCTGGGAGGCCAGGGACGAACCTCCCCCTGGCCTGGCCAATTCTGTCAGCCTCTGGAAAGGGGCGTTACCAGCGGTCTCTCGGAGTGGTGTCTGTGGGCACGTAGTCGAACTTCACCTTCCACCGCACCACATGTTTGCCCACCTCCACAGCTGTGACACGGCCTGTGTACCACTCCCTGTTCACACGCACCTCCACGTGCAACCCTTTATCTGAGAGAATGAGGATGGAGAAAGAGTCAAAAAACTAACAAAGTTCCCCCACTCAGTCAGGGCCACCTTGAGAGACGCGGTCCCAGGATTTGCAGGAACAAGAACCCCCAGATGCTTGCCCATACTCTGCCAGGAACATGGAACCCAGCCACCCTGGTTTCCTTCCCCATCTGCCATGAGGGTGCCAAAGAGCAGCAGGATAAGTGACTGCCAGAGGTGCAAGCCAAGAAATCTGTGCTAAAAATACACATAAGAGTGTGCTATCTTCAGAATTCTTCTCGGGATCAGACTTGGAACCACTGCTGCACAAGAGCCCAGAGCCAGGAAAGCCTTCAAGAGCCTTTGGGATAAGGAGTTGATGGCTGAGGGGCCCCACTACCTTTTTCCCCCACAGGCTGCCAGGTATTTCCCCAAACTCACCTTTCTGAGCCCTCGTAAGGTCAGCTGGGTCCTCTTCCCCAGCACTGTCCGACAGCTGTAAGGAGAACAGAGTCTATTAGAAGCATCCCCACAATCCCTGAAAAGAAGATTTTTACATGACTGGCAACCCAGGGTCATTAGCTGTCACCATGTAAATCTCCGTGTCTCACCAAGAGCTGCTCTCTAAATCACTACCTTGAGTATCTACCCTTCTGTCACCTTTATAAACAAGATAGTATACAAAGGAAAGTCACAGACACAGGGAAGTAAAGGGTTTCAAGCCTTCCTGATCTGTGTGTGATCTCCAGCCAGTGATGAGACCCAGAAGCCAGTCTCACTCAGAAGCCTACCTGGCAGCATGTTTCTAAGTCATCTGTGTGGCTAAAAGTCCTATAGAGATGAATTGGGGTTCTGGGAGGCTCAAATCACAATACAGAAATGGAGCTGGTGCAGAATGCAACCCTGGGGAAGGAGGTTCTAACCTCACCTGGGACCACCTACCTCATTCAAGTCCTTCCTTTCTTCCTTCACAGCAAACTTGCCCCGCTTAGACCTCTCTTTCCTCCTCTCAGCCTCTTCCTCAGCTTCTTCTTCGTCAGAGACCCCAAGGGTCCGCTTCCGACCCTGCGTGGTCTACAGCAAGAGGAGAGGGAATGTGAGGAGGGGCCTTGCCAGCCCTTGAAGTGCAGGAAGATTCCACCTGGCCTAAAGGAGCTGTTCCACTTGTGTGCTTCTCAGTTCCCCCAGGGCTGAGCCTCCTGACATTACTCAGTATACAACAACCTCCTGATCCCTGTGCCCACAAGGACCTTTGCTCAAAGCTGTTGTAGGGGGAGCCTTTCAGTTTACTTCTCCCTTAGCCTGCCTGGCCGGCCAGCTATGACCTCCCTGAGACATGCTGACCACTGCTGCAGCCCACCAAGGCTGTCACCAAGCTGTCAACCTGTACCTACACCATAGAAGCTGGTGGAGAGAACTCAAATTTATGGTAGACCAATACTCAAAGGGAGCAATGAAGAGCTCCCTGGACAGGAAACCAACTTGCTCTGTGCCCTGACCAGATCAAGTCCCTTCAGCTATTGAGACTCCTCCTCAGGGGAAACAGGAAGCTTTAGATTCAATGATCTACATTGAGGCTCCCCCAGTACAGCTTTGACACAACCTGATTCCATTCCTACACCACTGAGTGGTAGACTTGGAGCTGAAAGAGATAAAGCTTCTTACTGGGGAGAGTTTACTGGGCGGCTCTGGCTTCTTGACCACTGGAGTCTTGATGGCTCTGGGAACAGGGACCTCCCGAGGGCTCTTGGAGTTAGGTAGCAGAGACTGTGACAATGGCTGCACCACAGGGGTGGGCCGTGGCACAGCCTTAACTGGTGTGTTAACAGGCTTTCGGGGTGCCTCCGGTGATTGTAGCAGCCTGGATGTACTGGCCTCCTCCCGAGTTGCCAGGGCAGGAGGCTTTGGGGTACTGCTGATGACAGGAGCTTTTCGGGGCTGGCTGGCTGGCCTGGGAGCTTGCAGGGAAGGGGGTCTGCTTGGGGCATTCTTGATCACAGCAGGTAAAGGAGGTGACCGAGGTCTCTGAGGTCTACGTGCAGGTTCCTAAAAGAGAACCAGAGAGTGAGAACACTGAGCCTAGCATGAGACACACCTAAGGAAAAGCCCTTCCCCCACTCCTGGGCATTACCTCAGTGGAAGGTCTGGTGGTCACTTCCAAAGGCAATTTCTTCAGGTCAGCTTGGGAGCGGATAGGTGTGGTTTTCTGCACAGCAAACATGATGATAAGGCTGTTTGCATATCCTGGTATATTCAAGCATACTCTTTGCATCCCTACTATGTGTCTGGGACAGTGGATATATAAAAAAGAAAACCAAGGCCACAGTCCTACTATTAAAAGACTCCCATTCTCACTGGGGAGCCAAAAAATACAGACACTAAATCATCAACAAACTACAGGATTTTATGTGATTAATCTAGCAATTGAGAGACCAGGGAAAAGTGTCAATGGACTAAATTCCTATAAAAGAAGCCAGAATAGGTAAGAAAAGCCTGATGGAAAAGGTCAGAAAGGACAAGTGGGATTCAGCAGACATGGAGGCAGGCCTAAGACATCCAGGTTAGCATGAACATCTGCACAGACACAGAAGCCAGAAAAGAAAAAGCTTTTGATAATAAAATGATGAAGGATTAATATTATAAATACATCTCAAAAACCTGACAAATGAAATATGAAAAAAATATGAAAATAAGTGATCCTGAAAAAAACAAAGTAATGAATAAAAAATTGTCCAATTTAAAAATATGAAAGAAATTCAAATTATGTGTATCTCTGCCTGTCAACTTTCCAAAATACTGTAAAATAAATGTACTGCTTGTAAAAAACAGAAATTAATATATCTTCTGGAGAATAACTTGGAAGTAGTTATAAAAAAACTGTGAGATTTTATAAACCCTCTTACTCTTTCAAACTCACTTCTGGAAAAGTATCCCAAGAAAAGTATGCACTAAGAAGAATGTGTGTCATGACACATGATTTCCATATTTTTATTATAAAATATATATTTATGTGTACATAGACAGTCATAAAAAGTTAGGAGAATATGTTAGTTAATGGTGGTTACCTCTCTCATAGAATACTTATTTTCTGACCACTTTGGAATACATAAACAAAATAGTTTGGTTTTTTAAAATGATCATCACTGACATACTCAAGATCCAGGGAGCCGCTAAGGGTTCCTGTTCCCATCCCAAACAGACCTGACACAGGCTAGCTCTGCCCACTGCCCAGGACCCACACACCTGTAGGGCTTCTAGCTTTTCCTGCTGCTGGCGAATTTTCTCTGTCAGCTGCTTCTGCTTCTCTTCTTGCGTCTTCAGGTCCTTTCTGAATGTCCCCAGGGGAACCTTCTGCTTCTGTTCAGAAGCCTCACATCTGTAGAAAGAGGGTGTTAGGGAGGTGGTGGCAAAACAGGGCCCTAAGTAGGACATGGTCCTTCCTCTTTAGCCAACCCATGCTCTCTCTCACCACAGCAACAACCTCAGGGTTACCAAATGTACAGAATTAATACTCACTGCAGGACAGACATCTATCCTTATTTCCAGGACACTTATTATTTGCAGCAAGACAGAGATGTGAGGATATCAGCACTGATCTCAAGATGCACAGCGAGTTATCTACCCAAAGGGTAGGAAGAATACAGTGGGGGAGAAAGGAGATACCCACAATCTCCTTGTTAGAGCAAGTGCTCACCGGTCCTGCTCAGGATCAGGGTTCATGGAGCAAACCCAGGTGTCAGGGTAATCTTTTTCCACAGAACTCAGCTGGAAGGGGAGGGTTCGCCACTTCAGACACAAATCTGTGACATAAAAAACACCCCCACAAACATCAGCCTTGCCCCATAACATTATCTTTAGTAAATAGGTTCCACCCAACCAGGCCCAAGGCAAAGATGCCCCCAATTTTCCGTGCAAAGATCTTTACGCTGGCTACAACTCTGCCTTCCTTGCAGAATAGTAATTCTTCTCAGGGATGGTGATTCCAGCAAGAAGAGACACTTTATATCATGGACTTTCAGTGTTCCCAGCCCCTCTCCTTCCTCCCAACAGGATCCTGGCTCAATTATCACTCATACCATTAAAAATGTGGTACCAAATGAAGTGAGGCTTGCTAGGTTAGACGCCTTCTGCCTCACTCAGGAGGGACAGGTGGGACTTGATACAGCCCCAAGGCTGAGCTCCCAGGGGCATCACCAAACAGACTCATTCCCAGTGGGACCCAAAGTCCATGAATGTCAGTCAAGTCAGGAGGCCAGCAAGGGGACAGAGAGAAGAGGGTCATGGATTACGGTGGAGAGTCAGGAGGAGATTCCGACCACCGGCTCACCACACTGGATGGTGGTTGGGATTTCCATAGCTCTCCGGCGCTTGTAACGTAGCTCACTGGATGGGGGCTGGTTCCAGTTGGCAGAGAGGTAGCCAAACTCATCCCAGAACTTGATGATTCCCCTCTGGGCTGGAAAGGAAACACCCACGCATATTAGCAGCCAACCTCTCACTCTTCCTAAATTTACACTCTTCGGCACTAAGGGTCTCCTAAAGTTGGAAGTGAAAAGAAAGGGAATTACCAATGGCAATGTCCTTCCAGTACTGTGCCAGGTGCTCACCCATCGCCCGCAGCAGGTGCCGGTACTCCTTGGCATCAGCAAAGTCCTGCTTGTTGTGTGTAGGTTCCAGGACCAGGTAGGGCACATCAACAACCCCAACAACCCCACCGCATGCCCTGCAGGGAGAAAGACACAGTTCTGTCACCGCATTGGCCCACTCACTGCCTTGGGCTGAAAAGCTCTTGGTGGGCAATACTCACATGCCCCCTTCCAGCTGTGGGCCCACTTTCTCATACATCTTGATCAGGCGGCTACAGTTATAGATGAACATGCCATCCAGGTCCCGGTGTTCAATGTTGACCCCAAAAACAAAATTCAATTCCTTAGGTTCTTTAAGTGCTCTGAGAAAACAAGATAAATTTAAGCAGATCAACCCATTCACACACAAACACCATGTTCTTTAAGATATGTTAGCTTAAGCTTAAACTTGAGACATGTTAAGAAATAAGTTTCGCATTTCCAGTCAGATGTGTAACAGACTTGGTAGGGATATGATACTGTGCAGTGACTCTAAGCATCCCTCATTAAAAGCATGTGACTTTGGCTGGCTTCTGGTAACAAAACAGGGATGTTTAGATTTAAGTACGAATGGGATACTGTGAAGCTACTGCAAATCTCTGTGAAGACAGTTACACGGTGGACTAAACACAAGGTCATACCTACTCCACTAAAGTGACAGTAATTAATTTTAAAAAGGTAAAAATTCACTAGAACGATGAACATGTATGTGAGAGAAAAGACCCTCATGTGATAAATAACAAAATCATGGACCTGAAAAGCAGATGGATGAGCAGTGCCCTGACTCAAGAAGAATCTGGGGACCTATGCCTGTGACAGGAAGGCCAAGAAACCCAGGAATTCCATGACCAGAGCTCCAAGAAGCTCCAGACTAAGATAAGGTGGGATATGAAAATAATCTAATGAGCCAGGATAAGAGCCCATTCTGGATGAAAAAGGTCCAAAACTCAATCTATAGCATTACTCCACATTTGTAACCAGGGGTAAAATATTAAGAGTAGATATTACCAGATGGTACAAATATAAGGGAGTTTTAAAATGATATTTCTAAAAAATGGTCTGTGTTTTACAAGTTTTATACAATGCGCATTATATATATATATATATCTCCTCTAAATGAAAGAGGAAAAAAAGAAAAAAGGAAGAGGAAAAAAGAAGGAAAGAGAAGGGAGAGAGAAGGAAAAAAAAAAGAAAAAGAAAAAAAGGAAGAAAGGGAGGGAGGGAAGAACGGAAATTGCCAGGAAGGAAGGTCTGGTGTTCTATTCCAGGGATTGGCCCCGCCCTGACTTTCCCTACCTCAGGAAAAAACCTGCAGTGGGCACTGACAAGCATTTGGGATCACAACATCAGTGGCTCCCTCAAAGCAATCTTTGTGATAGAACAGCAACCTCACAGGGTGGGGAGGATTCCTCAATCTCTTTAATTGTTAATAATGAGTACAATCGCTACATAATTTTAAAAAACCAAAGGCCAGGGACACCTGGGTGGCTCAGTTGGTTAAGTGGCTGCCTACAGCTGGGGTCATGATCCCGGGGCCCTAGGATCCAGTCCTGCAACAGGCTCCTTGCTCAGCAGGGAGCCTGCTTCTCCCCCTGCATATCACACCCTCTACTTGTGCATGCTCGCACTCTCTCTGACAAGTAAATAAATAAAAAATCTTAAAAACAAAAAAAATGGGGCGCCTGGGTGGCTCAGTCAGTTAAGTGTCTGTCTTCAGCTCGGGTCATGATCCCAGACTCCTGAGACTGAACCCCGCATTGGGCTCCCTGCTCAGCGGGAGCCTGCTTCTCCCTCTCCCTCTATAGGCTCCCCCTGACTGTTCTCTATGTCTATCTCTGTCAAATAAATAAATAAAATCTTTAATAAAACAAACAAACAAAAAAACCAAAAAACCACACAAAAGCCAGCCCTGGCGCTCACTGCTGCTTGGCTTCCTTGATCCGCTTCTTGACATCGGCTTCTCTGCGCAGGGTAATGGCTGTGTTCTGGACCTGCCGCAACATCACCTGGAAATGTACATTGTGCACCAAGTGAGGGGAGGAAGTGCTATGGGCCGCAGCAGGTAATATTATAACAATCATCTGAAACTTCTCAGTTTAAATCACATGGATTCAGAACCACACTTAGAGATTTACTTCTTTTTAGAGAAAATGGTCTTGATGGGGATAAACTCAAAAGCTATGCTTTACTTGACCAGGCTGAAATGAAGGAGGAACACCCCCAACTGAAGTAAGTGTCAGAGGGGGTAGAGAACTGCTCAGACCCCTTCACTACTGTATGTGACCTGGGGCAAGGGACCATCCTCACTTCAAGCTCCCTTTCTACAAACTGAGAATACTAACAGTGGCCACTCCACATCGTTGTTAGGATGTTGAAATGATTAGCCGAGATTCTGCCATATAATGTGTTCAATAATGATTACGGAAACATCTTAATGTCCCATTTTGCAGCTTTAGGGCAAGGAGTTCACGACTAGCTTGGGGCTGAGCCAGGCCAGCTCTGGTATCCTAAGGCCAGAAATGCTACACAACAGCTGCTCAGATCTGGGGCCTTACCCTGGAGTCCCGAGTGAGGTCTCCACCTAGGCGAACTTCTAAGGTTCGAGCTTTGCTCTCCGCCTCCCGTGCCTTCTCCTCAGCTGAAACCCAGAAGAAACCATGATTAAGGAATACAAAGGTTCAAAAACTTAGTCATCCCTCCTAAATCCCACAGTGTAGTACCCGCTGGGCAAGATGTGTGTACACTGTCAAGGAACAGGAGAGCTGGGAGAGCAACCTCCAACCTCCCTGCCTGGAATGCAGAGTCAGTACAAAAACGAAAATCCTTTTGTTTGGAGGCCCCAAACAAAACAGGCACTATTTATACTTCAGACATGTTTTTTAAACTTTACAAATGAACCAGAACAGGTCAAAAACTGCCCAAGGCAACCAGAGTTACATCCTCAGCAGGAGCCAAAAGTTATCAAAGTCCTCAGCCAATCACTCTCCATCAAGCTGCCAAGAAGCCCCGTCAGCAAGAGAGACCTTGAGATTTTGCCCTGGAGTCAGGAAAACTAATTTCACAAGTATCTGGGCCAAAGGAAAGTGTGAGATTCTTCAATGTAGGCAAACCAAGCAGTTGACACTGTTTTAGGTTAAGTCCCTATAAATGGCTGAGGAGAAGTAGAGTCTGGGGAGGAAAAATGCTGAGAGGATTGGCATGCAGGGGGAGAGGTGAACCAGGAACTAGACCAGTGGTTCAGGAGAAAAGCCTGCCCCTGGGTGCTAGACAGAGCTTTTTTTGGATCCTGCTTTGGCCACAACAAGTATCCACCAGACAATCCCAACCTGATCCCCCCTCCTGCCCGGGGGCAGGGGGTGCACATTACCAATCCGCGCTACATGCTCAGCTTTCTTCACCTCCTGCTCTGCACGAGTCTTGAAACGGCTTGATGTGTACTTGTACATCCTGAACAGGGGAAAAAGCAACCTGAAGACCCAAGCAGCAGCGGGATAGAGCAGCAATCTGAGCAACTCAAGAAGCACCCACCCCGCCTTCCTGCCTCCTTCCAAGCTGCACTATACTCACGATGAGTCAAAAGCAAACTTATTTCAGGGCGCCTGGGTGGCTCAGTTGGTTAAGCAACTGCCTTCGGCTCAGGTCATGATCCCAGAAGTCTGGGTATCGAGTCCCACATAGGGCTCCCTGCTCAGAGGGGAGTCTGCTTCTCCCTCTGACCCTCTCCCCTCTCATGCTCTCTCTCACTCACTCTCAAAAACAAAACAAAACAAAAACCAAACTTATTTTAGCAAAATACTCAATTCCTTATTCCACTTGCCCCTTGCTCCATCTTTAATAAGCAACCCCACTACTCACCAGGTGTGTCAATAATCCCACAGCAGAAACAAATCTCAGCAATCAGCCAGGGCCTTTGCTCTCCCCTGTGTAGTGTCTAAAGTCCCCTTGGCCCTGAAGCTGAGAGGCTCAGTTCACTGTGCCAGGCAGGGCACCCTCCATGTCACAGAAGGCACTCACACTCAACAAGCTTCACCAGCCAACCTTCGCAGCTCACCAGGGATCTGTGTTCCCCCCGCCCCCTCAGGACTTAAAAGTTTCTATATAGTAAATCACAAGTAGCTTAAAGGCCCAAATGCAGTCAACACTATGGGAGCCTCTTATCATCATCACTCCTAGCATCACTCCAACAATGCCCTCAGGAAATACAGCCACAGCCCCATCCTCAGCTCAAGGGAACAGCAGACCAGGGTGGGCAGGCCCCTACCTGGGCTTATATAGGCAGCAGGAGAGCCTCTTGGTCTGCACCTTATGTCCATGGATGAAGATCCGCATCCGGGGATCGATATAGAGCACAGCAGCATAGGCACGGAAGGAGCGCCGCTCTGGCTTCCTAGAGGTGGCAGGAATGGAGGAGAGCTACCACCCACCCCACAACCAGCTTGACCAAATATATGGCAGGACAGCCTCTCTGCAGAGCCTCCACCTCACATCTTGGCTTTTCTCACCACCCTGAAGAGCTGCTCCCTTAGTGTGGGGAGCACATCCTTCACATCCCTAGCATAGGCACTCCACAGACACCAGACCCAGTCCTACCACTGGCCCCACCTGACAGACCCAGCAAATCCTCCCCCATCTCTAGGCTCTGTTTCCAAATCAAGGAGTCTGGGGCAAGGGGTCATTAATCTTTTCTTATGGCTTAGCTGAAGAGCTGCTGTCCTATTTGTCCTTCTGCTTATGGTAAGAAAATATGGCGTGCTCAGCTTGATCAACTCCAATACTGGGAAATTCAGGGAATGAGCTCTCCCCTCCCCCTTTCGCTAAAGTCACCTCCTGAGCTTTCTCTCCCTGAGAAAATGAACACCAGTTCCAAGACTTCCCTCCCCTCCCAGCCACACTCACGTGCCCTCTGGGGAAGTCTCTGCCATCTGGATATCTCTTGGATTTGAGATTATGTCTAGCTCTGGCTCTCCATTATCCATGAGTTTGAGATTGAAGATGATCACCAGTGTTCCTGGGAAAAAAATCCTCCTTTTACCCTCTCAGGTGCCACCTGCCCATCCCACACCACTCATGTCTCTGGAGCTCCTGGATTCTAGGGGTTGTAGGCTCAAGCCTACTTACCACTGTCCCCAGGAATCTTCATGAACTGAGTCATAACTTCCTCTTCATTACGGAAGGGAGAATACTTGTAGATGAGTTCTGTCTCAATGGAAAACTTCTCCACATTGTCTGTGACAGGTTCCCGGGTCCGAGCATTCCAGGTGGGCAATGGGACTATCACCTTTGGAGAAAGCATGGGCAGACACTTTGAGGGAGGACCCAGAATAGCCTTCCTCCAAAATGTACATCCATCTTGTTCCTCTCCACAGTGGCTCCACACTGCCCCAGAGGAGAAGTCCAAGCTTTGCAGCCTGACACCAGAGGCTCTCTGACTTCTGCCCTAAGACTCAGCTTCACACCACCAGGCCCTCTGGGATATGCTGATTTATGCCCTGGGGGTCTTTGCATGGGCAATTCCCTGCTTGGGATGGCCCTGGCCATTCTCCTAATTTGGTGTTAATTCTCTTTCTACTACTAAAAAGATATTTGTACTTATCTAGTGAATCTGAAGATATATATAAACATACAACTCAGCAATTCCACTCCCGACCTTAGAAGTGTCTTTTGTACATATATACCAGCAAACATGTAAGAGTGACAAAAATATCCAATAAAGAATGGATAAATTATACTATCATATATTTATACAATGGAGTAGTGTATAGTAATGACAATGAACAAACTAACAGCTATTAGCATCAACATGGATGGATCTCAAAAACAATGCTATGTGAGGGGCGCCTGGGTTGCTCAGTCGGTTAAGTGTCCAACTCTTGATTTTGACTCAGGTCATGATCTCGGGGTCATGAGATCAAGCCCCACGTTGGGCTCTATGCTGGGTGTGGAGCCTGCTTGAGAGTCTTTCTTTCCCCTGCCCCTCTTCCCTACTAAAACAAAAACAACAAAAAATCATTATGTGAAAAAGACGAAATAGGAAAAAAAAAATCTTATGGTATGAGCCCACTTATATAAACATCATAAAATAGACAAAACAAAACTATTATTCAAGAATGCATACACAACACAGGTGCCAAAACTATAAAGAGAAACAAGGAAATAAATGATTACAAAAGTTACCTGAAGGTGGTTCCTTCAGAGGTGCAATAAGGAATACAACTAGTGAGGGGACACACTGGGGGCCCAGTATCAGTCTATAAGGGCAGCTACCTAGGTGTTCACTTTGTAATTATTCTCTCAACTATACTTGTATTTTAATACACTATTCCACACTACGGAATTTAACCTTATGTTTTTAAAAATCCTATCTTTATCAATTATACCTCAATAAAACTGGGGGAAAAAAATCCTACTCTTTCTTCTAAAACCCTACCACTTTCAAGTGCCACACCCTTTAGATGTGCTCCTCTCCCAGCCAGCTTCCCAGCCCTGTGGAGAGCTGACCACGTGATTCCCTCTGTAAAACAAACCAGTCCAGGCACCTCAAATGGCCCACCCTGAGAAAAAAGGGATTCTGTATTTTAAACAAGTGTCGGGGTGATAAACTGTTAAGGGTTCTGAGACATTTTACTGGTTTCTAAGAAGCTTTATTCCTAATGGTATTCATCCCTAGAGCTGGTTTGGACACATTCCTACCCAGTAGAAAATGATCTTATTTTGAAATCTTGGCTGAGTTTGCATTCGAGTACAATCCAAAATAGTGACCTTCTCGCACCAAGTAAGGAAAAAATTTCAACCTAGCTTTTTCACCCGGGGAATTGAGTTCCATTTGTGTTCTGTGAATCTATACCTGACTCTGCAACCTCCATTCTTCACAACAGTCCAACTGACAGCAGTATTACTTTAAACAGCATACACTTCAACTGGCACCCATCCCCGTCATCAGAACACTTCTTTAATTTCAATGTGACCACTCTTCTACATATCTGGTCACTCCTGTCTCTTGTACCACCTTGTCCTCTCCCTGGAGAGAGCATCCCTGAGATCCTAGATCGTCTTCTCACCGGGCATGCTCCTTTAGGTGAGCTCATCTCTACCAAGGATCCTAAACCCCGGGCCTCCTCCCAAGCTCATGACCCAGACTTAACTTTTCATGTCCAGGAGAACTTACACTCTTCACCAAAGAGCAGGATGCCACTCTCTTTCATTCTTCACCAGCTCCAAACAGCCCACATCATGCCCTAGCTGCCACACTAGAACCTACATCATTCATGAACCCTCCTTCCCCTCTCCACTAATCAAACACCAGATTTGTGGGCCTCACATGTTAAAGTACCACCCTGCTGCAGTCCTGCCAGGCTACACACAGCTAGGGAATCTCAACTAGTCTTTTTTTTTTTTTTTTTTTTTTTTTTTTTTTTTTTTTTTGGAGATAGAAAGAGCAAGCAGGTAGGGGGAGAGGCGGAGAGAGAATCTAAAAGCAGACTATGCACTGGGCATAGCCCAATGCAGGCTCAATCTCAGGAGCCTGAGATCATGACCTGAGATAAAAAATCAAGAGTCAGATCCTTAACTAACTGAGCCACCCAGATGCCCCACCAAACTATCTTTTTAAAAGGGAATCCGACACTGCCACACCCTGGCTTAAAAGGTCAAGCCAAACCTAGCCCTCCCTGCTCTCCAGAGGCCACCACCTTTCTTCAGGTAGCCCCTCTCCCAAGTCCCTTCCCACAGCCCTCACCAGTTCTCAGGGCCTTGAACAGACTATTTCCATGGACTTGACCACCCTCCTCCCACTACCCACAGTCCATCAGGAAGCATTCCTGAAAACCACAGCCTGGGTAAAAGTTCTCCTGCCCTATCTTCTCCCACAAGCCTGTTCTTTCCAGCTGTAGAACTTCTCTCACTGCGTATATGATGGATAAACTGACACAGTGCACTAAAAAGGCAAACAAATCCACTGGCTTGCCAAGTAAAGGTGGTGGAAAAAATAGCCTTTCACTCCCACCATGAACTAATTTGCTATGATTTAAGCTCACACCTAAATAGGGCCAGTACAAATTTAATCACAGCTAACCAAGAGAGACTGAAACCCCAACTAAATTCACCTACCTGGGCATTTCTCTCTGCAGACCCTCTCAGTCCCCTCTCAACAGCTCTGGCCACCACTTCTCACACATGAGAAAGGAGAACGAGTCCAGTCTGAGGCTGGGTAAACTAGTCTCTGATCTCCCCTCTGGCGAGGAAGCACACACTTCACCAGACCAGCTCCGTAGATGTCTGAGCCACCAGGCCACAAAGAGAATCAACTGAGCATGTGTTTAGCTTCACAGTTAACTAATTACTGAAATGCTTTAAAATCAGAATATTCTAGATTCATTAGGACTTCTTTCCAGTATAGCAATGATGAGCTGGGGCTAAGTGTCATCTGTCATTTACCAAAGAATTTACCAAGATGTTTTCCATATACTCTACTGCTTCACTACCTACCCATAGGTTTCTGACTTGTACGTTCTAATATAGACGATTAAAGCAACATACTTCTTCAGAAGGAAAATACATTCATAGCACATTCTACAAAATCACCATCATATGGGAAAGACAGTGCTGCTCCTGTTATTAGTTCCTATTGTTACTGCAGGTTGTGATCTCCACCCATAGTCAAGAAGCCAAAACACTCCCCTTGATAAAACAACTCTTCATATTGACACCCCGCCAGACTAAATTCAGGCTGCAGGTCTAGAGAAGCTACAAATCCAACTCTTGGTTCCTGCCATTTGATGGCTTCATTCTCAGAAACAGGACAACTGTTCTCTAAAACTTTGAGATTTTTAACTCCTCCCACACTAAGAAGTCTGCCTAACCCCTCAAGCAGTTCATCCAACCAGCTAATCCCGTAACGGGGCCACGGCAGCAATCCTGCAACCCCAGTATGAGCACAGCATGGCAAATAACCTAGGCAGACCCAGGAAATGTGAAATGATGACTTAGACCATGAGGATAGGACCTACTTCATCAATGCCTTCCTCCTCATGAAAGGTCCGAGACAAGAAGAGGCAGGTCATGGTGTCTTCCTTCTTGGTGAAGAGTACAAAATCCTTCCCAATGCGCATTGAGCCCCTGAAAGGAAAGAAGAAATGGGTTATTCTCCCAGGGGTTCAAAAACTCATCTGAAAAAGGAGCAAATTCACCCTCTGGACGTGACTCAAACTGCCTTTGGAGGGCTCTCCTCAAGACCTTCCTTCTTCGCAGGACCCTGAGATAAGGTCCATAGTCCTCATTCCCTCTGCTCTTCCAGGAGCCTTCACTGTTCCTCACAACCAGGCTGACCCCATTTACCCACCATACAAAACTTCCTCACCACCCTTCTAGGGCACATTCACCATGGATCGTCAGCCCCAAGTTAACTCCTGACCTGCTGCCACAACAGTAAGTAACCCTGATGCCCATGCACCAGGTTCATCTCAGCTACACAAGGGCTGCTGTACTCTTTGTGCCACATCCAATTTCCCTCCAGGAACCAACACCTTCAACACATTATCTTCCATGCTGACCAAATCCAGTTCCTATCTGGTCCTTCCTTTGTTGACACAAACTCCCTTCCCACTTACTCATCAAATGGCAGCACCATCAAGGACACAGCCCAGATCTACACTCATAAGTCCTCAAAAAAAAACGCAGTATGATCCCAAGCCTAAGCCAAATATAGGGGCTAACCATATACAACATAATTCTTAATCATAGTTTTTAAGGAGGCCTATAATTGGCTCATGTCCTGTAACCACAACCATCTTCTGTCTCAAAACTGTTTTGCCACCTCAAGCTCATTATGCCATGGGCGGACCCTGCTCTTAGATGCTACCGTTTCTGGGAAATGTGCCTTGAGGCTGGGTTCCACAAGGCGAAAGTCCGAATGGAATTAACTGCTTCCTTCCTCTGGCCACATTAAATCGGGTTCCACAAGGCGAAAGTCCGAATGGAATTAACTGCTTCCTTCCTCTGGCCACATTAAATCGTCTGAGGAACAGGCAAGGACAGGCCTTTCTGGGCAACATGGAACAGGGCAGAAGTTCCAACAGTTCACTGCCAGTGAACAATGGGGCTGTTTAGCTCTTTTTCTTTGGAGCAGCTTCTGGGGCTTTATGGCTATTATTTCATTAGTCTTCATAATCCCCAGGAAGGGGATGGCAGTGGGAAGCCTCATTACTCTCTTCTACATACAAATACAAACCGGCTGGCATGCCAAACACACAAATGAATGCCATGTCCCATTTCCCCAAATGCTCAGGAAAACACCCAGGACACTATCCAGAGACACCGTGGGGGCTGCCAAGTTCTCTTTCTCCTCCTCCAGTTCCCAAGATGCTGGCAACGCTCCTTCCTCTGACAGATTTCACAGCCCTCCTCCTTCTTCCCAGAAGCTTACAGATAGCAAAATGCGGCATATTACCTTTCCTTCTGTCAAAGCTTACTCTTGCCCTTGCCCTAATTTGGCAAAAACTCTCACTTTGTGCTTCTTTCTTCCCTTTTTGATCCTGACCTTAGAGGCTAAGAGCAACAACCCCAAAAATGCCACCTCTGCTGGCTTCCTTGCTTCTCTCAGCCCTAAATCACTCCCTCCTGAAACTCTTTTTCAACTTCTGAATAGGTTTCAAAATAAATACACTCTCAACACTAGATGGCTCCAACTCGATGCATCCTTTACAAAACTCATTCTACTAAAATATGCTAATGACAACGCTTGCAACTTCCCGGTCTTCTAAGCGCTGTCAGAGTCATTTTGTTTGCTCCTCAGACTTGCTCTGTAAGGGAGAATGGCAGACAATAGAACCCCATTTTCTAAATTAGAAAACAGATATTCAGAGACATGATACAGCTTGCCTGAGGCCACAAAACTGCTAAGACCACGTAGGAGGAGACTGGCCTACAATCCAGATGAGAAGTCAGGACTTCTTTCGCACTGACTCTAAAAGACCTCAGTTTAGGGCACCAGCACCAGAATCACCTGAGGAACCTAACCTATAGATTCCTAGGTCCTACCCTAGATCTAGTGATTCAGGCCAGGAATCTTCCGTGGAAAAATCAAAGGAAAAATAAAGTAAGAATCCAGAAACTAGTCTAAGGCTCTCAAAGCAATGAGAGCATTTAATCCTTAACTTACTTGGCATGCATTATAATCCCAATTTATAAAGGAGGAAGCTCAAGCTCAAGAGAAATAATTCAGTGGCTGAGGTAAGATTTGAACTTTAATTTATATGACTGAAGTGAGCTGGATAAACAGTTCCAGCTTTGCAGTCAAAAGGACCTGGTTCATATCTCAGCCTTACACTCAAGCAAATATTTTTATACCTCTGGGCAAATCACTTCATCCTCATAAATCTCAATTTCCTCACTGGAAAATGAGAATAAAAAATAAGAATAGAAGGATTAAATAAGATCAACCAAGTAAAGTTTTTAGCATAGTGCCTGGCACATGGTTAAGTACTTGTTACTACCATTTGGTTTCTCCCCCGGAAGACAAATCAAAAAGTCCAGGTACCATGTCTCTAAAGTCTCTGAAAGCACTCTCCTTCCTTGCCACACATCCAAAGCATGCTGCATGTGAGGGACAACCGATACTGCTGACTGACCAAAGCACCACCCTCTCTCAAACAAAACAACACGTTTCCACAGCAAGACTAGAAACGTGACTCAGAATTCCATTTGTACAAACTCCAATTCCACTAAATCTTATTCCATCCAAAGGTATGTACAGCTGGAAGTGAGCATTTCAGAAATAGAAACCTTTCTCTTGGGGCTTCACTCAAAATCAGAACAACACATTCCAAACACCAAACAAGTGGGAACCAAGGGCTGAGAAAGAAGTCCCAAGAGATCTGAAGACATTAGGTAGGTCCCTGCTACAGGGTCTAGCAGGACACAGAAGTGGAGACCATGTCCTCTGAGAGGGAGGGTTCAAATCTCTATTACTCACCCTGGATCTCCAGTGCCTGGCTCAAAGCATGACATGTGGCAGGTGCTCAGGGAACAGTGCTGTGCCATGAAGCAACCCCTTTAGCATCTCAGATACACCTTAACCCCGCAAAACCACCACTTGCATCCTCACACCACAGGGTAAAAATAAGTATTTTCATCAGGAGGAGAGATGCAATTCCAGAGCACACTGTTAAGAGAAACCTACAGTTTGCTTCTCTCACCCCAAATTGTTTAGGATGTTCATTCTTTCAATCTGTAAGGAAAACATGGCTGAACAACAGTTGCTAAGGCTCCAAACTACTACTTCTTTCTGACTTTTCTTCTGCTACAGAGTTACACTGATGGAAGGATAAGGAACAGGAAAGTGTTCATTGGACAGCAGCAGGACAGCATTGCTTGATTCTGTATTGAGTCCTACGACAGGCTTCTAGTATACTTACGATTTTAACCCATTCCCATACTGCCCAATCTGGGTGGACTCAGGCGTTCGCTTGGCCGACTTCCCAAACTGGATTACACTGGCAGCATCACCTGAAGTCAAAGGCACAAAAGAAAGTGAAGGATTTGCATTTCTTTCCCAGGATGCTGAAAAATCAAAGGTCTGAGCCTAGTTAAATCTAAGCAGAGCTGTATGTCTACTAAAACCACTTCCCAAGGAAATTCAGAACCATGAGGCAAATGGAGACAACCTCTGACTGGCCTGTCAGAACCACCATCACTATGCCCTTATTCTGTTACCAGAACATGGTATGAAGGCTGAGGGAGGCCTCTGTAGTTCCGGTTCCAGGATGTTGTGCAACCTGATAAATTCAATGTCAAGAGACAGGTAATTTGACTGACTTCAGGTTGCCATTCAGATCCTATCTCCCATGCTAGGACAAGACCTGGCAAATCCATTAATGGAATTAAGCCTGATATGTTGCAACAGACCTCTCTCTCTCCAGGTGGATCTTCTATTCACAATAGTAAGGCAACAGAAAAATAACACAGTGAGTATTTAGTAAAAAGAGTTACATCCTCCCCAAAAGAAGAAATCATCTCATCACTTACTTGGATCCATTCCTGCTCCATCATCTAAAAAGCAAAGCATAAATCCTCCTCGAAGGTCCTCTCGCCTTTCTGTAAAAGAAACAGTTACCATTACTGGGTAGTTACCTACCAGAGGGTGGAAACATGGGTAAGGTCAGAAGGTAGATCATTGTGACATTTGGCCCAAAAAGGTTAGGACAAACCTAGCTCCTCCTTCTAACAGCCCTAGCTAGCGTAAGGTAAATATCAGGGCCCCTGAGGGTGGGCATTACTATCAAATGTTCTCCAATGCTTTCTAGTTAATGACAAAGACTGACAGAATCTTTGAGGGCAGGAAACACCTGGTCTACTAGACTAACCACCAAGCAGGGAGCCCAACTCAGGGCTTGATCCCAGGACTCTGAGGTCAGGACCTGAGCCAGCTGTCTAAGTCACCCAGGCACCCCTGAATAGGCATCCATTTCACACAAGCCTCAATCATCCTTTTGTGTCTCTCTACCTGGATTACTTCCACCTCTGTCCTCTGCCATGGATCCCAAGCCACTAAAGTACTCCAACTACTACACACTGTATATTGTCAATACTGCTCAAATTCAACAAGGCATCTCCTTTGTGGGTTATGTCGGGGGTAGCCTTCAGACAATGTAATCAAGCCAGACATGCTGTGGGTACAGTGGTGGCAGTTACTATCCAGAGAAACTGTTAAGTCTATGTATGACTATCCCCAGGCTAACTTGAGTTTCTGGGCTATCTGTATTCATTGGCGCATCCTCTGCTTGCTATGGTTCCTTGAAATGGCTCCCTAACCTAGAAATGAGATGCACAAGATGCAGTAAGAGCTGCCTGGTTCCCGGCTGGACTTGCTTGACTAGAAGGAGGAATAGTCTTTTGACAAGAGGATTAAGTCCTTTAGATGGTGCAGCCATGGCATGGCTTCCTGGTTGACAGGAGGGGAACAAAACAAACTGGCTGCCATTTCAGGGGGTGGAAGAACCTCTTCTTTCAGTAACTGTCTTCTGCAGCATAAGGTGGTTACTCAAAGTAGTCTGGGTCTAAGCATGTCACAAACACTAAAGAAGAGATTCCCAAACTGGGAAGGAAGCAACAGTGGAGTTTTCAAGGTGCCTATGACCAATGATGAGGATAATCTGACAAAGGAGGAACAGCATAGGCTTTAGAATCAGGAGAGCACTTCTATTAGAAGGAAGAAGGTCTATGTAAGGTACTACAGGGACAAGCCCAACGCTGCTTTGGAGCCTAGTTCCTGAGTATTTTTTTGTTTGCTGCAAGCTGTGTGGTTCACCAACTTTATACGACTATCTAAGCTAAGGAATCCCAGTTTAAAATACTCTTTGTCCTAAACATTCAAGTGAGTCATGACCACCTTCTGTTAAACAGACTAGTTAGTATAATTTAAAACGCTATTTCAATACTATTATAAACCACAGATTTTCAAGTATCACTAAGTGTTCAGGAAGCTGACTTTGCTGAAACATTAATGACAAGTGCTTCTTTAAAGTTCAAGAGCAAGGACCTTCCTGTAAGTACTACTGGTAGATAAGAACATTTCTCCTTATGGTAGTGCCTATTATCAGTGTGGAGAATCCAAGTGAGATCCAGTAAGCATGAGCAAGTGCAAAAAAAGTGAAAAAAGGCTTCAAAGTTTCCTTCTGGAGGAAGCAAAGTATAACATGAAGATTCCAAACTAGGTCAGATTCAGAGCATGGTGAAAGAAGCGTTCTAAATCTAGCCAAGAGCCATTTGTTGTACACTTCAGCCATATAACATACATGAAGATTCTGCTTTGGAATCCAGAAGTAGTTTCAAGCCAAGTGGCATTCCTTGAACCCTATATAGGAAATTACTTCTAGGCCCTTGTGTTTGTTAGGCACATAATCATCACTTAACAGTGGGTCTGAGATCCCTCTCTTGTTCAAGGACTTCATTTAAAGATTCTTCATATGGTTTACAAGGGCAAGAGATCCACCAGTGGAGGATCCTCCTGGCCCCATAGTGATCAACAGTCTGTAAGCAGCTGGTAGCACCCAAGTCCACATGATCATATGCAACACTGCCTCAAGACCAAGAGACTAGCTGACACAGCAGTCACTTCTTCAACTTCGTAAACAGGCAATGTGGCATCATCACCTGGCTACAATGCTTATCCTGATCACCTGTTTAATTTACTGAGCACTTCCTCTGTTCCTGGCTCTGTGATGAAGACAGTAGTAAACAATGCAGATATGATCACTGCCTTCATGAACCTTACAGTCCAATAGATGCTACTCTCTGTAGCAAATCAGTTAAGCAGAAGAGTTTAAGCAGGAGACTAAGAGTAACAGCTAGAGCAAAATGTAGTGTGCATAAGAATCAACTGAAGAGCTTGTTAAAAATACAGATTCTGGGCTCTACCCCAGAAAGTCTGTGTGGGTCTGAGGAGGTACCGAGAATTTGCATTTCTAACAAGCTTCCAGGGGATGCTGATGCTGTCCATCAGTGGACCACTCTGTGAGAAGCACTAAGCTAGAGCATCAAGAACTAGGTCTCCCTACTCAAAACGATCTCCCCAGACATCCCATCAGTTAGAGATGTATTCCTAACACCTGATATTCACTTTGATCAGTCAACTGAGTGTTATCTGAAGCCTACGAGCAAAGGATTTTGATGAAGGAGGGGGAGTTCTAGAGCGAGGAGAGTCTAGAGAGTCTAGAGCTGCAGGTTGTATGCTCCCACTCCCATCATACATCTTGGAACTGCCTTCTTTACAGTTGTGCTTCAGATCCTGGTAGCAGCTATATAAGATTATCAGAATGAGTTTGGAAGGATGCACATCTAAGCTCCTCCCAATATGGCCAAGTCTGGCTTCTCCAAATCAGCCTGCCATCCTATCATCCAACTCCCGCTGGAGAGAAGACAGAAAGAAGCAGGAGAAGAAATGTAAAATGGAACTAGTAAGTCTAAAGTCAGAGATGAGAAAATACTGTCCTTAACAAAAGTTATAATAAAATGATATCCAAGTTCTTCATTGTTCTTTTGCAACCTCAGCAGTATTCATTTCGGTTACATATGCTCTAATTTTCTACTTATTAACCATGGTTTAGCATCACAAACAGGATCTCTCTTTGAGGAATGGCATTACCGATCCAAGGAAGTCAAGAAAGTCAGTAAAAATACCGAGTCTACTTCTGACAGGCAGGCACATTATTGTCTGGCCCCATCTAATAGGAATGCTTTGGGTAAATCAATACCTCTGCACTTTAAGAGTCTGGTTCCTTTGTCACCCTTCTTTTAAAACATGACTTTTTAATGAATTAAAACTAAATCTGATGTTTAAGGGGATTTCCAAGTTCAGTATCAATCTAGTCTCAGAATGGGAGATAGGAAATACTTTTCCCTGTGTACTGACAATAAGAACTTTACAGTACTAGGGTATTACTAATTTTATCATTGTACTCGTAAAATGAGGTTGCTTTTATTTCTCCTATTGAATTTGTTAATAAGGCTCTGAGGTAGAAAAGTGTGAAGTTAAGGACATCTCAGCCAAGATTCCCAATCTTGAGGTTATTTGGAGTAAACCAAGTCTTTTTCTAAAATGCTGTAGTGCTTAGTACTTCTATCACACCATTTAATCCTTAACTGCTTTGACAGTTCCCTCAAGATCAAATTATTGTTCTCTAATCATCTGCAGAGTGCTGTCTCTCCAATTAAAGACTTAAATTCTCTAATGAGAACTTAGAAAAGGCCCCATCACATCCTCTCTGGACTCTCCCCAAAGCACAACAGGAACAAGAACACTGAGCACAGAATAAATGCACAGTGGGCCTTTTTCATTTAAATTGAAATCCAACTGTTCTGTTGCATTCTCAGTGTGAAGGATTAAATTTTATTCGTGAATTTCACCCACCAAAGATGGTAGGAGGGGGCAAGGATGATCTGTGTTTAAAATGCTTCTTTCAAGTAAACTCAGCTATGATTTGTCCTTTTTTTTTTTTTTTTTTATAAAGATTTTATTTATTTATTTGACACAGAGAGAGAGATTACAAGTAGGCAGAGAGGCAGGCAGAGAGAGAGGAGGAAGCAGGCTCCCCGCTGAGCAGGGAGCCCGATGAGGGCCTCGATCTCAGGACGCTGAGATCATGACCTGAGCCGAAAGCAGAGGCTTTAACCCACTGAGCCACCCAGGCGCCCTGATTTGTCCTTTCAACGTCACTTTGAGTAGAGACCCATTCTCTGCTTTACCATCTGTGCAATGATTAAAACATTTCTTTCAGAGGTAGCTGTAATTGCTCCTCATTAAAGTATACTTGAGATGTAAGATACACACTGTGACTTGGGAATGGTGCCTCCATTTGGCCTTAGGGTTTAAGTAATCTCTTTAACACTCTTCTGCCGTGCCTCTGAGATATATCCCTAACACCTGATATTTACTTTGTTCCTTTTTTTTCCTGTTTCTGTTCCTTTCTTCTACAAATAAAAGAAGTCTTATTTTCACCACTTTGGCATAGCCTTTTGAACAAAAGGCTTTCAGGATAAGCAATACAGCGGATTTTTAGCTGTTCTGAATTAATTTCTTTGCTCCCAAGTATATCAGGTATGAGAAATTCATCGTATCTGGGGAGATTCTTCGTAAAATTATATTAACAGTGGAGGTTCTGAAAATCATCTCTTAGTTGTTTGCTTGTTCCCATTTATGAATGAGTCCACAAAGACGGGTTATTTGGTAACTGTACATTCCCACAAAAACACTTCAATTTTCTCAAAAGCTAGTCAATGTTATTTAAGACTTTAGAAAAGGTTGTCAGAGACATATATATGCTAGCCAAATTGGATTTAAAAGCCATCTTCCTCTATTTTTGCTTCCAAGTTTCTAGCATTCAAATGACCAAAAACATGCTGGTACAAACACGGAACAGGCAGAGAGCAAACTGAAAATTATAAAAATAATTTAAAAACTTAAAAAGCCAAAGATAATGACTAAGAATTTACGACAGAGCCAATTAAATAAGCAAAACAGGAGACACCGTTAATATCTTTAAATTCCAGGGTGCCTGGTTCGTTAAGTTGGCTGAGCATCTGACTTTGGCTTGAATCATGATCTCAGAGTCCTGAGATCAAGCCTTGTGCCAGGCTCCCCGCTCAGTGGAGAGTCTGCTTGTCCCTCTCTATGCCTCTCCCTCCCACTCGTGCACTTACTGTCTCTCTCGCGAATAAATAAAATCTTTTAAAAAAAAAACCCAAAAAACTTTAAATTCCAATCAAAGCAGCTCTCCTTCCTACCTGACACCACTGCCTGAGAACATCTCCTCAGCAAACCTCAGTCCCAACCCATTTAATCCAACTGTTTTATCCAACTGACACCAGCAACTCTCCAAGTCCTCACTGAGGCTGCGGAGAAACTGGCCTCCAACAAATCTCTCTTTGGCTCTGGGTACCAGTAAAATCAACCAATCAAAAGTTGGTAATTGTTGGTAAAAATTACCAAAAAAAATTACCAAAAAATTGGTAAATTGGTTGGTAAAAAATTACCAAAAAAAAAAAAGTTGGTAAAAAGTTGGATTACTGGTAATCCAAACCAGTAAAATCACCAGTACTTGGTCACTTCACTCCCCACTACTCTATTCCATCATTTCATAAATCTTTTAGTGGCTATCTAACTAGATCTATAGTGGTGCCTGGGTGGCTCAGTAGGTTAAGCATCTGTCTTCGGCTCAGGTCACAATCCCAGGGTTGGATGGAGCACCAAGTCAGGCTCCCTGCTCAGTGGGGAGCCTGTTTCTCCCTCTCCTCCCCGCTCATGCTCCCTCTCGCTCTCTCTCAAGTAAATAAAATCTTTAATAAATAAATACATAAATCTATAGATCTGGGAACCACATGTTAGTTTCCTTACACCAATATTCTTGGTTTCTATCACATGCCTGACCAGAGCTACCCTATTTCTACCCTATGACCTGGAGTAATTGTGCCATCTCCCCAGGCTCTTAGGCATTTCTTAGGCAATAAATGCATTCAAAGGAACTGAACATCAGAAGAAGAAGACTTACCTGCGTAAATATCTATTCTGGTGGCATCAGCATCTCTGCAAAATTAAAAGAAAAGAAATCAAGATCCAAATGAAAATATGAAATATCACCCATCAAAATACATAGTATTTTAAGTGGGATGCATAATATTTTGAGTCTATTTTTAGGAAGTCACACAGAAATTCTATATCCATTAAAGTACACTTTCATACTTGGCAACACTACTTTCCTTCTGTGTCTGTGAAACAGTTCTGAAGCTCTAATTTAAAATAATCACATGACACATAGGGTCTGTATATATCTTTTAAATACAGATTTCGCAGTAAAAATATCTAGAGGATGAAAGAACATTCACCTTTACACACTAAAAAATGACTCACAACTATGTTTCTCTAATTTCATAGCCATCATAAAAAAATGTTCCAATAACTTGTCCATTTTTCTTATGTACAAGATACTGAGAAGAAAGGAAAACATCATATGCCACAAAGTCTTTGAAATATCAGGTTTCATAGTATATATATTATATTCAGCAGACTAATTGACAAGCCTGTAATCTTATCCTCCCTAACCTAGAAAGGAAGTTAGGACACTCCATCAGACTCCAACCATCAGCTGAAATACAAGAAACCAGGACTGAAACAAAACAGGAGTTTTCTGATTAAACAGTTTATTAACGAGCACACTTTCATAAACAATCCAGTGAACAACAATGAAAGTAATAATGGTACAGGATTATAGTATATAGATACAGAGAGAAAATTATAGGGAAGTTCATTAACTGGGGATCTGTTCAGAAAGCACATCTACCAAAAAAAAAGTACTTCTCTCAACTCTTACCCTCTTCCTTTATTAATCATCAACACTTTGTCAATAAGCAATGTGTCTGAATTTTACGTTTGGATTCAGGAACAAATCTGAGATAATATTTTCATAATTATTAACAGAATCTTGATTTGGACGTTGCTATTTGTTTATCTTTGAGTCAACCCAAACTGCTTTCCAGTCCTGTACAGTAACATTTATAGACTTCCATCAGGAAGAACTCACTATAGCACAGTGCTAAAGAATGTCTTCCAAGCACAGCTGCTAACAATAGAAGACACTTCAATCAACTGAAGTCATTTGACATCAATATATACATTTTGAGAACATACATAACTCTGGCATAATTTTAAAGACTTTAGATGGTATACTGTTCTGAGAGAGCACAAATTAAATCAGATCTTGTCTGTCCCATTAACGTGATTCCAAAGTTTCTATCTTAATACTCTGCATTTCACTACAAGTATCGTGCTCTAATATACAAGGGAAGATAACTTTAGATGTCATAAGTTGATTATTTTTAGGAAAAGCAATGGATGAATTAAAGTCAACCAAGTAAACTAAAAGTAACAACTAATGTGCTATTAAAAATAATTCTGGCGTAAGAGACCTCTTAGGAGTGAATTACAGCTGCTTAAAGAATTGTCTTCCTCCCACGTCTTCAGAAGCAAAGGTCAAAATGACCCAAACAGTTTCAAGTGCAGACCGTATGCCTAAAGACTACCTACCTTGCATTATCAACCAGTTCAGCAAGAGCACCAAACAAGAATTCATGAGTAGTTCTGAAATGATAAATACTAAGAATCAGCAAAAGAATTACAGAATTGAACTATGACACCTAGTAAGTCAAGGTTATAATGTGTTAGTTTTTAGGGAAAAGAATCTAAAATTCCCATCTGTGCTGTCAATTTATACTACTGAAATTTAAACTTCCCCACAATTAGAGCCTTTTAAGAGCCTGCTGAACCCCCTCAAATGTTCAAAAAATCAATTTCTGCTATCTATTCATGTTTATTCTTACTATGTTAAGAAACCGACTTCGAAGCATTAAGATTCCTATGCATTCTACAAATTTAAAGGCAGTTTTTCCCACTATTCATGTTCTGCCTAGAAAAATGTCTGTATCTTATTTTTTATTGCCTTAACCACCAATCATTTTCTGCATTTCTCTAAGCATGCTCAATGGACAACTTGCTAACATTTTGCTTTACCAATACTTGCATGCTATCCATTGGTGAAAGAAGGAAACCCATTTGCTTCTGTGCAGTTTGTAAGCAAAATATTCCAAATGAAAGTGAGCAGAAAGGAGAGAATAATCTATTTCCTGACATTTCAATTCTAGTTAAGAACAACCTTCTCCACATTAAAGAAAGGAATCGAAGACCCTCTTGTACAATTCCCCTTAGAAGGACAGCTTGGTGTGTTCTTCCTAGGGTCCCTGATAGCCCCTTTAAGAAGGTCACCTCTCTTCCAGGACGCTGCTCAAAGTTGGGTTAGGTAAATACACAACTGCCATTATTATTCAGAACTCAATAAATACGGTATGTATGCATAAGATAAATCCTTAAATTCTTTCTCCATTTACATTCTCTTTAATTTGTGCTGTTTCCCATAATACTCCTCTTTCAATATAAAAGTTATGATGTGTCCACCTAGAAACTTGACTTTTGGTAAAAATTAAAATAAAATCATTAACCTAAATAATATATTACCATCATCAATTTTTCAAAAATAAATTATTCCCACTGATTTTTTTTTTGTATACCATTTCAGCCAATAGACAAAGTGAAAACTTCTGATAATGTAGCATGAAATATACCAAAATTAAATGACCGGTATCTAGGATCTCTGATCATTTACTAGATCTTGTAAAACAAAAAACAAATTATAAAATATTTGCTTATAAAAGAAAACACCCAAAACTAAACTGTCCAGGAACCCTGGTTCTTCCTCCTCAAGTTAACCTACAAATTTTTACAATAGCAAATTTTGATTAAAAACTACTCGTTATTAAAAAGAAGGAAAAAAAAGCAGTTCTTGGAATTTTAGGAAGAACTTTTTCCCCATGAGATCAGTGACCATATCTGCTGCAAATCCAAAGGCGGCACCAACAAATACGTCTTAGAGGAAAGTAGAAACTTATCTCCAATTCACCTAGAAAATAGAGCTCAAATTCTCCAACCAAATCCAATCCTTGACTATTTTACATGAAAAGAAAAACAATTCCTAAGAGAAAAACCTGCATAAAACATATCTTTAATTAAAAAATTTAAGCCTCTGTAATCAACTTAAAATCTTCAAATTACCAATGGAAGAAATGAAGTATTCTGTAGCTTACTAAAGAAATAAGGAGAAATGTCAGAAAATTAAGGTGATTTGTTAAAAGTAATACAAGTTAAAAGCAAAGTTAACATTTGATCTCAAGCTTTCAACCATTTTCCTGTCTTAGAAATGGCTTAGAAACTTACAAAGTGAGTTAGTTTTCTATACTCTAAATGTTTTTAATTTTGAGGATAGCTAGATAAAGATATAAAATAACAAATTCTACTGTAAAAGTTCTCATTGTGAGAACCTGTACTTTAACTATAGTCAAGGAAACTCAGAAATACAGCTCCTATAACAACAACAAAAAGAATACAACCATAATAAGAATGGGACAACTTGTATTCAGGAATCTTTGGAATAAATATTTTTAAGAATGAAGTACTGGCCTTGGTAGTGAAAACAGTGAGTATAAATAATCTTGAAAACTAATTCTGGGGCGCCTGGGTGGCCCAGTGGGTAAAAGCCTCTGCTTTCGGCTCAGGTCATGATCTCAGGGTCCTGGGATGGAGGCCCGCATCAGGCTCCCTCCTCAGCGGGGAGCCTGCTTCCCCCCCCCCCCACCCCGCCGCCTGNCCTCCTGTGATCTCTCTCCCTCTGTGAAATAAATAAATAAAATCTTTAAAAAAAAAAAACTAATTCTGATACCCTTTGCAATCGGGGCAAAGAAATCAAAAACAAAGGCAACTGCTTCTCAGCAATACATATTTCTGACTGCTTCACATGAAAATGAGAGACATTCAGAATTCAATAAGATCTCAAAAGTACAAGCACAAAGTATCTCTGGCTAAGTTTTCACTGCTTTCTATACAATGTTTAGAAATGTGCCTTGTAAATTCGGAATTTAAAGAAAACATTCCAAATGGCCTTCGCTGTTCCACTAAATGTCGATGCTGTTCCACACATACAAATTTCAGATATGTTAACAGATACCTTTAAAATGTAGCTAAGGGATACTTTTGTGAGATGTACTGACACATCATAAAAGGGGGTTTTTGTGACAACTGTTGGGAAGGTCAGAGACAACACCCATTATCTTCTCTAGACCTTCAACCAATTGATGGGTCCTACTAACAAACTAACATCAGAGCTCTAAATATTTCTTAAAATCTTAAAAACCAAAAACATATCAACATAATTTCTCCCCATTTTTTCAAATAATATTCAGAGACACATTCATTGCTTGCTAGCATTTGAAACAAGTATTTGAATAAATATCAAAGAAAATTATTTTCACAGATGTAAAGATTCTTTGCATGTTATCCAAGAAAGGTCAGCCATCTGGAAAATGACAAGGATTTTTAGCAAACTCTCACTTTCAATTGGCTTTTACACCATTTGTGCCATGATCGAAATAGTTTTGCAGCTCAGTATTTCCAGTGACAAATTCATGGGTAAATCTACTCATTACATAAGGAAAATGGTGTCCCTATTTATATTCAACCTGAATTTAAACCAATAGATTATCCACAAGTTCATCATATAGTGATAGCTTCTGCTGTGTTCTTGGAGATGTTGACAATAATTAACTGCCTTAATTGCTAGAAAATAGAGCTGAGAAACTAGAGCAACCATTTTACATTCAAATGGCTTTAATATATTTAGAGTGTGAACCCATATTTCAACTAAGTCCTCCAAAATATTATGTCTCTAGAGGTGACACATTCCTCTATACTCACTACATATATAAATAAAACAAACCAAAATTATCATATTGACAAGATAGTTTATTAAATGTGCCAAAAGGAATAGACACAGAGAGCAGGAATCTTATACTTAAGCTCTATCAGACCACTTAGCAGTACTGCAGTGACGTAAGATATGCACCTTATCAAAAAGGAACATCACTACCACCACTATATCTGGAATCTAGCACCTAGATTGCTCATCAACTTTTTACTAGTAGTCACAAAACCCACCACTAAAGAGCAGTTAACAGCATAAAACTGCTTTTATTTAAAAACCATAACATCATTTCATACTAGCAACACCCTGTATTAAAAGAAAGTAGCCTAAAACTTTCATGTTATCATGAGAATTTCCCAGGCCTGCTTTAAATCTTAATGCTGATGTAACCAAAATTAACATCACCCTAGACATCATACAAAAAAAAAAAAAAAAAACCAACAAAAAACAAAAAGAACTCTCAAGACAGATGTTTACTGTCACCAACAAATGCTCCAGAATTTACTAAGAATGTATCTAATGACTACCACCAAAGAGCAAGCTACTACACTGACCGACTTTTGGTTTCTATAAATTATTATACATTGAATGAACAATAATCACCATCTATTCAATGTTTACTGTGTGCCATACATGAGCTAATTACTTTATAAACATTCTACATAATGCTCAAACTGCCAGATTAGCCCCCTTTTATAGATGAAGAAACTGAGGTATCAGGGAAATCAACCTGCCCAAAGACTCAGCCAGGAAGCAGGCAAATTCAAGCTTGGCTGGCTCCCAAGCCCATGCATGCTCCCCCTATTGCACCACACTGATTTCTATTCTTCTAGCCTGCCTGGGTTCAGCCTGCAAGTTCAAATTACATAGGAGGTAAGCAAAGGGCCATACATATCACAATACACAATATGGCAATATTGTAGATGTCAGACAACCTATTATGGTCTTATGTTTAAAAAATGAGAACAAAGGAGATGGTACTATAACACAAATCTTCCCATTTCTAAAGGTGATACTGGATCACTTAACATAGAGAAGATCCACCCACCAACACTAGGAGTAACAAGTCACATCTTAGGAAAATTTTAAAACTTGTTTCTTCTAGAAATGAATTTGCAGTCATATCACCATGATAAATAAATCTTGAAATTGATTATAAACTAACTTATCATGGTATTCTAGGGTTCATAGTTTCCTCTGGCAGGATGGGACATATCTAAAAGTAGACAATTTCAAAGGTATGATCCAGATTAGAAAATCTAAAGCTTCCAAAATGGTACCTCCAACCCTCAAATGGTCATGCAAGCAGGTGGTTCCTATTCAACATGGGTAAGTCAAATTCACAGAAAATTCCCCAATTTCACTTTAAACAAGTGACTTAACCAGAGCTCAATTCTTTACCTTAGTTCTGTTCACCTATTAATAAGATAGCAAAAGAATATTCCAGAACCTCAAATTAAAGATTTTTTAGATAAATTGAATAGACTTTCCAAATAAGAATTAAACCCTTTGCTTTAGAAGGAAAACAAGCCCTTAAAGGTAAAACTGACTAGAGTAATAGTACTGCCTAATGGTTAAAGACACTAACCCATTATAGCCAAATAAATCTTATTGCCTTAAATCTTGATGCATTAAATTTGCCACTTAGCAGATGTATAATTTTGGGCATGTTACTCAATCTGAGCCTGTTTCAATTGCAAAATAGGAATATTCCTTACTCGAGCAAGGTTACTATAAAGATCACGCATGTTTAAAACTGCCAAAAAGCAATTAACTGTTGTAACTATTACTTTATTATTAAATAAAGTCTTTGAGGTAAGCTAGAACCCACCCAGTTTCACAAGTCCCATTCATGGTCTTCCAAGGTTATCATACTCTGTTATTCCAAATTTGGCCTCTCATTCCACAGTTCAGAACTGAAGCAACCACTTCTCAAACACAATCACCTGTCAACATCTAAGTGGTTTTCATATGTCTGTTCTTAAACACGGCAGTTCAAATATAAAAAAGGATACTGAAGGTTTTACCCGACTGTTATCAACTAGCTAAGCAAGCCTGATCTGCAACCTTATCTAAGTGGGTTTCAGATTCATCATCCACAGCATAAAACTTCACTTAAATGGCATCTACGGCACCTACTCTAAAACGTTCTAGTTCAATAATAAGCTTCCTAAACAAAAAATAAAACCAGGCTATCACCATTTGGCAATTTGCTTCGCTACTCAGAAAAATTCTATTTCCTTAATCGGAAAAAGAGCAAACAAAAAATTACAGACTCTCGTCACATGTTGTCCTTTCCCATAAAAAGCTAAAAATCATTTTACTATTTCTAGATGATTGAAGTCTCTATACTCAACCCTCAAGGTGGTTCTTCAGATCTCTGGGCCATCCATGTAGCTGCTCATCACTTCTCCAGGTACTAAACTGATAGAATACTTACCTTCATCTCAAAAGTGATAAATGAATGTGTTAAAACGCTATGTGGTTATGATCCCATTGAATTACTTCCAAGAAGAGTGGGCATAAGAATTAACCCTGAAACATTCCAGGTCAACATGGGATAATGATAACCTCCTCATGACTCAACCATAAACACACACGTTCTGTGATTTGCACATGATTTTGGGGAAAGGCTATTTAAATTTTGGGTTTAAACAAGTTGCCATTTCCTGCTTAGCACATAAAATCTATATTGGATGTAGAAACGAATTTCCCAGGAAGATAAGGCCAACTGTTTGCTGAAAAGAGAAACTAATAATTTCTTCTCACAAGTTGTCATTTAAAGGTCTTCATTCTTTTTTCTTTCTTGTTAGGGAAAAAGACTTATTATAACCCAACTGTTTTGGCTGTTGTCACTAAAAAGAAACAGTCGATTCTAGAATAGTCCAACTTCTGGCGATCCAAAGAAGAGTACTTGTTGGATTCCTATCAAATACCTGAGTGACACAACTCAATGTATGGACTTCAAAAAACTAAAATTTGCATTTGATCAAATATATTTTGATCCAACAAATGATCATATTCTTCTGGATTAGCAACAAATATTTCACTGATCTCAGTTCTTCAATACAGAGCTCAAGACTCATCCAATGATACATCCCCAAAAGTAAAAAAGCAGAGTTTCCTGGGAAAAGGATTTCTGTATTATCAAGGAGTGAGTTTGCAGTGACCTCAGTGGCACTTACAGGATACTTACGAATTTGTATGCAGATATTCAAAGGTTAGCTGAGCTCGATTCAGACTGCTGTAATTTGTGAAAGCCATGAGTGCAGTGAGGTCTCCAGTCCTTCACCCACTAATCGGAAAATATAACCTTACAATGGAATAGATTTTCCAGGATTCCTTCCAGTAAAGGTTTGGTAGGTCTGTGCTCCTTACTGTTTGTTAAATAAGGCTACCTAGTATCTATCCAAAATACATTCAAAGAATGTCTAAAACTACAATTGATTTCTCTTTTTTATCTTCTCAATGACTGTGATGTAATAGTCCGGAAAAAAACTATTATAAACCTGTAGTCTTAAAGACCTTTAGCATTAAGTTGTGATAATTCAAGGAGTTGAATGTGGATGGTCTTGGAGTAGATGGTATTGGGAGTTGGAGGTTTTATTACTGCTCCATCTTCACGTTCTTCAAGCTTTTTTTTGTTCCTCTAAATTTCCGATCAGAAAATTTAGCAATCCGGAAATTCACCAGCTTCTGTCATAAATCTGAACAGTCACCCATTTCTTCACCACCAATGATCCAAGGGTTCTTAAATAGGCCCCAGGCTGGTGGCCATCAAGTCGATGGAGTGCATATGGCGTTAGTTCCGGCTTCACCACCTCCCAACTGAAAGGTCTCCTAAGCACTGATGACGATTTCTGTTTCCAAAGCCCAGACCCAACCTAGCTTGTGCTCCTGTCCCAATCTCTTTAGCGTAGTGGGTCAAATTACCTCACAGACCCACAAAAATGCCTCAGAATTGACCCGCCCAAATCACCTGAAGCGGGCAACGCCCCTCCCCCACTTCCCTCAGACAGAGGCCTCCTGCTCTCTGGCCCCCTTGGGCCTCGGTTCCGAGGCCGCCTCCTCCTCAGTGAGAGGAGTTAGTCCCAGCTTTCAAGGCTGGGGTCGAGGGCTGAGTGGAGAGCGCACAACCCGACCGGGCGTTGCCCGGTCCTCCAAGCTGCCTTTGTCCCTCCCCACGGAATGGGAACCCAACAACCGCAGCGCGCTCTTGGAACCATGTGCTGCCTCCGCCTCCGCCGCTGCTGCCGCCGCCGCGAGACCAGCCGCCCACGCGCCGCGCTGGACGAGATGATGACAGGACTCAGCACCACGGAATTCGGCGTTTAGGGCTGCTCTGCCGCCGCTGCCGCAGCCGCCACAGCCCCCTCAGCCACCGCTTTGTCTCCGCCAGTGCACACAACCCGGGCCGCCTCGCGCACTCCCCGACGCCCCAAGCCCCCGAGGCCTCCGCGGCGCATTCGGCCAATCACAGGACCGCAGCTCCTCCCGCCCCCGCCCTGATGCGACGCCTCCTGATTGGCGGGCAACGGGTCTCCACGTGACCGGATCTTGCTAGTCAGGCCCGCCCCTGTCACGTGAGGGCGCGCGCCCCTCTTCCTGCTTTCATGACCCTCTCCGCCATTTAAAGAAACAGTACCGGGGGCGGGCCGAGCGACGCAGCCGGGACGGTAGCTGCGGCGCGGACCGGAGGAGCCATCTTGTCTCGTCGCCGGGGAGTCAGGCCCCTAACTCGAAGAAGCCCTGGCGCGCCCTCCCCCCCTCCCCGGTCTGGTAGGGCGAAGGAGCGGGCGCGCGGTCGATCGAGCGATCGGTTGGCGGCTCTTTCTCCTGCTCTGGCATCCAGCTCTTGGGGCGCAGGCCCGGCCGCCGCGGCGCGCGCCCGGTGGCCGTTGGCGCTCGCGCCGCGTCTTTCTTCTCGTACGCAGAACTCGGGCGGCGGCCTATGCGTTTGCGATTCGACGAGGAGTCGTCCGGGTGGTCGGCGGCGGCGGGCAGCTGCTCCGCCCCGCTCCCGGGGAGGCGGCGGCGGCGGCGGGATTTGGCGCGGCCGGGGAGGCAGGGGTGGCCGGGGCCGGCCTGGAGGCCTGGCGCCACCCTTCGGGGCCTCCAAGGACCCAGTTGGGGGGGCAAGAGGGCGCCGGGGGATGGTTGGTGGTGGGCTTTCTACTTTGCCTTTTCCTCCTTATGCCCCCTTAGTGAGGGGCGGGAGCTCTGGCGGCAGCTCCGGGGTGGGGAGACAAGCTCCGGAGTCGGAAGAGCTGGGTTTGCTTCCGGGCCTAGCCACCAGCTGGCCGAGTGACCTTAGGCAAATCACTCTGTAATTTGTCGGCGCCTCAGTTTCCTCCTCTGCCTATCAATGTTTGTGGGGTTGAAAGCGCTTTGTAAAGTATAAAGCGTCGGTGTACGTAAGGAATGATTATTGTTTGTAATGGGTTTTTTTTTTTTTTTGAGTTGTAAGAAAAGTTAGCAATTGCCCAGTTCTTGAATTTTGAACCTGGGAACCTTGGATTGAAGTTGGAGATCCCCCAGACTCCCCGAAATTGTATGCAGAAATAGTGGGAGTGTGCATTTTGGGGGGAAGGAGGATCCATAGCTAGCAAGTTATCAAAGGGGGCTCTGACCCAGAAGAGTTAAGAGCTACAATCGTTTCATGCCACAGGGAGGAAACTGAGGCCTAGATGTCATTTGGGACCCTTCACAACCGATTTGAAGCCCCTGTTTGAATCCCTGGGATATGTGAGCTGTTTCTATGCATAATGGGTATTTGGGGTAACAACACTCCACTGCTTGGCTTCTATTCTGAGTCCTTTCCTTTTATCACGGGGTGCTTGAAGGGTGGCTGACAAGTTGGTATGGATCAATGGCACCCCACATAAAGCAGCTAAAACTAGAAATGGGTGTGTTCTCTAGTATCAAGAAGCCTGTTGAATCTTTGGCCCAGCAGTTCTTAGTGTTCTGCTTATACTGGTACCTGACTACCTTTCTCTTTCATTGATCCATTTTCCACAACCATGGTTGCCATCCTTTACTTGCTTCTATTTTATATCCTTAGTCTGTGCGGTTGGTAGTGAGCAGGCTTATTTTTAAATGGTGCTGCCGAGTCCAGCTAATTAATGGTGCAGGTGGATTTTTAGCAAGCTGGCTCACTGGAACAGACTAAACCAGGCATGGAATTCCCGAAGATGATTGTGGGTTTATCTTTATTAATTGAAGGTTAACATTCTCTGAAGAGTTTTGTTATGACTTCTGCTGAACTTCAAAATCAGTAGATTTGGAAGTGTTTCAATGCTTAACTTTTTCTTGGCCTGCTTTGTATTCTATTTGCTTGCAAGTGTGTTACTAAGATGGCCAAAATGCCAGTGATTGCTCCTTTGTTAATTGTCAGCTGCTTTTATCAAATTCCAGGCCATTGTCCAGCAAACACTATAGAAATGTTTGAACAGTTGGATTTCAAACATTTTCATTTTGTGGAGTGGTGCTTACCAGTGGTACAGCTCTAAGCAAGTGAACATAAACACATTTACGTGTATTTTGTCTGGTTAGGTGTTTACCTGTTTTGCTGTTTCATACAAATGTCTGAGAAAATCAATTGACTATTCCTTTTACATAAAGGGCAGAGACAAATGATCTCACTTCAGAAAAATGACTTGTGTTGGTCTTTTAGCTCTTTTGTTATTATCTGGATGTACCTCAAAAGAATCTTAAGATTGTGGTGATCTTTTAAGATGCTTTCCTCGGGAGAAGGGAGGAAAAAAAACCAACTGGAACTCAAAGCTTGAAATTCTGTGACAAAACATGAGATGTCCAGGATAGGAGGCCGAAAAGGTTTCACTACACTGTTCTGCGCTAGCTGGAGCAGATGCTTTTCTGTGTAGCCACAGCGTGGACTCCAGATTGCCAGATTTTCAACACCTGGGACCTGAAGAGTGTGTCAGGATATGACAGGAACTCTGGCGCTGAATATTTTTGTTTTTGAACGTGGGGGCTGTTGACCTTGCTTGGAGAAGAAACAGCAATTGAGCAAGCACTGCCACCACCAGCACCATTACTGGGAATTTGAAGATCTGAGTTTCTGGCCAGACCTTCAGTGCAAACTCTAGCAACACTTCATCAAAAGTGAACTACGGTACTTGCCATTTTCCACAATGCCTCATTCTTTACTCACCATCTCTGCACTTTTGTTCATGCTCTGCTTTGGAATGTATTCCTCTGGTTCTTCATCTGTCAGAACACTGCCATTTCCTCAGTATCCACGTCACATGCTCTCTACTCCCTGAGTCTCCCTAACTTTATCTTAAGTTTTGTATTATGTTGTTTACCTTTTAGCTATCTTTGCATAGCATACCTTGTAAAGTAGTCATTTGCAAGCATTTGCTCTTTTTCCAGATAGCAAACCCCTTGAAAGCAAGGTCTTTGTTTTAAGGACTTTTGCCCACATGTACTACCTACGTATGATGAAGTCTTTCATAGAAAGGAGTCATTTAGAGAGTGGGCTCTCGAAATAAACATTCAGTAAGCGTTTGCTTAATTACTGTGTGGTAACCTAAATACTCTTGATTAGGAAAAAGATGACTAGTTATGGGTCATGTTTCTTCAGTATTTCATGGTGGTTTTTTCGGTTTTTAGTTTTGTTTTTTTTCCTAAATTTTAAAAGATTTAGGGAATCCTCAGATCTGAAGAGAAACTGATATATAGGGTATTAACAGAAGGGTGCAAATACCAGGGTCTTATTTTCTGGGTATCTTATTCTCTCACACACAAGATGGAATCCTGTTAAAGTAAAAGTTTAAAACAGCTTTTTAAAGTACAAGGACATACGATAATTTGAGGAAAGCATTGGAAAAGGACAAGATCTCCTTTCGTGTTGGTATATAAATTTAAATTCGGTTCTTTTTGTGCTACCAATGGGGCTACTTCTTTCTCCCCAGTCAGGCACTGCTCAGGAGCCTGAATACAATCAAATTACTCCCCCACATTATGAGATTTAGGACAGTTCCTGTTTGCTGCTTCCCTAAGACAGTTTGTTCTCAAGAGCCAGGAAGCGGTCCCTGCCAGAGAACTCTTTCTGTTCTTATCATCGCTAATTGTTCATCAGAAAGCATTTTTACTCCCCCTAAAATTTGTCAGCTTCTAAGTTAGGCTTAGCGAGAATTAGTACCCATCAGGCAGCTGATATGCTGACAGCACACCCTAGTGTTAGAGTCCCTGTGTTTGTAATTCCATGCATTTGCTATCTTACCTGTTTTGTTCCTGTCCCTTCCAGTCCTGTGCCTCCTGATTGCTGAGTGTTCACCTGGACCTTCTGACCACCTTCCTTGTACTATTCCATCAGCCTACAGATCTGGCACCTGGATTTTTGCCCCTGGTGATTCCTTCACCTTACTGCTGAAGAAGACACCATTCCTGTGGACCAGTGTGATCCAAGAGGCATTCAACCATCATGATGTGGCCTTCACCTCCACTCCTGTCCTGTTCCACCCAGATTCAGGACAGCCCTTTATAGTGAAGTCAAACTGTTTAAGACAAGTAGCAGAAGCTATTTTACCACAACAAAGGCCCAATTTGTTTCTTGAGTGTGCATTTCATTTCTTCAGTTAAAGCCTTCAGAGACATGTAATAAATTTGGACCAGAAGATTTCTTAGTTATCAACACTGAAGAATGACAACATCTTTTCAAGAATGGCATTGGACTATACTCCACAATCTCAAATGATTGAAATTGATGAAGTGTCTAGGATCCTGTCCAGTTCACTGGACCTTATTCTTTCCAGTTCAAGTCTCTAGTAGCCTACTGAATAGAAAGCAGATATTCTGACCAGCAGATACTGGGATTAAAACCAAGTCACAGTGAACTCACAGCATCTTTGGGATTACTCAGGAACCAGAACTTTTCACACAAATTTAAGAAATTCTACCAAGGAGAATCCCTTTTCCTAACAGCATCTCAAAAAGCTCCAGTCAGATTCCAGAAAAGGCCTCTTGATACATCCAGGTAGAACCTATAATGGTAATCCCTTATGTTTATATAGCACTTTATAGTTTCAAAGCACTTTTACATGCATTAATCTCAGTTATCAAAATAACACAGTAAATTATAATCCCTTTTTGCAAATGAGGAAATGGAAATTTAAAAGGTTATCCAAGGTGACACAGCTACAAAGTGGTAGAGGTCAGGCCTTCTGACTCCCAGTCCAATTCTTTCCATGGAATCAACTTAGCCTCTACTTTACCTGTAGTATTAAGATGACTGGAGATTGGTAACCCCAGAAAAGTTTTCAACTTCCTGATCTGGTGCCCTCAGTCAGGATGTTGTAAGTGTAATCTTGTGGTGGCTGCATCTAGACCAGAATTCCATGGCAATATCCCTAAGGTTTAAGAGCCACACTGTTCTCCGTAGTAGTAGATTATTCTAGTCAACAAAGCACATGTTCATCTGACAATAAGACTATGTGACATGAAACACGAAGCTACTTTTAGATTGTTGTTCACATGGTCTTCTTAAATTCCCAAGTGGCATAATTGATTAGAGATCCCTATTCATGTTTTATCCTCTTTTTTTTTCCTAAGTCTTACTAACTCCTAGACACCAAGATCTTATCTATAGTCCTCTACCCCCAAACATGTACTTAAGATGAGTCCTACATTTTTTTAGAGCAGTGCTGTTCATATATGTGTGTGTATGTATATTTGATGCATACTCATAACATATATACATAGAATTTCCATAGTCCTGTAGGATGGTAAAACATGTTCCCTCCCTTAATTCAGTGTAGTGTATTAAAGGATCTCAGAAGGCTTTCAACAAAGAGCCTTATTGAGCTGTTTAGCACAGTGTGTCCTAAGTTTAATCAAACACAGAATTTACTGTTGCAGCATTCCTTTAAATGGAATGGGGAAACTGCTTTAAAGCAGTATAGCCAGTGCTTCCTGATTGCCCTGGGGACCCAGGAGTAAACAGCATCTTTGAAGCCCCTCCCCCCCATTTCTTACTTTATCAATAACTGTTTGAATTGGTATGTCTTTATCATCTGAGAGCCCTGCATCTTGACCATTACCTCTATTTTTCTGTTAAAAGGAACCACTAGAAGATTTGTGGGGATATATGGGAAGGGAATGAGGAAAAGTTAACATTGCACCCCAAATTGGATGGGTTCCGTGACATTTAGCAATATATTTCTTTGTTCTTAGAATTGTGCTGTAAATCTAACTCAAAGGCATTGAATCTCAGGTGGGTGAGGTGACTGGGAAGGGATGGGAGGAGGAGGAGAAGGAAGGAGAAAAGGGGGAGGAGGGATGAGAGGAAATATTTTCTTAGAATTTGAGTTGTGGCCCATTGAGATGTTACCAGTGCTAGAAGAGAAGTCATCTAGCCATGGACTTGGGATAATATTTGCAAAGAAATGGAATGCATTCTGCAGATGTATGCAGAGTGCAAAAATCCAGTGCTGTTATCACTTAAAACCAATAGCCTGTTCTCTGATAGTCACAAATCCAATTTGAGGCCATCAGAATTTATAGCCAACTTGAATGTTAACTTCATCATTCTGTAGTGTGGCCCCTATTAGGGAAAGAATGACTAGGAAAACACCTTCTTGGCTTACCACAGGCTTTGCTCACAGTTTCTGGTTTCTGTGACCTATTTTTTGTATTTCAGCATTTTGTGAACAACTTATTCTTAGATCATTGGTTTTCCAAAGGCTTTGTGACCATGAAGCCCTTTGGATGAAAACTATGTGGAAGCCCAGAGTAAAAGAGAAGCTGCTGTAGATGAAGCAGGAGTGGGGGGCCTGAAACCTGCCACAAGCATCTTCCTTTACCACCATGGTGACCCCTAAGGAGACTTCTTTACAACACCTAGAATTCTTCAGAACACAGTCTGAAAACCACTGCCCTAGACAACATGTGCAACCTGAATGGCATTCTGATCTGTACCTCTACCCAACCCAGTCCATGTTCAGTTGATGCTGTGCATTCTTAGGAATACTTACTGTGGGCAAAATCAGAAAAGTACAAGAAGATGGGCATATCTTTGCCCCCCCAGAGTAGTCATGTGGGCTGAAAGTGGTATCAAATGGACCTAGATTAGCAGCCTTGTACCCCCAGATGGATTTCAAGTCAGCGATTTCTGGGATTCAGTAGTCAGCAATTCATATGTATGCTACACTGACACACCCCCTTACCCAGCTTTAACAAACACCAGATGCTCTAGTGGTACTTGAAACACGTAACTTTGAAGTCTTGATCCTCCTTGGATACCTGAATCGCCAGGTATTGAAGCTGGTACTAAAGTTGATGATGCCTCATTGAGGCCATATTAGACCAACTTGTACATTGGACCTCCCATCATCAGCCATGGTACTCTACTTCGTGTGCAAGGGATAACCATTAACTATGAAAGTAGAGCTGAAATTCTGGCAACATTACCTAAAAGAGTACCTGGTTATTCATCTTATTCTCAAAACTACAAGTCATTATGACTCAGCCAGTGGCAGTTACACCGCTCCTTGGTTATTACTCAGTTAACTGCTGTTTCCAGGATAAATGAGCTAATAATCTTAAAAAAATTTCCACCATCATTGGCATATCTGCTCCAAAATTATGAATACTTTGCTCTAACTACATGTAATACCTGATCCACAAGAGACTATTTTTGAACATCCTCTCTCATGTATGTGATTTTAAATGTGATCTTTGGGAAATTTTCTTCTAACCAGTGAGAGGTGTTCTTTTATGAAGGATCTTTTGATTTCTGTTACCATCCACTGCAGATGTTAGGGATACTTGGAGGTAGGCCTTTTGACCAGGCCATGGTAGCTTGCTTGCTGGGCATCTCAAGTTGCATATCATCTACCTTTTTGCCTGAAATATAGACTGACTTAAAAATCTACAAAGCCTACAGCTAAGATTTTATGAGTAGACTCAAGAGCTTTCTGCAGCTTCTTCCTAATGTTACAAGACCACAGTGTCTTGTCTCTGTGGATGTTTTCATGGAATTTCATCTGTCTCCATACGGTTGTTTTACACTGATTGAGAGTGGCTGACATTCCTTGCTCTGAGATACTCTCAGGCATTAAGACACTTAATCTGTTTCTGCAGGATGGATTGAATTCACGAACTCCTAGACCAGATCACGTCAAACAAGTAGACTTCGATTTGTGTCATGAGAAAAATCTCAGTTCCTTCCTTCACAGTCTACTTAAGGGCCAGCTGTCTTCAACTATACTCTAATGAATGCACTGGTTAAATGTTGGGAATGGTTTCTTTGTATCTTTGTCTCTTATTCTCTAGACTAACCCTGATTACATGATTCTGTCTACAAATCATGAAACAAGGCCTACACACCCTCAACTAATAAAAATCTAATGACTAGCTTGCTTGTATATACAACTATTGTTTGTTAATAAGAAGTTATCTACAAACTCCATTTTTCTACTACCTTCAAAATGTCAGCTCGATTTTCTCTTCTGTACTTACAGAAAAAGACACTGATCTACACTGCCAGTCATTCCCTTTAATCCTGTCAAATGCAGTCAAAATGAGGGGCTTAAGGTGAGAACGATCATCTGTTCAAGAGTCTAATGTACGCTGTATATGAGAATTGATGGTTGAAAATGAAGAAAGCCTAAAACTCAAACCTAGGATCTTAACTACTGTCTCCCTGCCTCAGATCTCAATCTAAGTCTTGACAGCACCATCCAACCAATCTAAGGCCTTGTTTATAAGCTGATTCTCAGAGATGGGCGGAGTTTCAGAAGATGGAGACTTGATTACCAAAGAGAGTAGGGCCAACCTTCATGAACCTGGCCCTCCCAACCTTGTCATTCCCAGATGTAGCATAGACTCCTCAATAGAACCTCAAGTCTGAATTGAGAATATAGCCTTCTACTGAGCTGAAAGTTTTTGGGCAGATAAACAGAAAAATGAAAGCTGCTATGCCTGGCTGGCCCTTTAAGATCAGAAAATGGTATCCAGAGCAAACCCTAAGGAATGACCCTGGAGTGGTCAGCATAGAACCTAATTTACAGAACTTCGATATTAATCTGCCCATTTTTCCAGATCACATCCTGGCTGTCGGTATGGCCAGCCCTGCTGAAGGTACCCTGTTTGCTTGTTTATACTCAGCCCTTGTATGCCTTTTTTTGACATGTTGCAGTCAGACTGGCTGTGCTTGAGAAAACTACAACTGGTATCAGCCTGTCTTACACTGAGTTCCACCCAAGGAGTTTTGAATAGAAGCAACCTGCATCTCCCTACCACTCCTCCCCCCACCCCCCAGGACTTAATGTTCACAACTGGAAGGACCATGCTGTATACTACTTGACCAGCCTTTTTTTTTTTTTAAGTGCAGAGTAAGCCTCTACGCCTGTGTATATTTCACCATTTTCAGCACTTGAGACCCCTTCTACCAGATTTGAAAGACTACAGCAGATTAAAAGCACTGTCCATTCCTCTCTTCTGCAATAATACAGAGATGACAGAAATGTTACCAGTTCACCTTGGCAAAAGACTAAAGGAACACAAGAAAAGGTTTCCACGGAACTTAAAACTTACCACTGACTTCAGTAGCCTCTCAGAACTATTTGCCAGTGGGAGGCTTGTTGTCCTGCATCATGTCAGCAAGATGGTTGGGCTCTCAGATTCAAGGCCACTGAGTTCACTTCTGTTAAAACACTATTGCATCATCCAAAGTATTCTATTGGACGCAGTTATTCCATTCAAATGGATTACAAACTTCCTGAGTACAGGACAAACTTACTTCTCATGATGTTTTTCAAAATACTTGTATTACCAAGAAAGTAACAAATGCCAGCTGTTAGTGAACAGAGACTAAACTTTTTCAGTATCTGGTCATACTGACATCAGTTGTTTTTGATTGACCAGCATCCATTCCATCTCTTTGTAACAACTCTGTGATGTTCCTTGGAACCACTTTTCCTTATCTTCAGTCCACATGATTCAGACAGTTGGCCTAACTTTAAGCTTCATGGGTGGACATGTAATTCAGACCTGATCAATCAGCATAGTCCGTCTCTTTCACCATAAAGATTGGTTCTGGAATGGTTATGTGATCCAAGTTGGTCCAGTGATACTCAGCCCTAGGAGTTTTACTGAACTATGGAAGAGAAGCTCAGAAGCTCTCTTTAATGAGGTTGCTTGGCTTTGTAGTATGAAAAGCTCAAACCAACAGGGCCCACCATATCAAATGAGCCAGAGAATGAAGCCAGTGCAGAGCCAAATGATGGAGAGACTTGAGTCCTGATGATAATGTTTGTGCCCCTGGATCCAACCGTGCCTGAAGCTAGCATATCCCTATGGACTTTTCAGTTATGTGAGCCAATAAATACCCTTTTTTGCTTTAAGTTACTTTGAGTTGGGTTTCTATTGCTTAAATTTGAGTCAGTCCTGACTAGTATACTGTCTGCCAACATCGACACTTGACAAATTCACGTATTTATTAAACTGGAGGTCACGGCCACACTGAAGCCTATCAAACCAGAAGACAAAGTGAAACAGGAAGTGACAATGTTTAAGTTACTACAGCAGCATAAAAATTACATGGTAGAAAAATATAGAAGAAAACCTAAATGTTTATTGGTAAAGGATTGGTTAAATAATACATGGTTCGGCCATATAAGAAAAATCTACATGGCTGTTAAAATTAGTAAAATACATTTATTGTGTATGAAAGTGGAAAAATGGCCATGATATATTAAGAGAAACAATTAATAGAAAAATGTATAGTATGAACTCAATTTGTTTATGATGCATAGAAAAGTCTACTAATGGCTTTCTTCAAATAGTGTAGATTTCATGAGACTTTCAACTTTATACATCTCTGTATTTGAATATTTTCCACTACTCACATTACTTTTAAACTTTATTTAAAAATAAAGAATTTTTAAAAATTTAGTACTTATTGTTTGACTTTGGCAAGTTACACTGTGAGTCAAATAATTTAAAATACCCATCTTTATGTTAGTGAATATTTAGATAAATATATTCGTCATCCCATTAGTGAAGCTGACAAGGTTGTACCTTGTTTGAGGAACTCAGAACTCAGTAATTCTTAATTTTTCAGGCATATCTCTCAGGTTTTTTTGGATTATCAGGTTATCATAGTATCAGTGTTCATCAAAGATTATTCCAGTTCTCAACTGATACTAATCAATTAAGTCCTGTATTGCAGTGGTCACAGTAGAAGGAAAGAAAAATAGAAGGTAGAAGGAAAAAAATCATGTTTTCTTTGAAATCCTTGAGTATTTTGATAACACAGTCAAGTTCAGTAGTGACCTTTTTATTGCTAAGTCTAGTACATATTCATCTTACCTGAACTTTCAGCAACATGGTCTGCTCCCATTATATCTTGGCACACTCTTTTTCCCTTAGGTATTGTGACACTTCTCATTTTCTTCCTGCCTTTCTGGCTATTGCTCCATTGTGGATAGTTTTCTTCTCCCCATCATTTAAATATTAGTGTAATGGCTATCCATTGATTTTTGCCTCCCATATCCCCTTTTCTTTAATGAAAAATCCCCACTTTTTCTTTGGAATGCTATTCCTTTCCATTCTGAGGTTTTAGTGGAACTGTAGATTACAGTATTACAGACTTGTACCCCCCCTAATTGATCATGTGGTCCAAGGCTTGTCCAATCAAAATTCCCCTCTCACTAGGACTTTGAGTCTTGAGAGGTGATGCAAACAAAATCAGGAGTTGAGTCATTCTGATGGTAGTGTCCCAAGGAAACTGTACCAGAATTGGTCCAAGGACATCCTGCATGGTGTCCTGGTTCTGGTTGTCAAGGCCTAGTTACTCAAATTTTCCTTTGATTCTGTAGACTACCATATATTCTTAAAATATGTTCCCTTTTCATTTGTCAGCCAAAGCAGGTTTCTCCCACTTACAGCCGAGTGACTGAATAATAACAGAAATTGGTGATACCAGAGAGTTAAATGGGCTTCAGACCTTTAGGAACATGGAAGATCTGGAATTGAGTCTGAACTAGAGGCAGCAAAAATTTGCTCTGTATCCCAGGGCAGGGGAAATAAGCAATTTATATTGGCAAAAGAACCAGTGAAGATACTTCCCCCTTGTCATTTGGAAGCATGTGCCTATTGAGGCAAAATGTGGATAACAAGGTATCTGTTGACAGCAGGACAATTTGAAATGGATAAGGAAGCCATGCTACTGGCAGTATCTTCTCAACTAATGTACACAGGTGTGTTGGTGATGGTTAAATATGCTAACAGTTGCATAAACCAAGGTATAGTTTAAGAACTAAAGCACACTATCACCCAGAAATTTTAGGTTTGACTCTGGATGTGATAAGTGAAAATTATTTTTAAGTTCTCACCTTGCGGAGAAGAAGAATCCATTTTCTACAGTATGTTGAATGGAAGCATTTATAAAAGTATTTATGTTGAAGAATGCATGTCCTGGGCAGCCAAGGGATAGAATGTAGTGGCAGTTGCATTTACCTAACTGGTGTCTTTCCCCACCTCTTTTGAGAACAGCACCTCACCTTCTCTTTGGGAAGTTGCCCCTCTCCCATTCTACCAGAACATAATATGTAAATGGCATATGAGTTCATGTTACTGAGGTTTCCTCAGTTGCTCAGATTCCTGATTTTCTTGAATGTAAAGCTTCTCAAATTTTTGTGAACTGCCTTGTATCTTTCCAGTAAATTGCATGGGCTGTGCAGACTGATGCATATGGCTGTAAAAGGTATCCCTTTAGAACCACATGTAAAGGCCTGGTAGGGCCAATTTTTGTTACTTTCAGTCAGAGTAGCCCAACAGAATCAGTGTCACTCCTGTGTCTTACGCATTCTTGGCCTACTCTGAAGAATCTTCCCTATTCCCATGGCTTTGGTTTCCAACTGTATGTTGATAACTTCAGGTTCTTATTTTCAGCCCAGAGTCATTTCCTGAGCTCCAGATCTGAATGTCCACCTGTCATTGAGATGTCCCCCCTACTTGAGGAACAGACACTTCACACTGATCGTATCATTTTCCCCCTCAAAATCTGTCCTTCTAGTGTTCTTTTCTCGGTAAATGGCTCCACCCTCCACGGACTAGAACACAGGAATTATTGTCACTTCCTTCTCTTTTCTGTCATCCCAAACATCCCTATTAGTCATTAACATTTCATTTACATGATACACTCTCCTGGTATATCATATAAGTATACCTTAAAACCATCTCCATCCTATCAGCTTGCCCCGGGTATCTACTGCTAGGACTATTATGATGCCATTCTAGTGTCACTGTCTCTTCTGCTGTCCTACTGCAGCCTGTTCTTTGCAGAGCAGCTAGAGTAATCTTTACCCAGATCTGATTGTGTTACTCCCCTGCTTAAGACCTTTAACAGTTCCCCCATTGTTACAGAATAAAATCTAAACTTTTATTCTGAAACTTTATACTTGTTTACAAGGCTCTTCATTATCTTACTCAAGCCTTTCACCACTTCAAATAGAAACAGCTCAATTTTTTATATTGGCATTTCCTATAATATTTCATGAGGAGTCCAAGTTTCTCTTTCCATGAAGTTTCTAAATTAAATCTGATATGTGTTACTACTATACAGAGTTACAGTAAGTGCCTAGAGAGCAACAAGATTTCCTGCCTCACAACATAGACAATACCAAAGGGACTGCAAATTCAAATGCTAAAATGAAATTTTGGAAGAATTTTTAGGAGACTTTATAATAGTATGATGGGGATCATAGGCAAAACAAAATCTAGAAGTTCTCAAGGAAATTATAGACATACTTGACCACATAAACAAACTGGAGGAAAACAAATCTTGGTTCTATAAAAGACACATGAGGGACATGAAAAATTTCCAACACAATTAATATCCCTAATATACAGAGTTTCTACAAAATGATTACTACAAAACAATCATCCCAATAGAGAACATCCAATAGGCAACTCAAGAAATCTAAAAGATCAACAGTAGTAGTCACTAACCACTTACTTAGAGTTTTCTATGTGCTAGAGGTTGTTTCAGGCACTTTACAAGCATTATTTAATACAACTTAACCTTGGAGATAGGTAATATTATCCCTATTGTACGGCTAAGAAAACAGGCTCAGAGGAATAAAGTAACTTGTCCAAGTCCTGCAATAGGTGATCACATTTCTTGAGCTATGACACAAACTCAGGTGGTTTGACTCTTGAGTCCATGCTTCAAACATTTTTCTCTCTGGCATATCAATAAGCATATGAAAGCAGATCAAGTGTACACATGGTCAGGGAGATATAAATCAAAACGGTACGATTGGTCACCTATCAGATGCAAAATTTAAAACAGCAACAACCTCCAGTGCTGGCAAGAATTAGGGTAAAGGAAAACTCTTTTACAGTGTTGGGGGGGATGTGGATTGTTGCAGTCTTTTTGAAAGGTAATCTAGCCATAGCAATTACAATTTTTAAATCGCCTTTTAACCTAGCAGCCCCCCTTTGAAGAACTGTATCTTTTTTTTTTTATTATTTATGTGACAGAGAGATATCACAAGTAGTCAGAGAGGCAGGCAGAGAGAGAGGAGGAAGCAGACTCCCTGCTGAGCAGAGGACCTGATGTGGGGCTTGATCCCAGGGCCCTGAGACCAGGACCTGAGCCGAAGGCAGAGGCTTAACCCACTGAGCCACCCAGGAGCCTCAGAACTGTATCTTGAAGAACAAAAAGCACTGAGATACAAGGACATCAGTGCAAGAAGTTTGCTGTAACATGGCCTGTGGTAGCAGAAAAATGGGAACAACTTGACAGTCCATCAAGGGAATGATTGAATCATTTATAGGACAACTACAAATTGGAATATTACACAGCTGTTGATGAGTCAGACCTCTAGGTCATAACCTGTGGTATGTCCGTGATATATTTAAGTGAAATGACAAAGTTACAGAATAACGTATATTGTGAACCCATTTTGGTGAAAATAAAACCTACAAATATGTCAATGAATGAATGATCGTGAAAGAAAGGTGGACACACAGACTATTATGGAGTAAACTGAAGAGTTTAGAGAAACAGTACTTTATACATATGGCACTGTTTCACTAGTTGTGGGAAGCACATGCCTATTTTTTTAAGACAAAATTTACTCATTTCTAAATTACTTTTAAAGAAGCAAATTGCAATTGGACATTCTCTCATTAGAATATGCTAATAGAAGAGTGATTTTAAAGGAGAACAAAGTAATGATTAGTTGTGTCTTACTTATTTAGGGTTGCCTTTTGAAGGTGCTTGGTTTCCAGGTGACTGGTATTTAGCCTTTGGATAGGCCACTCTACAGCAAAGATCTATACACTGGGGTGCTGTGTTCTGACAAAGACTGGTTGTCTCTCTGTATCTGTCCTTTCCAGAATGAACACATTTCCCAGCCTCCCTTGCATATATGTATAACGCACTGACTACATTTTAGCCAATGGGGAATGAGCAACTGCTGCAACTTGTCCTTAAAAGAGTGTGTGCCCATCTCTTTCTTCCATTTAGTTGAGTACAGTGTGGGCTTGGAGGCTGGAAGTTGAGCATGTCACAGTCGGACCATGAAGGAGAAGGAGGTATGTGTGAATGGTCATGGGAGCAACAAGTTAGAAGGAACCTAGGTTTATGATGAATAAGAAACCACCATCCCAGGCCTGAATTGTTTACCTCTGGACTTGGTTTATAAGATAAACTTCTATCCTCTTTTTTTTTTTTTAAGATTTTATTTATTTATTTGACACAGAGAGAGAGATTACAAGTAGGCAGAGAGGCAGGCAGAGAGACAGGGAGAGGAGGAAACAGGCTCCCTGCTGAGCAGAGAGCCCGATGTGGGCCTCGATCCCAGGGTGCTGAGATCATGACCTGAGCCGAAAGCAGAGGCTTTAACCCACTGAGCCACCCAGGCGCCCTAAACTTCTATCCTCTTAAAGTAATTGGTATTTGAGGGTTTCTGTCCTTCACAGCTGAAACTAATCTGCCCACAAATACTTTGTCAGGAATATCTCTTAGGAACATCTTATTCCATCTGTTCTAATTTTATGCTACTGAAGCAGCCTACCCCTAACTGGACTAACAAAAGTGCAGTCCCCTAGGTGGATGACTGGCTAGACCATGAACTGACATATGTCTCCCATCACAAATTAATCAGTTGGCTTTATTAGCCAGGTGCCCATTCTTTACACTTCCAGAGTTCCCACTGCCATGGACATCTATCGCTTTTGTATTCCCACTACCCACCTGCACTTCTTTTGACTTGCCCTCCGCCATGTAACTTTGACTTGCCTTTCTGTCTGTATGCCAACTACCTCTGGCTCCAGCGTGACCATATAACTGACTGACTGACCAGAGCCCTGCAGCCCCTTGGTCAAGGTATTTAGATAAGAGATAAGCACAGGATCTAAGCCAAACCAATCTTACACAAATTATAAGTTAATTCTGAGAGGTGAGAGGGTGGGGGTGTTTAAACAACTAGGAAAGGCATTTCTTTTTGCGTTTAATCCACTGAATTTAGAACTGTAAGGCTTTCAGTCTGGTACTGCTGGTAACCACCTTGCTACCATAAGGAGATTGCCTGTCAGAATGGAACATGCACAGGGGACTAAGAAAGAGAGTCCTTAAAGGCATTGTTGTCTCCTGGGTCTAGCCATACCTGAAGCTAAACTAACCCTGGACATTTTTTGCAAGCCAGTAAATTCAACTTTCACCTATTCAGTTCGAGCTGTCTTCTCATTTCATGAAACAGAGTCCTGACTGAACCACCCCATTTCAATTTATTACCAGCACCAGACACATAGTAAATGTTAGAAAATAGTATTAGATCAATGTATAAGAGGCAGAAATTTAGAACTTGTTGGAGTGCCTGAGTGGCTCAGTCACTTAATCATCTGCCTTCAGCTCAGGTCATGATCCCAGAGTCCTGAATCAAGCCCCACACTGGGCTCCCTGCTCAGCGGGAAGTCGGTTTCTCCCTCTGACCCTCCCCCCCTCTCTTGCTCACTCGCTCTCAGATGAATAAATAAAATCTTAAAAAAGAAAGAAAGAAACTTAGAACTTGTTAACTCCAGTAAACAGAGCCACAGAAATTTCTGCATTGGCAAAGCCCAAGACACTGGCATGCTCCTTAACCTCTCTGAGCCAATTTATTCAGAAAAGGAGGAGTAGCTGCAGGCCCTATCTCAAAGAATGTGAGGATTAGGACAAAGACTGAACACATAGTACTGAGCACATTGCCTGGCACCTAATAAGCCCTTCGTAAATAGCAGTTGTTGTTAGCAATAATATGACAACAATAATACTCTGGAAGCCTCTCAGCTCAGCCAGCCATCTATTCCCTTGCCATCTTTTTAACCTCAACTTGCCATCATATTCAATCTCTTTTATAAGGAAAATCATTTCCTTATTGGCCCCATCACCCTTGGGAGTGGTGATGGCAGCAAAACATGTCACATTCCATTTCTCTCATGGGCTGAGGTCCTTGGATGCCACCTGTGCCAACTGGCCTGTTACCAAATGCGACAGGAAGCCTGAGTTAAGGAGGTCCAGTTCTCACTGACAGAAGCATGTCCTTCCTCATCTCAGTCAGAGCAGGTGGCCAATCTGGGCATGCTCCAGACAGATGAGTGGCTCATCACTACTCTGCGTCACACTGAGACTCAGCACTCTGAACTGCTTGTTTTAAAAAAAGAGAACCAGTTTAAGTCACAGAGTTAAGAATCCTGGCCCTTCACACCAACAAGAATAAAAGAGATCTTTCTGTTCAGGTGTAATTCTGAATATCCCAGAAGACCCATGGCCTTCTCCCAGGTCACCATCCTGAACCGCCAGGACTTTGAGTCTTAGAGAAAGTAACTGAAATCAGACCTAGTCATTAAGTCAGGTAAATGGGCCAGAGCCATATTTCCTCAAGTGGCAAACACTGAGGGACCTTGGGGAGCCCAGGCTCATCATTGTCATTCTTCTGAGGCAACAGCAACAGAACAGAAACATCCCAGCCACATTTGCCTGATCAACGCCCGGCTGCTTTGGACAGGAATTCTTGATTTCTCAAGTTCAGAAGACGCCTGGGACTACCTGGATTGGGGGAGAAAATAGTTTTCCCAGGGAAAGTATTCAAGTGCAGATGCTGTTTTAGGGGGTCCAGGACCCAGGAGACATGCACAGATCAGAGCTTCAAAGACTGTGGAGTTGATGGGAGGACAGGAGGGGGCAACGGGAGGATCATCAAGCCCACTCCACTCTTATCACAAAGATTCCCCGACATGGTCAAAAGACAAGGACAATCCTCAAGATGGTGTTCAACTTCTGTCCCATCTTCAGAGCACATTACTTGGAGTGCAGTATGAATTAACATTTTAAAATAAATCCTTTGGTTATCTTGTGACCAGCGCAATTATGCTGGAGTATATTCTTGTGTGTATTTTACACTTTTCGTTTTACAATGTGATCATTTAAGTTACACGAGAAATTTGGAAGAGTATATGACAAAACAAGCATGAAATCCAAGTCCAAGGCCACATACAGATATCTGCCATCACCACCACTGAGCTGTCTCACACCCCCAGAAGCCAGCCCCAGAGACAGGGCCCAGCTGGGGTGTCCATGGAAAGCAGCCTGTGGCAGGAGACAATCAGACTTCCTTGTGATCCCTACAGAGGATCTAAGTCGTTACATGACTTCTTCCCATCACTTCCTGGCCTAAAGCAAGATCCCCCAACCCCTTTGAGATGTTTCATTATCTCTAAAACAGGAAAACTTGTAGTAATCAAAAGTAAATGTGGAAAAATTTCAAGAAACCTCAAGTCTATAATAACAGGCATCCTTGGCCCTGGCTGAGAAGCAAGTTGATACCAAGTTGTTCTTAGCACTTCGCCAAATGGATTGCTATTTCCTCGTGCCTTGGGCACCCAAAAAGGGAACAAGGGCTCAAGCTGTGTTTATGACTCTTTGCCTGGATACCTTTCCCAGTTCCCTCTTTTAAGGCAAAGAGCTCTGCTGTAATCATATTCTGCCCTCCAGAGCCTGGCCTTTCCTATGTGAACCTGTTTTGTGATAAGTAGATAACTTTTGGCTTTACTTTCTGTGCTTGTCCTTGGGCCTAACAGCCTAAGAAGGAGCAGCAGAACCTACTTGTTCCCCGCCCCCCTTGCATCTCACATTCCTTGTTTTTTCTTCCACTTAGGAAATTTGAGTCAAGCTTCCATGTTCCCCACACATGGGCCTTACAAGAAATCAGCTACTTCCTTTTACACATCTGTGGGTACCACCAAGTTAATAGGATCCTCACATACTCTCTACAGCTCTGGTTCCTCCCCCTTTTTCTAATTCTCTGGTGTCCACCTTCTACCCCTGTCTTATGAAATTTCATAATGGAGGAAGGTGCTCCAGATAGATAAAGACTCCTACAAGAAAAATGGCTATAAGAAATTTGAAAACTTTATATGCAGGTTGTTACTATGAACTTCACTCAAGATGTGGTGTTACAAGACCAAATACATAATTTGTGGGGCCCAACACAAAATGAAAAGGCAAGGGCCCTTGTTCAAAAATCATTAAGAATTTCAAGATGGTGGCAACAGATCATTAAGCCAAATGTAAGGCCCTCCCAAGCATAGGGCTCTTCTAAATATGGAGTCCTAAGTGTGCATGCAAGCCCCATGCCCAAGAATCTGGTTCTGGTTGTATATTTCCCTCATACCCTTTGGTTAACAGTCTGAAACACATCCATGCCACCCAGTCTGCCAGTTCTGGACAACATTTGATATCAATATTACAATATATAGTAATAATGATCATTTATTCATGCTAAGAATAGCACTAAGCCTTCTGCCTGTTAACTCTGTTAATACCCAGTCATTATATTCCATTAATATTCCAGTCATTACAAAGGAGAACCAGAGTCCCTCAGCTTGTAGGTGTTCTTCTACCCAGATTTCTAACCAAAACCCCATCCTCTAAATGACAGATCTCTATCAGCCTGGAAAACAGGGATCCACGATGGTGGATAAACAGCAGAGGCATTATAGGCATTCAAACTGGGAGGTTTTGACATAATAGAACATTAACTTTCATTTAAAAAAGAAAAAAACCCTTATGTATGTGCCCGGCACTGTGCTCTGCAATTTACATGCATCATCTCATTTGACACCTTTATGGTGTGAGTTTTATTCCATAGCACTAGTGCAAGAAGTTTCCCATGCCTTTACTACTCTATAGTAATTTAATACTGCCCTGAAGTCAACTTGCCCACACACGGTCCCCACCCCCAGCCATGGACTCTCTGTGATGTCAGAAAATTGGCCCCACATGGAGGCTTCTCTGCCTGCTCACGGACATTTTGTCCAAGTACTACTTTTCCTTCTGGTGTCCAGGGACTCTGGCCCTTACCTCAGTACCCCAGACCTATACCTGGACCTTCATCTTCTTCACTACCAGTGGTATATTTCAGCTCCCCCCTGAAGGAGCAATGACCAAGATCACCTTCATTTTGAACATTCTCCAAATCCTGTCCCCCTTCTTTTTTTTTTTTAAAGATTTTATTTATTTATTTGACACAGGGAGAGAGATTACAAGTAGGCAGAGAGGCAGGCAGAGAGAGAGGAGAGAGGAGGAAGCAGGCTCCCTGCCAAACAGAGAGCCCGATGCGGGCCTCGATCCCAGGACCCTGGGATCATGACCTGAGCCGAAGGCAGAGGCTTTAACCCACTGAGCCACCCAGGCGCCCGCCTGCCCCCTTCTGATTCACATTGTCCATGGCCTTGAAACACCAAACACTAAGGGCATGGGGATGGGGGTATAAGGCAGAAATTCCAACCTCCTTTTGCTGGGGCTTGGCTAGGGAAAGGAACTGCTGATGCCAGAGGGTGTTTTTTAATTTCAGGAACTTGCCACTTTAAGTCAGATTAGGAAACTTTGGTTGGAAGTAGGAGTCACTGATCTAAGTTTCTATAGCTAGGAAGTGGCAGGGCTGGGGTTTTGAAGCTGTTGGACTCTAACCTTCAACTGTGGGCCACCTACTCCCTCATTAGAATCACCACAGGAGAGCTCATTGAAACTTTCCAGGCCACACACTGGCCTACAGAATGAAAAGGTGTGGGGACAATCTGCATTTTTTAACACCTTGTGTGTTACTTGGAAGCTTTCAGAGTTTCTATTTGAAATTCCAGCCAACCTCACAATATTAAGTGTGGCAGACAAACTCCAAGGTGTCCCCACCATGATCAGTACCTGCAGGCACTTACACATCTTAGCTCCAAGTGCCATAAGAGAATACCACAGATTGGATGCTTCATCCAACAAAAACTTATTCTCTCACAGTTCTAGAGGCTGAAAGTCTGTGATCTGGGTGACCTGCCAATTTGGTTTCTAGTGAGGGCTCTCTTCCTGGCTTGCAGATGGCTACTTCTCACTCCATCCTTACATGGCCTTTCCTTAATGTGTGTATGAGAAGAGAGAGGGAGCTCTTTGGTGCCTCCTCTTATAAGGACACTAGTATCAGGTGAGGGCCCTACCCTTTTGATCTCATATGATCTTAATTTCTTCTGTGGAGGCCCCATCTCCAAATATAGACATGCTGGGAGTTAAGGCTTCAACATGAATTCTATGGGGACACAAACATTCAGTTCATAACATCACCTTTGAGTAATCCATTCGGCTGGAGTTGGACTTCCCTTTGAGGTGAGACTTGTGATTTGCTTTTAACCAATAACATCTGGCAAAAGTGATGGGATGTCCCTTTGTGATTACACTGCATTATATAAGGCTCCATCTTGCAAGCAAAGTAGCTCTAGAGGCTCTTGCTGATTTGTTGAAGTAAGTGGCCATCTTGGGAAAGCCCACAGGGCAAGAAACTGTGGGCAGCCTCTAGGAGAGAAGGGTGGCTTCCAAAGAAAGGAAGAAGCTGGGGTCCTCCATCTTACAGCCACAAGGAACTGAATTCTGCCAACCTGAGTGACCTTGAAAACAGGTTCTTCCCCATTTGTGCCACCTGATGAGCATGCAGTCTGGCCAACACCTTGATTGGAGCTTTGTGAGGAGTCCAAGCTATGCCCGGACTCCCAAACCACAAAAACTGTGCGATAATAAATGTGTGCTACTCTAAGCCCCTAAGTCATTTGTTACACAGCAATGGAGAGCTACTACATTAGAAAACTCTACAATCTCCGCTAACAAGACTGCATGAATAATTCTTCTCTTTTTCACCACGACTTGCCAAACTGCCTATTTAAAAATTTTTTTTTAATTTCTTGATTATGAAAGGTATTGGATATTCATTGTAGAACATTTGGAGGCACACCAAAAAGAATATAAAAATTACCAGCAATAATTTCCTCCCACCCCCTCAGATAACCACAGATAGCATATTGGCAAACTGCCTCCCCCAACCCAGGTTCTACACAGAGAGACTGGATAAAGTTACAAACAGAGAACACTCTGTACAGACTGTTTTGTAACTTGTCCTTTCCACGGTGTCAGCCCACAATTTCTAAAGAATTTGAAGCATCAAAGGGGTGAACTTGTTCTTGGGATTTTGGGATGTTGCCAGACCCCACTTTCAATGACCTCAGGTTTTTCCCAGGCTCAGCTTTGGCAAAGGAGACTCAGAAAGAGGAAACTGAGGCCAGAGAATAGATGACATGCCCAAGGCCAGATGGCTTGTTGACTCCCAGAAATTTCTCCCCCTTCATAGGCCTTGTAACATTGTAGTTGAGCTGCTATATCCCCAAAGTTGTTACACTTGGACTTATTGGCAGAGTTCAGTTGTGTAAGTCACAACCTAACCTCCAATCAAGAGGAGTGCTCAGACAGGCTTGGAATAGGGGAAGCCAGCACCCTTCTGCCTGAGACCTGGCCAGCCCACTATCCATGAGACCTGATTAGCCCCTGACCCTCAGAGCAGCTAAAATGACCCCTGGCGCACCATTTCAGAAATTTTAGGGTTTAACCTTCTTTTAAATGTGAGAGGGAGGGGCGCCTGTGTGGCTCCGTTGGTTAAGCAACTGCCTTCGGCTTAGGTCATGATCCCGGAGTTCTGGGATGACCCCTGCATCGGGCTCCCTGCTCAGTGGGAGTCTACTTTCCCTCTGCCCCTTACCCTGCTCATGCTCTCTCTCTCTCTCTCTCAAATAAATAATAAAATCATTTTTTTTAAACGTGAGAGGGATGGTGGTAAGGAAGGAGATGGGAAAAGGGAGGTGAGACTCATTCACCCAGTACACTTCATCAAGCTTCTGGAAGTCCACACCCTGAGCTGGGTACTGAAGTCATGGAGGTAAGTACCACAAGGTCCCAATGCTAAACAATACTTCTGTATTTAAATGTGATACAACAAACAGATGTTACTTTTGCAATTAAAAAAAAAGTTTAGTAAAGATTCTTTCAAGAATGCCTAAGTTAGGAGCGCCTGGTGGCTCAGTTGGTTGAGCATCCTACTCTTGATTTCAGCTTGGGTCATGATCTCAGGGTCATGGGATTGAGTCCTGCATTAGGCTTCCCACTCAGCAGGGAGTGTGCTTGAGATTCTTTCTCCCTCTCCCTCTGCCCCTCCCCTCCTTGCTCACTCTCTCTCTAAAATAAGTAACTCTTCTTAAAAAAAAGAATGCCTGAGTTAGTTACTATTTACAAATTGTGATTCTTCCATTTGTTTATTATTAAATAACATACCAAAACTTTGTAGCATACAATAACAACCATTTCATATACTCGTGATTCTTTAGGGTAGGAATTGGGCAGAAGACAGTATGGATGACCCATCTCTGTGCTTAAATATCCTGGACACCAGCGGGAATGCCTAAAATGGCTACAGATGGCCGGGACATCTCATCTAGGGCCAGACGTCTGGGGCTTCAGTTGTTCTCCATGATGTATCTTCTGGAACAGGAATGACCAAGATGCCTCCCTCATGTCTATGCATGGCACCTGAGTTAAGAACAGTCGGAGAGCTGGAGGAAGTTTGGGCATCTTTCCTGATGTTCCCTTTCCACATGCCTACCTTGGGCTTTCCCTCAGCATGATAATCTCAGAACAATCACCACTTCTATTTGGTAGCTAGCTTCCTCCAGAGCAAGAATTCCAAGAAAGGGAAAATCCTCTTAAAGACAGTAAGACAGAAGCCACAATGCCAACATCATTACCTCTATTTGTTTTCTATTCATTAGAAGCAAATCACCAAATCTAGTCCACACCTAAGGGAAGGGGAGTTAAGCTCTATCTTTTGAAGAGAGGAGTATTAAATAATCTGTGGATATAGTTTTTCAAAAGCACCACAACAGTCATATTCTACTACATCCTGGGCTTTAGACACCCTCTCCAAGCCTCTGCTATCTTGGAACCAGTTCAGGTTCCCGGCCTTGTCTCCTAATGGAGTATGGCTGATTTCCTTTCCCCCCTGGGTTCTCCCAAACATTCCTGCCCTTCTCCTCTACCCACAAGAACTTATCAGTGTATATTTTCCCATCCTTTAAACAGTCCCCTCCCTTAAATGAATTCTGATACCGACTGTTAAAATAATGAAAATTCTGTTACATGAAGTTCTGTACAGAGAAAATTATTTTGAATGAAAATTTCAGGGGCACCCAGTTGGCTCAGTGGGTTAAGCGTCTGCCTTTGGCTCAGGTCATGATCTCAGGGTCCTGGGATCGAGCCCCATATCCGGCTCTCTGCTCAGCAGAGAGCCTGCTTCCCCCTCTCTCTCTGCCCGCTGCTCTGCCTATTTGTGATCTCTCTTTCTGCAAATAAATACATAAAATCTTAAAAAGAAAAAGAAAATTCCATCTCCAACCATACTGTTAAGCAAATGTGAGGGGAAAAAGTATCTGAAGACAGGCGGGACTCCAAAATGTTTTCTCATACACCCTCTCCGAAAAAAAAAAAAAAAAAAACTCCTTTAAGATGTACTCCAACAAACTAATAAAGGAGTCCAGGGAAAAGACTAGGAAAAAAAAAATAGTGGAACTAAAGCAGGAAAAAGTTTGAAAAAATCCCAACCTAATAGTTCAGCAGACCTACAATACAATCTGTCAAAACAAGAATTGAATATTAGATGTTTCTGGGACAAAAACTATATGGATGAAATAGATGTCATTCTGAAAATCGAGTAAGTAAACATCTGAAAATCATTAAAAGTGAAGTGAAGATAAAAGACTTTCTGACTGGGGTACCTGGGTGGTTCAGTTGGTTGGGTGTCTGCCTTCCACTAAGGTTGTGATCTCTGGGTTCTGGGATCCAGCCCCAACATCAGGCTCCCTGCTCAGTGGAAAGTCTGCTTCTCCCTCTGCTCCTCAACCAGCTCATGCTCTCTCTCACTCCCTCCCAAATAAATAAATAAAATATTTTTTTAAAAAAAGGCTTTGACTGCCAGAAAGGGAGAGGGCAGTTAGAAAAGCTGGGGGAGACACGGTCGATGTTGGAAAATCATGATCAGGCTAAAATGCATGTGATTTTGGACAACTGATTGTAATTTTTTAAAAAAAGATTTATTTATTTTTACAGAGAGAGAGAGAGAGATCACAAGCAGGCAGAGAGGCAGGCAGAGAGAGAGTGGGGGAAGCAGGCTCTCCGCTGAGCAGGGAGCCTGATTCGGGGCTCAATCCCAGGACCTGAGATCATGACCTGAGCCGAAGGCAGAGGCTTTAACCCACTGAGCCACCCAGGCGCCCTAACTTTGTTGTTTTTAAAATAGATAGCACAAATAAGTGTTTTCATGGGATGTCTTCCCCCCGCCCCAAAAGCAATCTGTCACTTTTATTGGATCTTTTCTTGGATCAGCCTTTCTCAGTTACTTTCTTCTCGTAGGTTCAGGTTTCAATCTTTGTCCCGTTCAATAAAAATTTTTTTAAATGTGTCTGTGTGTGTTTATTGTCTACTGAACTGTGACAGTTGTCTTCTGATTTTCAACTGGCAGGTGATGAGGTTTTACTACATGGAAATTTAAAGTTATACCTATTAAGAAAAAACTAAGTTTAATCAAAAACACAAGGTTCCCATTCTCACTATTTCACAATCTCTTTTTAAATCTCTTTTTTAAATACAGAAGGAGGGTGAGGGAGACTGGTTTCACTTCAGTTCTTTTTCTTTTATTAAATTCTGGTCAGATAAATTAAATATTTTATTTTTAAAAACTGAGACTCAGTATACACATGGTGATGGAATTAAGGATGATTTTTTATTTTCATCTTTATGTGTTATATTTTCTGTAATTTTCTTTAAAAATTTAATCACAGGGTTGCCTAGCTGGCTCAGTCAGTAGAGCACACAACTCTTGATCTCAGTGTTATGAGTTTGAGCCCCATGTTGGGCATAGAGCCTACTTAAAAAAAGAAAAAGAAAAAGAAAATCCATTCATTCCACCCTAAATATAAACCGTTTTTTAAAAATAATAAAAATAAATAAAAATGTACCACAAATATGCATTATTTTTAAACCATAAAATGTTATTTTATAAAAGAAAGCCGAATATATATGTTAATGAATGTTCATGACAACTTTAACCCCTTAAAAATAAAACGAGTTATTTTACCAGCAAAAATTGATTTATTCAGGAAAGAAAGACAACTGCGGCCAGGATACGAAACCTAGGGCAAAACCACACGGGTAAGGCCGCAGAACAAAGGAGAGGAACGCTGTGTTAATGAGGAAAGGGGGAGATGGGAGGGTCTGTTATAAACAAAAAGCCCATTGGAGTAAACTGGGAGCTCCAAGTATAGTGGCTTTTCTTTTCTTTTTTTTTTTTTTTTAAGATTTTATTTATTTATTTGACAGAGAGAAAGACTGATCACAAGTAGGCAGAGAGGCAGACAGAGAGAGAGGAGGAAGCAGGCTTCCCGCCAAGTAGGGAGCCCGATGTGGGCCTTGATCCCAGAACCCTGAGATCATGACCTGAGCTGAAGGCAGAGGCTTTAACCCACTGAGCCGCCCAGGTGCCCAGTATAGTGGCTTTTCATTGGCTGAGTTGTGACAGTCTCTCATTGGCTAAGCTGTTGCCAGGGGAGAGGAAAAACCTTTCTTCCTCCTGCTGGGATAGTAAAGAAATATGCACATGCGTAGTGTGTCTCTTCTTGTAGGGTCTCAAATTGAGGAGTGTTACGGCTTGAGAGCGCCCCCTGCCAGCCTCCTAACTTCATTCTGAATGAGCTTTCCTTTTATTACTTTTCACACAACATTGTTCATAGTAACAAAAAATGGCAAATAGTGGAAATGTCCATCAACAAAGGAAGAGAGTGGTTAAATTATGATGCCCCCGTAAGTGATGATATAGTTTTTGAAAGTACTAAGGTGGTTCTACATGAAGGGACTTGGAAAAATATTTTAAAAAGCAAATTGCAGAAAAATATGTTCTCATTTTTGTGGGGTGTAGACAGCAATACGAAGCCACACACATCAAGCAGTGACTCGTGTTAAGCAGTGACAAGCAGCAAAGGGCGTTGCAGGTAGGACCAGACATCACTGAAACCAGCACAGACTGGCGGCACTCAGAAGTGATAACCAGCAAAGTCAGAGAGCCTGGGAGAACCAAGAGCTGGTAAATGGCCTGCAAAGACCCAGGACTGATTAAATTCCTTTAAAAAGGGAAGACTTCTGCAGGAAATTGTCAGACACTCCAGATGCTGACCCTTCCATGTCTGACTACATTTGAAAGTCAACTTCTTCTAAAGCTTATGCTCGATTGATCTCTGAACATAATAGAGATCCTCCACCGTTTCAACATAATAAGCAGAAAGCCCCGAGAATGGACCTGGACAAGACCAAGTCCTCATTTCAACTGCATGCTCATGGACTGACTTTGTGCTTGATTCATTAACTGCTTACCCCTTATTGTATCTTGTTTGTTGTGTTACTTTGTACTCTGCTTTGCTTTGTGTGATGTATATGAAGCCAAGTGCCTAGTGAAATGTCCCCGAGTTTGGACCGCTGGTTAACAATTTTGTTAACCTTGCTTTATGATTGAATAAGGCTGACATTGTGGAAAGGCACAACTCGTGTGGGCAGCATTGTAGCGTGCTAGAGACATGGGGATTAAAAGAATTCAATTTAAATTACTCAAATATAACTCAAAGAGCTTGGAAATTGAAGAGAGACATAGAGATAGGGATATATGTGTATGTGTGTATATTTATGTGTATGTATGTTTCAACTTGACCCCTAAATGCAAACTGATACTCAAGTGAAAAAAAGTGATTCTATTTCCTGATTTAGGAAAACTAGGTGGACTTACTAAAGAAGGTATAGTATATATTAAGACCAAGTATATTGAACTGTATGAAATGTGAAATATGTTAAGGGTAATTTTGACAGTAATAAAAATTTCCACTCAACTCTTTATGTGTGGACCAGAAATTAATATCTGATTACTGATGTTAACCTTTAGTTAACAGATGCTAGGGACAGACTTACCTTTAACGCTTACCCACATACAGTTGTATATAGTTAGGATTTAGTTTTTATTTTAATTGATCTCCACTTAATGTGGGGCTCAAACTCATGACCCCAAGATCAAGAGTCTCATGCTCTACTGACTGAGCCAGCAAGGCGCCCCATGTAACACTATTTTTAATGGTTGCATTTAGTCGGACATTTAAGTCTTCAATTTTTTTATAATTATAAACATTCTCATACATAAACTCTTATTCATGTTTCCGTTTATTCTTTTATGAATTCATCCTAAGGGGGAGAAAAGGGAGTATGCATTGTTTAACAAAATCTTTGCGAGGATAAAGTAAAATAATGCTTAAGAAGAACCTCACTTCTTTTTTTTATTAACATATAATGTATTATTTGTTTCAGGGGTACAGGTCTGTGAATCATCAGGCTTACACAATTCACAGCACTCACCATAGCACATACCCTACCCAGTGTCCATCACCCAGCCACCCTATCCCTCCCTGCCCCTTCCAGCAGCCCTCAGTTTGTTTCCTGAGGTTAAGAGTCTCTTATGGTTTGTCTCCCTCCCCAGTCCCATCTTGTTTCATTTTTCCCTCCCTTCCCCCCACGACCCCCTGCCCTGCCTCTCAAATTCCTCATATCAGAGAGATCATATGATAATTGTCTTCCTCTGGTTGACTTGTTTTACTTAGCATAATACCCTCTAGTTCCATCCACGTCGTTGCAAATGGCAAGATTTTGGATTTTTGATAGGTGCATAGTATTCCGTGTGTGTGTGTGTGTGTGTGTGTGTGTGAGTGTGTGTGTGTCATATCTTCTTCATCCATTCATCTGTTGATGGACATCTAGGTTCTTTCCATAGTTTGGCTACTGTGGACATTGCTGCTATAAACATTTGGGTGCACATGCCCCTTTGCATCACTACATTTTTATCTTTAGGGTAAATACCCAGTAGTTTGATTGCTGGGTCATAGGGTAGCTCTATTGTCAACTTTTTGAGGAACTTCCATACTGTTTTCCAGAGTGGCTGCACCAGCTTGCATTCCCACCAACAATGTAGGAGATTTTCCCTTTCTCTGCCAACACCTGTCATTTACTGCCTGGTTAATTTTAGCCATTCTGACCAGTGTGAGGTTAGAACCTCACTTCTATAAGTTTTCCCTTTGCCAATGGGCTTGTCCCCAGATTGAAAATCCCTGAAGGTTAAACAAACATTTGGGCCCCATTTCAGTTGCCACAGCCTGGGCTGGTCCCTGAATGGTACATGGACCCTGACCCTGACCTCAGGGAACTCACAGTCTTGAGGGGAAAACTGACAGGAATAGTTACAGAACAACGCAACCCATGTTCAAAATGAAAATGTAGTATCAGATGTGGTATAGAATACTTCTCAAACCTTAACATGCACATTCATCAGCTAGGGATCATTTAAAAGGCAGACCTGATTCAGTAGGCCTGGGATAGAGCCTGAGATTCTGCATTTCTACCAGTTCCTAGGTGATGCCAAAAGTGCGGTCATTTGAAGATCACTATTTTCAGTAGCAAGAGTATAAACAGAAGATAAACAGAGCTATCCAGGTGCCTGAACAGAATTTTGAAAGATGAATATGAATTTCCCAGAAAGTTAAGGAGGGAAAGGGTATTCCGTGGCAGAGGGAGGGGCTTATGCAAAGGTGCAGAGGCACAAAATGGCATGGTATGTCTCAAAGTTCAGAAGGTGATGGGGGAGGAGGAGATCAGAAAGACGTCCCCTAAGGAGCACCAATGGTGATGAAGCAGAGGAAGAGACTTCAGGGTGAATCTTCAAGCTAGATAACTGGATGTGGGGGGAAGTGCAGGAGGGCGTGGGGAGTAGGGATGGGTGCCCCCACCGAGTGATTGAATAAAGAACCTAGTGCAGGTTTGAGGGAGAAGGTTTGAGGGAGGAGGTAACGGAGGTGGAGGAGTAGGAAGCAGTGAGACATTAGTGAGCACTCTGGGCATAGGCCGGAACAGGAACAGGCAACTTGTCACTGTGTTGGGTAGTCAAAGCCATAGGTTGAGAGTGGAGAAGGATTCTCTCAGCCAGAGAAATAGGCTCTCTGAGAACCTCAAAACCACCACCTTAAAGCTGCAAACATGTGAATGGTGTTTCTCATACTACACCTGAGAACGTGGCTCATCAGGGGCCAAAGCCAGGTCCCCAAGGCCGAAATTATCAACAACATCTCACACAAAGCAACTTCATGGAAATATTTATAGCAGCTTTATTCACAATTGCCCCAAACTGGGAGCAAACAAAATGCATATGGCAAAGTGGAAGAAGCTGCTACAAAAAGGCTGTATCTTGGATGACTCCAACTGGACAATACAACACTGTAGAGATTTAAAATAATCAGTGGATGCCAGGTCTGGTATTGTGATTTAGAGCAAGAAGTATTTGGTCTTCATCCCTGTTGGAACTCAAAACTACTAAAACCCTTGGAATTTTCTAAGTGATAAAAGTGATAAAAATGTGTCTTTGTTATTGGAATGAGGTGACTTTTGGAAAGCCCTTAGGTAATCTAAGGGTGGGGGCTGGTTGCCAAGGGATTCAAGGGTTGGAACTTTCAGTGCCCCCCCACCCCCACCTCCAGGGAGGGGAGAAGGGCTAGAGACTGAGTTCAATCATACCGATATTATGAAGCCTTCATAAAACCCCAAAAGGACAGGGTTTGGAGAGCTCCCAAGTTGCTGAGCACATGGAAAAATGAGGAGAGTGACACACCCAGAAGACCCACACACCTTGCCCTTTGCCTTTCTCCACCTGGCTGTTCCTGGGTTATATCTTTTTATAAGAAACTGGTCGTTTGGTAAGTAAAATGTTTCTCTGGGTTCTTTGAGCCACTCTAGCAAATTAATAAACCCAAGGATGGGGTCATGGGAATCTCTGATCTATAGCCAATTGGTCAGAAGCATGAGTGATAACTGGACTTGCGAGTAGCTTCTGGAGAATTTGGGTGGGGAGGTTGTGTCTTCTAGGACCAAACCCTTAACCTGTGGAATCTTAGCTATCTCCAGGTAAAGAGTGTCAGAATTGAGTTAACTCTCTGTGGTATTGGAAAAAGCACACACAACATCAGACCAAACATTCATGGAGAGGGTTGAATAATAAAGTGCCGAGGATTTTAAATCAATGAAATTCTATGTGATACTGTAATTGTGGATATAATTCATTATTGCATTTCTCAAAACTCAGAATGGTACCACACAAAAAGTGAACCTTAATGTCTGCAAATTAAAAAAAAAAATCATTTAGGAAGGTGGGGGATCCTAGGAAGGAATGCAGGCTGTGGTAAGAGAATTTAACTATATGAATGTGTGAGTTTACGAAACGCCTTCAGAACTGAAGGGAATGTGGGTGCTGATCTAAGCAGATCTTTGGACTAAGTTGGGTCTATAAGACTAAAGGCAAAAGGAACTGCCCGTAAGCACTGTACTCTAGTTGATAACATCATTTCCTACGAGGGTACAGGTCAACGACTCTGATACCTGAATACTGGAATAGAACAATTAAGTAAATGGGTATCAGATAATGGGATGTGGGAATTTTCTGTGTTGAAATAGTCTACAGTTACCCCAGGATAGAAGGCTAGAATGATCCATGCAGTATTGGATGCATCAACATGAGCTCATGTTCAGCTTTATATAGCCACATACAGAAAAATGCATAGATGTGTGTGTGCATGTGTGCATATATAGTTAATTAGTAAATTAGTTAAACACAAGTATTTTTTGGCCTGTCAGCTGAGAAGCCCTAAAAGAAATGACACTCCAGCAGCCAGGAGCATGTTTAATGTCCAGATCTTGGTTTCTAATGCCGTTTTCCAATAAAAGGAACCAGAACTCCTCAGAGAAATAGCTGACTCTAGGACAGGTGTAGGAAACATACAAGATGAACCTGGAGCATCTTGTAGTGCAAGAAAGTAAGGAAATACTCAAAAAAATTCTAATGAGAATATATCACAGGAACCAACTAAAATAGTTCCTGATGGCCAAAGCTGAGATAATTTGAGCAAGGGAAAAAAAGGGGATTTGGATTATGACCCAAAGTAAAAAATAAATATCCATTAGTCCATGATGATATAAATGATTGAATAAATTAAAAAAGGGGACAGAGGGGCGCCTGGGTGGCTCAGTGGGTTAAGCCTCTGCCTTCAGCTCAGGTCATGATCTCAGGGTCCTTGGATCGAGACCCGCATCTGGCTCTCTGCTCAGCGGGGTGCCTGTTTCCCCCTCTCCCTCTGCCTGCTGCTCTGCCTACTCGTGATCTCTCTGTGTCAAATAAAATCTTAAAAAAAAATTTCAATTAAATTAAAAAATAAAAAAGGGGACAGAGAGAGGACAAATCTCCTACGCAGAATGGAATGGGCTGAATGGTGTCCCTCAAAAACTCATGCCCACCTCAGAATGTAACTTTATTTGGAAATAGCATGTTTGCAAATGTAATTAGTTAAGGATCTTGTGCTAGCCTACCGGATTTAGAGTGAGCCTTACATCCAATGATTTGTGTTAGAAGAAGAGGACACAGAACAGAGATACACAAAGAAAGCCATGTGAAGGTAGAGGCAGAGATTGGAGTTAAGCTGCCCCACGTCAAGTAATGCCTGGGGTCACCGGAAGCTGGAGAGGGCAGGGAAGGATTCTTTCTTAGACCCTTCAGAGGAAACATGGCCCTGCCGACACTTTTACTTCAGACTTCTAGACTCCAAAACTCTGAGAGAATACATTTCTGTTGTTGTTTTTTTTTTTAATTTTATTTTTATTATTTGCCCAAGGGGTACAGGTCTGTGAATCATCAGGCTTACATCTTTCACAGACATTTCTGTTGTTTTAAGCCACCCAGTCGGTGGTAATTTGTTATGGCAGCTCTTGGAAACTAATACACAAAAGAATTCTAAATAATTTATGTAGATACTCTGCTCTCAAGGAGGGGGAGCATAAATCTTCACCCATTGGGCAGTGTGTGCATGGTGACTCCCTTCCAAAGTGTACAATATAGAAAGAGGAACAAAGAGTAGCTTGGCAGTGGAGAAACCTGACAAACACTACATCAGCCAGGTGATCAAAGCCAATATCAACAGTCATAAATCATGTTGATAGTATATGTGCTTAATATGATGTAATGAAAACGGAGACCTCTGTGGTCTCTCTCCCAGTATTCCAAACCTATGAGAAAAGTATGAGACAAATCAACAGTGGAGCAGCCTACAAAATACATGACCAACAGTTCTCAAAACTGTCAAGGTCATCAACAAAAGGAAATATGAGAAAATGTCATAGCCAAGAGGAGCCTAAGGAAAGATGACAGCTAAATGTCATGGGGTATCCTGGAAGAATCCTGGAACAGAAAAAGACATTAGGTGAAAACTAGGAAAATCTGAGTAAAGTATGGACTTTCATTAGTTAAAACATATTAATATGATTCACTAATTATAAGCAAATATAGCCATACTGTGGAAGATGTTAATAATAGGAAAATTAGATGCAGGGTACTCTACTATCTTGTCAATTTTACTGTGAATCTAAAAGGTTCTTTAAAAGTGTATTAAAAAGAAAAAATGTAAACAATACAAAGGTATGGAAAGTGAAGATCTTTTTCTTCTGTTCTGAAGTCCTAATCCCTCCCAAATTAGGTTAATCTCTAATAAATTAATAAACTTGGTGCCTATACAAAGAAGAAAATTATTAACAACCTCCCCCAGGGATGTGCCCCGGGTGGTGGGGGGGGCACAGTTGTCATCTCTGACAATCAACATCCCCGTCTAAACAACTCTTGTCTGGCTACATGAGCAGGAGAATCCATGTCTCTGGTTCTTAGAGTCAGTGCTCCAGAGCACCGTACTGAGATGATCCTTCCAAACCACAGCTGACTGGCCCAGAGAATCTGGACATCAAATTCCAGCTCAGCAAATCAGACTCTGCCCTGGGACTTGCTTATTCCCTCAAACGTCAGCTCTGCAGCATTGAATTGGAAGGAAAACAAAACTTCAGTGGCCATCTGCTGGGCGAGCAGGGAGAAACAGTCAAGAGACCAAGAATCTCTTGGACAGATACTTCCTTCTTCCAGCACATGGTGGGAGGGAAGAATTCTGTCTCTGGCAGCAAGGAGAGCAACGTGGCATTTTAAAGAGAATGTGTGTTTTTTGTACTCATGGCAAACAATGGTTATGATCCATTTGCTTTAAAGGAAAACCAAAAGATTTCTTCACAGAGGGATTTTCTAGAAAGTTTGGGGTCAGTCAGATTTTTGTAATCAGTAATTTTGAATGTGCTGGGGTGGAGGGGGGAGTTATAATTAAAAAAACAAATCCTTGTACCTAGCAATAATATTTTAAAATAATAATGATAGCTAACATCTACTAGTTCCCAGTTGCCTTTATAGGAACCAGAGTAGGTATTTAGCATACACTGTCTTATTTCATTCTTCACTAGCCCCATGAATTAAGCACTGATATCATCCCCATTTTACAGAAGAGGAAATTGAGGCTTGTAATGTTAGTATCTCATCCACAATCATATAGTGCTTAACTTGAGAGCTGAATCTTGAATCTAGGACTGTCTGATTCCAGGGTCCATTCTTTTGAGATCAGTTGATACAGAACTTTCAGAAAAATCCGTGGGTTATGGTGGTATAGAGAGAGCACAGACAACGTCTTTGCCTCATTTTATTCTCATGTAAAAAAATTCCTCAGGAGGTGCGCCTGGCTGGCTCAGTAGACAGAGCATGCGACTCTTGATCTCAGGGTCATGAGTTCAAGGCCCACATTGGGAGTAGAGCTTACTTAAAAAAACAATTCCTCATGAATAATGCCTACCTCCTGATGATTAAGAGGAATACAGCCTATAAAATGTCTTCATAGTGTATGGCACATAATAGGCACTTAAGAAACCTGTATTTCCAGTGTTAATTGAGTATCAGATCCAACAGAAATCTTGGTTGGCCCAAACGAAGACTGTGTATACATGTGTGTGTGGAGAGGAGGGTTTCTTTTGTTGTCCTACTCTTATTTTTATGGGGAGATTTGAAAGATTAACACACACACACACACACACACACACACACACACGCGCGCACACAGTTGCCATGTCTTGCTATGAAAAGCCACACAAGGGGCACCTGGGTGGCTCAGTGGGTTAAGCCTCTGCCTTCAGCTCAGGTCATGATCTCAGGATCCTGCTCAGCAAGGAGCCTGCTTCCCCCTCTCCCTCTGCTTACCTCTCTGCCTATTTGTGATCTCTCTCTCTGTCAAATAAATAAACAAAATCTTAAAAAAAAAAAAAAGCCACACAAGTTTTTAAGATTTTGAATACGTTACAAACATTTCAAATTTAGGAGATCACTCAGAAATACATGGATTCCCAGTTTCTTTAGACAAATTAGAAGCCCTGGCGTCACCCGATACGGGTTCCAGAGTGCTGCAATCATGGGAGCGGAGAGGTCCCCTTTAGACAGACCGTGTGCCCTCCATAGGCGTCTGGGCAGTCTTTACCACTCCCAACGTTCCACGCCCGACGTTCCTTCTGAGTTGGCTCACCATGCTCTTTTTTAACGTTTTATCATGAAAAATATCAAACATACAGAAAAGTAGAAATAATAGTATCACAAACTCTCTATTCATTTCTTAAGCGTGCCCTAAGAAATTACTACAGATTGCATGGTTTAAACAGTAGAAATATATATATATAATATATATATGTTATATATATATTATATATATTTAAGTTTTTATATATATTTTATATATATATAATATATATATATTTAAGGTTTTTTGTTTTTGTTTTTGTTTTAGAAATTTATTTTTTCACAGTTCTGGAGGCTAGAAATCCAAAGTCAAAATGTGAACAGGGACTTGCTCCCTCTGAAGGCTCTAGGGAAAAAAACTTTCTTTGCTTCTTCCCAGCTTCTGGTGACTCCCAATAATCCTTGGTGTTCCTTGGCTTGTTGGCAATGATCTCTGACTGTCTTCACATGACGTGTGGTCCCTGGGTGTTTCTGTGTTTCCAGATCTCCCTCTCCTTGTAAAGACATCAATCATTGGATTGAGGGTCCCCTCAAATCCAGTATGACTGCATTTTAACTTGATTACACCTGCCAAGACCCTATTTCCAATTAAGGTCACAATCACAAGTGTCGGAGGGCTTTAACATACTTTTTTTAGGAGACACAATTCAACCCACTGCAACTCCCCATTATGCATCACCCAGCTTCAATAATTATCCATGTATTGCCAAACTTGCTTCATCTATGCCTCCCACCACCTACCTTCAGCAAGGTATTGTATTCTTCCCAGCTGTAAGGAGGTACTTACTTATACAATGAAATTCACCAAAGATGAGAGTAAGTTTCAATTATTTTTAGTAATTTTATACAGTTATACAACCATCAGCACAATTATTTTAGAATATCGCCAGCACCCTAACAAGTTGCCCTGTGAGTGCCCTCATCGCTACTTCCAACCTCAGCCCTGGACAAACATTGACCTGCCCTCTGTCTCTACAGATATGTCTCTTCTGGGCATTTCATTTAAGTGGAACCATATAATATGCGACCATTTGTGTCTGGCTAATTTCACTTAGCATAACGTTTTTGAGATTCTTCCATGTTGTAGCTTAGATCACTACTTCATGACTTTTTATTGCGGAATAATATTCTATGCCGAATAATTTTTCATTTTTATCATATGTCGTTTATCCATTCACCCGTTGGTGGACATTTGGATTGTTTGAGGCTATTATATATGATGCTGCTATGAACATTCATGTACAAGTTTTTATGTGGACATGTTTTCATTTCTCTTGGGTACATACATAGAAGTATAATTGCTGAGTCATGTGGTAATTCTGTTTAGTCCCAACTGTTTTCCAAAGCAGCATATTTTTTTACATTCCCATCAATGGCGTATGAGGGATCTAATTTCTTCACATCCTCACCAATACTTGGGTTTTTTTGTTTGTCTGTTTTTTAAGTAGGCTCCATGCCCAACATGGGGCTTGAACTCAAGACCCTGAGATTGAGAATCGCATGCACTACGGACTGAGCCAGCCAGGCTCTCCTCACTGATACTTGTAATTGACTTTTTTATTATAGCCATTCTAGTGGGTGTGAAGTGCGATCTCACAGTTTTTTTTTTTAAAGATTTTATTTTAATTTATTTGACACAGAGAGAGAGATTACAAGTAGGCAGAGAGGCAGGCAGAGAGAGAGGAGAGAGGAGGAAGCAGGCTCCCTGCTGAGCAGGGAGCCAGATGTGGGCCACGATCCCAGGACTCTGGGATCATGACCTGAGCCAAAGGCAGAGGCTTTAACCCACTGAGTCACCCAGGAGCCCGATCACACGGTTTTGATGTGCATTTATCTGATGACTAATGAATTTGAGGATCCTTTCAGGTGTGTATTGACTATTTGTATATTTCCTTTGGAGAAAATGCTCATTCCAGTTTTTTGCTCATTTTTTAAATTGAGTTCTTGGGCTTTTTATTACTGAGTTATAAAAATTGTTTATACATTCTAGATACCAGTCCCTTATCAGACATATGATTTGTAGATACTTTCTCCCATTCTTTGGGTTATCATTTCACTTTCTTGAAGGTGTCAATTTGTTGTCCAAAACCGACCTCTGTGTGTCAGAGTCAAAATATAACACAAAGACAAAGTTTGGAATAAAGAGAAACAAAAGCTTTTTTGCTTTGCCAGGGAAAGGAGGCTGCAGCGGGATACGGCCTTCAAAGAACTGCAAACCTGCCCAGAGGAAGGGGTTTGTTGAGGGGGGGGGGAGGGTGGTTAATAGGGAAAAACAGGATCTAGCTGGTTTTGACAGGAATAGTGTACTTGCTGCCAGCCTTCTTTGTCATGTCTTTAGGGTGGTACCCGGTTCCTGAAACAAAAGGCTAAGAAGGGAGGAAGGAAGCTTTGTGGAATAGAGGGAAAAGGTTACTTTAAAAATCAAGCTTTGGGGTGCCTGGGTGGCTCAGTCAGTTAAGTGCCTGTCTTTGGCTCAGGTCACGATCTCAGGGTCCTGGGATTGAGCCCCCTTTGGGCTCCCAGCTGAGTGGCAAGTCTGCTTCTCTCCCCCCTCCCCTTCCCAAGCGCAAGTGCTCTCAGAAAACCCCAAAGAAACAAAATCTTTAAAAAATCAAGCTTCACTGAAGCAATAGTGCAGCCAGTTTGATTTTGGGTCAACTTGGTGCTTTTAAGCGGTTTCATTTTGAAGCATAAAATTTTTTAATTTTGGTGAAGTCCAATTTCTCTATCTCTTTGTCTTTTGTTCTTCATGCTTTTGGTGTCAGATCTAGGAATCCATTGCCAAATCTGAGGTCATGAGCTACAATGCTACATTTTCTTCTAAGAGTTTTTATACTCTTAGCTCTTACGTTTAGGTCTTTGATCTATTTTTCACTAATTTTTATATATGACTTGAGGTAAGAATCAAACTTCATTCTTTTGCATATGGCTCTCCAGTTGTCCCAGCACTATATATTGGAGACTATTATTTTCCCATTTAATGACCTTGGCACCCTTGTCAAAAATCGGTTGACCACAGACACATGGGCTGGCTTCTCAACTCTCAATTTTATTTCATTCATCCACACATTCTCCCTTAAGCCGGTAACACCCTATCTTGATTATCGTTGCTTTGTACTAAGTTTTGAAATCAGGAAGTGCGAGTCCTCCAACTTTGTTCTTTTTCAAGATTATTTTGGTTATTCTGGGTCCTTTGCAATTCCATGTGAAATCTAGAATCATCTTATCAATTTCTACAAAGAAACCATCTGGGATTCTGATAGAGATTGTGTTGAATCTGTAGATCAATTTGAAGAGTATTACCATTTAACAATACAGACTTTCCAATTCATGAACCTGACATCTTTTCCCATATATTTAGATTCTCTTCCATTTCTTTCAACCGTGTTTTGTTTTCAGAGTGGTGTGTGTTTTTTTAAGGTTTTATTTATTTATTTGACACAGAGAGGGATAGAGATCACAAGTAGGTGGAGAGGCAGGCAGAGAGAGAGGAGGAAGCAGGGAGCCCAGATGCGATGCAGGGCTTGATCCCAGAACCCTAAGATCATGACCTGAGCGGAAGGCAGAGGCTTAACCCACTGAGCCACCCAGATGCCCCCAGAGTATGTTTTACACATCTTTTGTTAAATGGTTCCTTAGTATTTTATTCTTTTTTATTCTATTGTAAATAGAATTGTTCTCTTAACTTCATTTTAAGATTGTTCATTGCAACTTTATATACAGTTGATAATCTTGCATATCAATCTTGCATCCTGCCACTTTGCTGAACTCAGTTACTAGTACTATTAGCTTTTTTAATGTGCTCCTTTGGATTTTCTATATACAAATAATGTCATTGGCAAATTCAGATTCACTTTTTTCTTTCCAATTCAATTCTTTTTCTTGCCTAATTTTTCTGGTTAGAACCTCTAACACAACATTGAAGAGAAGTGACAAGAGTGGATATCTTGTCTTGTTTCTAGTCTTAAGGGGAAAGCACCCACACTTTGAGCATTAAGTATGATGTAGCTGTTAGTTTTTCAGTTACCTTTTATCTCGCTGAAGTTCCCATCTATTCTTATTTTGTTGTTTTTATCATGAAAAGGTGTTGGGTTTTGTCAAATGCTTTTTCTGCATCTATTGAGATATCTGTTGTTATTTATTCTATTGCTACTGTATATTATATTAATTAACTTTTGGATACTAAACCAAGCTTGTATTCCTGGGATAAATCCCACTCAGTCATGGAGTATAGTTCTTATTATATATTGTTGGATTCTAGTTCATTTTTAAAAATTGTATTGTGTTATTATTATTGAGTTGTAAGAGTTTTTTATATATTAAGGATACAAGTTCTTTATCAAATATATGGTTTGAAAATATTTTAGCCAGGGGCATCTGGGTGGCTCAGTCAGTTAAGTGTCTGCCTTTGGCTTGGGTCATGGTCTCAGTGTCCTGGGATTGAGCCCTGCTTCAGGGTCCCTGCTCAGTGGGAGCCTGCTTCTCCCTTTCCCTTGCCCCCGTTCATGCTCTCTCTCACTCGCTCACTCTCTAATAAATAAATAAAATCTAAACATATATATTTTTTCCCTAGTCTGTAATTCATCTTCTTGTCTTTTTATAAATCTGTCTTTCACAGAACAAAAGTTTTTCATTTTATTTTTTAATTTTTTAAAGCATTTGGTATTTTTTAAAAGATTTTATTCATTTATTTGAGAGAGAGAGAGAGAGTGAGAGAGAGAGCACAAGCGGGAAGAGGGTCAGAGGGAGAAGCAGACTCCCCTCTGAGCAGGGAGTCCAATGTGGGGCTTGATCCCAGGACTCTGGGATCATGACCTGAGCTGAAGGCAACCACTCAACCCACTGAGCCATCCAGGTACCCCACATTTTTAAAAAAGATTTTATTTATTCATTTGAGAGAGAAAGAGTGAGAGAGAGAATGAGCAGGGGGAGTGGCAGAGGGAGAGGGAGAAGCAGACTCCCCGTTGAGCAGGGAGTCTGATGCAGGGCTCAGTCCCAGGACACTGGGATCATGACCTGAGTTGAAGGCAGATGCTTAACTGACGGAGCCACCCAGGCGCCCCAAGTTTTTCATTTTATGAAAGCCCAACTTATCTTTTTTCTTTTGTGGATCATCATTTAGATATCATCAAGATATCTAAGAAATCTTTGCTTGACTCAAGAACACAAAGCTTTTCTCCTATGTTTTCTTCTATAAGGTTTACAGCTGTAGTTCTTAAATTTATGTCTGTGACCCATTTTCAGTTCATTTTCTGTATGGTGTGAGGAAAGGATGTAATTTCATCGTTTTGCATATTGATATCCAGTTGTACCAAAACCATTTGCTGAGAAAACTACCTTTTCCTTATCAAACGGCCTTGACAGTTTGTGGTGAATTGACCATAAACATAAGGGTTTATTTCTGGACTTTTCCTTCTGTTCTATTGATATATATATCTAGCCATTTGCCAGTTGGGTTTGTACTTGGGTAGTGTAAGTCTTCCAACTGTTCTTTATTTTCCAAATTCTTTTGTCTATTTTAGAAAGTCGCATTTCCATATGGATTTTAGGATAAGTCTGACAATTTCTACAAAAGTCCTGCTCAGGGGCGCCTGGGTGGCTCAGTGGGTTAAAGCCTCTGCTTTCAGCTCAGGTCATGATCTCAGCGTCCTGGGATGGAGGCCCGCATCGGGCTCTCTGCTGAGCAGGGAGCCTGCTTCCTCCTCTCCCTGTCTCTCTGCCTGCCTCTCTGCCTACTTGTAATCTCTCTCTCTGTGTCAAATAAATAAATAAAATCTTTAAAAAAAAAATCCTGCTCGGATTTTGATCCAGATTTTATTGAAAGTGTAGATCAATTTGGGGAAAATTGCCATCTTAACAATAATGAGTCATCAATATGAATATCTCTCCATATATTTAGTTATTCTTAAATTTCTCTCAGCAATGTTTTGTAATTTTTGGTGTATAAGTCTTGCACTCTTTTTAATAAATTTATTCCTACCTATTTCATTCATTTTGATGCTACTGTGAATGGAAAGATTTTTCTAGTTCCCTTTTTTAAATTCCATTTTTAAGCTTTGTACCCTGTGACTTTACTGAACTCATTTATTAGTTTTTGCAGCATGTGTGTTTAATGGGAGAGAGATTCCTTAGGATTTTCTATTTTATTTTTATTTTTATTTATTTATTTTACATAATCCCTACATCCAACATGGGGCTCAAACTCATGACCCTGAGATCAAGAGTTGCATGCTCCACCAACTGAGCCAGACAGGTGCCCTGCCTTAGGATTTTCTATATGCATGACCATGTTATATTTGAATAAGGACTTCTTTATTCCCAAGTAGGTGCCTTTAATTTCTTTCTTTCCTTTTTTTTTTTTTTTTTGGTCTTGTTGCATATCTAGAGCCTCTAGTACAATCTTAAATACAGTTGGCAAACATGGACATCCTTGCCTTGTTTCTGATCTTAGCAGAAAGTCATTGTAGTCTTTTACCATATTGATGGTTGCTATAGGCTTTTCATCAAATTAGGGAAATAACCTTCTATCCTAAGTTTATTGAGAACTTTTATCATTACTATGTATTGGATTTTTTTCAGTAGATTTTTCTGTACCTATTAGAATGATCATGTGTGTTTTGTCTTTTTATTGGTTTTGACTTTACTTTTTTATGCCCAACAGGTCTCTTTCATTTATGTTGGCATCTTGGTACCTGTAGGTATTTGCATCACCCACGTGATCACCCATGATCAAGAGTCAGCCTTGTGTTCATTTACGAAAGAAAAGTGACCTGAGAATGTCAATGTCACTTCACAGTGTTATCTCTCAGCTCCTCCTGGTAAATTCATTGCAGAAGCAGGAGGCTGTTGCTTTTGCTGGTAAACTTTTCCTCTGGGTCCTGTAGCCTGTTCCTCAGTGTTGAGCAGGTTCTGGATGAAGCACTCTTAGCCTGCCTATGTGGCAGGAGGCCTGCAGCCTTCTTGGATTTCAGAGCCATCCTCCACGGAGCGAGAAGAGTCTGCTAGCCAGGCCACCACGCCCACTGCCCTTGCCTTCCTTTTGTGGCTCCTTGGAGATATGAGGGTAGAAGGCAAAGCCAGCCTGTGAACTCACCAGTTTCCTAAAAGGTAGGAAAGGGTCACTGGTTATTACCTGGGTTGGGGGAGCTTATTCCCTTCCCTTCATCTTCTCCGGGGCCTACTCAGACAAACTCGTTCTTAGTTACCTCACAATGACCTGGGGAGATGCTGGGCCCAAGGGCAGGACAGTCATGCTGAGCCTTCTCTCTCAGGCTGCCCCATGCTTAACCCCAGCCTCTGGGAATACCCACCATCCACCTCCGATCCATCACTCAGAGCCAGCTCCCTCACTGCAGTGGAACAAATCTAGGGGCTTAGCCTACATATGGGTGAGGCAGAGAATTCCACCCAAGAAGGATGATTCCTGCTCCTTCACCCTGTAAACCTACATCGGAAGCCACCTGCCCTTTCAGGATACCCACTCACCTCTGAGCCTCATCCAATCCCCTCAAATGGGCCTGATTCTCCCCACTTCACAGATAATATAACTGAAGCAAAGACTGACCCCAAAGTCACGCAGCTTGTAAGCAACAACGATTTGAACCCAGGATCCCAAAACCCTATGCCCTTTCTGTTAGCACAACATCCAAATGATTTTTGCCATATCTGTGTCCCTTACTGTTTACTTTAAAATTTTTCTTTAAATAAACTCACTTTAGGGTGTTTTATTTTGAAATAATGATAGACTCACCGGAAAGAACAAGAATATACAGGGAGGCCTCATGCACTCTCCACCCAGCTGTCCCCAGTGGCAACATCTTCATCTTGTATAACTTAATGTATGGACCATGCTTTTGGTATCAAAACCAGGAAACTGGGGCACCTGGGTGGCTCAATCAGTTAAGGCTCCAACTCTTGATTTCAGCTCAAGTCATGATCTCAGGGTCATGAGGTCAAACTTGGGTGGGGTTCTGCCCTCAGTGGGGAGTCTGTTTGAGGTTGTCTTCCTCTCTCCTTGCCCCTCCCCCCCAAGTGTGCACAGGCATGCACTCTCTCACTCACTTTCTCAAATAAATAAATAAATCTTAACAAAACAAAACAAAACAGGAAACTGATTACGGTACAATCCTTGGAACACATTCAGATATGCACTTGTGTCTGTGTGTGTAGCTCTATGTAATTTTATTGCATGTGTAGCTGAACCATCACAAGACTTCCTCCTGCCTTCCTTTGTAGCCACACCCACTCCATTCCCCATCCATTCTTAACCCCTGATAACTGCTAATCTAGGCTCCATCTCTAGAGTTATTTAATGAATGCCGCTTAAATAAAATTGTGCTGTATACTTCCTTTTGAGGCTGGCTTTTTTTTCATTCAGCATACTTTCATCCAAATGATTTCCTGTATCAAGAGTTTTTGTTTTTGCTGAGTAGTATTCTGTGGTATGGATGTAGCATAACTTTTTTTCTTTTCTTTTCTTTCTTTCTTTTTTTTTTTTTTTTAGAGAGAGAGAATCTTAAGTAGGCTGCACACCCAGTGTGGAACCTGGAGTGGGGCTCAATCCCATGACACTGAGATCATGACCTGAGCCAAAATCAAGAATTGGAGGCTTAGGGCGCCTGGGTGGCTCAGTGGGTTAAAGCCTCTGCTTTCGGCTCAGGTCATGATCTCAGGGTCCTGGGATCNNNNGGGAGCCTGCTTCCCCCTCTCTCTCTGCCTGCCTCTCTGCCTCCTTGTGATCTCTCTCCCGCTGTGAAATAAATAACTAAAAAATCTTTAAAAAAAATTAAANTGCCTCCTTGTGATCTCTCTCCCGCTGTGAAATAAATAACTAAAAAATCTTAAAAAAAAAAAATTAAAAAAAAAAAAGAATTGGAGGCTTAACCAACTGAGCCACCCAGGCACCTCTGGATGTAGTATAGATTTTTTAACCATTCACCCACTAAAGGACATTTGGGTAGTCTAATTTGTGGATATTATGAACAAAGCTACTATGAATATTTGTGTGTTTCTGTAAGAAAATAGGTTTTCATGGTTGTGTCATATGGTAAGTCCATTTTTAGTTTTAAAAGAAATTGTTTTCCAGAGACACTGTACCATTTTATATTCCCACCAGCAATATGAGTGATCCAGTTTCTCCACATCCTCACCAGCATTTAGTGTTATAGCTATTTATTATTTTATTCATATAAGTGTGTGGTGATTTTATTTGGATTTCTCTAATGGCTGATGATGCTGACCATCTTTTCATACACTTTTTTTGCCATCTGTATGTAGCCTCTTCATTGAAATGTCTATACATCTCCTCTTCCTGTTTTCTATTCAGAATGTTTGGTTTTCTTAATGTTCAGTTTTGAGAGTTCTTATATATTCAAGATTATCTTCTTCCATCTGATATGTGGTTTGTAAACATTTTCTCTTAATCTGTCATTTGTCTTTTCATCTTAACTTATTGCTTTTCTGTAGAGCAAAAGTTTTTAATGTTCACGAGCTCCAACTTATCACTTTTCTTTTATGGACCATGCTTTTTAAAAATAAAAATTATAGCGGTGCCTGGGTGGCTCAGTTGGTTAAGTGTTTGCTTTCAGCTCAGGTCACAATCCTCGGGTCCTGGGGTCAAGCCCTGCATCGAGCTCCCTGCTCAGTGGAGAGCCTGCTTCTCCCTCTTGCTCTGCTGCTCCCCTTGCTTATGTTCACTCTCTCTGTGTCAAATAAATAAATAAATAAAATCTTCCAAAAATAAAAATTAAAAAAANCCTCTTGCTCTGCTGCTCCCCTTGCTTATGTTCACTCTCTCTGTGTCAAATAAATAAATAAAATCTTCCAAAAATAAAAATTAAAAAAGTCGTATGCATTTAAGGTGTACAATATGATGCTTTGGTGTACCTATATGGAGAAACAATTACTATACCGAAGCTAATTAACATCTCCTCACATAGTTACAACTTTTTTGGCACATAAAATCTATTCTCTTAGCAAACTTCCAGTATTTGGTACAGTATTATTAACAACAGTCATCATGCTGTACATTAAATATCTAGACTTATTCATCCTACATAACCACAACTTTGTACCCTTTGGTCAATATCTCCCCATCCCCCTACTCACCCCACTACCCAACCCCTAATGACCACTGTTCTACTCTGCTTCTATGAGTTTGACTTTTTTAGATTCCTCATATAAGTGTGATCATACACTTGCTGTTTTTTTTTTTCTTTCAGTGAATGTTTTATTTCACTTAATATACTGTACGGACCATGCTTTTAGTATCAAATCTTTTTTTTTTAAGATTTTATTTATTTATTTATTTGAGCGAACACCAGCAGAGGGGAGGGAGAAGGAGGAGAGGAGGGAGAGAGAGAATCTCAAGCAGACTCCATGCTAAGCATGGAGCCCCACACTGGGATTGATCACACAACCCTGAGATCATGACCTGAACTGAAATCAAGAGTCAGATGCTTAACTAACTGAGCCACCCAGTGCTCCTTGGTATCAAATCTAAAAAACTTTTTACCTAGTCCTGGGTTCCAAAGGTTTTCTCCTGTATTTTATTTTTCCCAGATGTTTTATAGTTTTGTTTTACACTTTAGTCTGTAATTCATTTAGAGTTAAGTTTTATAAGGTGTGAGGTTTTCTTCTTTTTTTCCTGTTTTTCATTTTGCCATTTAGACACCATTTATTGAAAAGACTGTCCTTCCTCCATTGGATTGCTTTTGCTCTTTGTCAAAAATTAGGCATGTTTGTGTGGATCTGTTTCTGGATTCCCTATCTTGTTCCATTGACCCATCATGTCCCTAGCTATATAGTACACCTTAACATTGGGAAAATTGATTTCTCCCACTTTATTCTTTTTAAAAATTGGTTTTTTGTTATCCTAGAGCCCTTTCCTTCCCATATAAATCTCAGAATGTTTGTCTCTGTCTACAAGAAAATAACTTACTGAGATTTTGACAAAAATTTTGTTAAATCCATAGATCAATGTAGGCAGAATTGACATCTTTACTATAACGAGTCTTCTACTTCATGAACATGGTATGTTTATTCAAGTATTTAGGGCTTCTTTGATTTCTTCAGAATTTTACAATTTTCATCAGACAGATTCTGTTCATATTTTGTTACACTTATGCTTCAGTATATAATTTTCACATGTAATGATTACATTCACTGATTTTTAAATAATAAACCAGATTTGCATACCTTGAATAAATTCCACCTGGTTGTAGTATATTATTCTTTTTATACATTGTTAGATTTGATTTGCTAAAAAAATTTTGAGAATTTTTGGGTCTAAATTTGTGAGAGATACTGATCTGTAGTTTTTTGTCTTTTTGAGCTGCCTTTGTCTGTGTTTGTTATAGGGATAGTAAAAGCCTCAGAAAATGAGTTAGGTTATGAACCTTCCTCTTTTATATTCTGGAAGAGAGTGTGTAAAATTGGTATTAATTCTTTGACTATTAGGTAACATTCTCTATTAAACCATCAGGGCCAGGAGGGTTGGGGTTTTTTCTTTTGAGAGCATTTAAATTAAAATTTCAATTTCTTTAGTAATTATAGCATTATTAAAATTATCTATTTCACCTTGACTGAGCTTTGGTCACTTATGATTTCCAAAGAATTGGTTCATCTCTTCCAAGTCCAATAGTGTGAAGTTGTTATTTATTTATTTATTTATTTATTTATTTATTTATTTATTTATTTATTTACTTGACAGAGAGAGAGAGACACACAGCGAGAAAGGGAACACCAGCAGGGGGAGTGGGAGAGGGAGAAGCAGCCTCTCCCGCAGAGCAGGGAGCCGGATAGGGGGCTGGATCCCACAACCCTGGGATTGTGACCTGAGCCAAAGGCAGACATTTAACAACTGAGCCACCCAGGTGCCCCTGTACTATTCTTTTATTATCCTTTTAATAGCTGCACAATTTGTTGTGATATCTCCCATTGCATCCTCTTATTGATTTCTCTTTTTTGTCAGTCTTGCTAGAGGTTTGTCAACTTATTAATTTTTCCCAAAGAAATAACTTTTTGTTTTATTAATTTTCTCCATTATTTTCCTGTTTTCAATTTCATTTCCCTATGCTCTTATCTTTATTATTATTTTTATTCTCTCTGCTTTGAGTTTGTTTTTCTCTTCTTTTTCAGTTTCTTGAGGTGGGAACTTAGATTATTAATATACTATCTTTACTATTTTCTAATGTAAAGACTTTAGTGCTATCAATTTCCCTCTCAGCACTGCAGTAGCTGCATCCCACAAATGTATTTTTATTTTCATTCAGTTCTATATTTTTTAAAGATTTTATTTATTTATTTATTTAAGAGAGAGAGGGTGAGTGGGGGCGGGTCGGGGGAGCAGAGAGAGAGGGAGGAGGAGACTCTCCACTGAGCAGGAAGCCTGATGTGGGACTCGATCCCAGGACCCTGAGATCATGACCTAAGCCAAAGGCAGACTCTTAACCCACAGAGTCATCCAGGCACCCCAACTGTATATTTTTTAAAAATGTCCTTTGATAGCTCCTCTTTAAACTATGAATTATATTAAAGTGTGTCATTTAACTTCCAAGAGTTTGGAGATTTTCCTGCTGTCTTTCTATTACCGTTTTCTAGTTTGGTTCCATTATGGTCAGAGCTATATGCTGTATGATTTTAATTTTTTTAAATTTGTTTAAGTTTGTTTTATGACCCAGGATATGGTTCACCTTGGTAAATGTTCCTTGGTCACTTGAAAGGTGTATACATTTTGTCTTTGTTAGGTGGAGAGCTCTATAAATGTCCATTAGGCCCTACTGACTGATGGTGTTGTTCAATTCTTCTATATCTCTTCTAATTCTTTGTCTAGTAGTTCTATCAATTGATGAGAATTATAAGTTAAAATTCCCAACTATATTTGTGGATTTATCTACTTCTCCTGATTATATCACTTTTGCTTTTACATTTTGAACCTCTGATGTTTGGTGCCTATACATTTAGGATTGCTATATCTTCTTGGCGGATTGATCATTTTATCATTATGTATTGTCCTTTGTTTCTAGTGATTTTCTTGCTCTGAATTTTATTTTTTTTACTATTAATGTAGTCATTCCTTATTTTTAAAATTAACATTTGTATGATATAACTTTTTCCCATCATTTTATTTCCAATCTACCTATATCATTATGTTTGAAATGAATTGCTTATAGACAGATAATCATAAAATTATAAAAATCATAATTTTTATCTATTTTGCCAATCTCTATCTTATAATTAGTATCTTTACACCATTTACATTTGAAGTAACTGTTGATGTGTTAAGGCCTGCCATTTTATTATGTGTTTTCTGTTTTTTCCCTCCGTTTCTCATCCTGTTGATTTTTACTACCTTCATGTAGGTTAAACATTTAGGTGACATTTTTAGAATTCCAGTTTGATTTATTTATGATTTTTTTAGTATATTGGTTTAAATATATACATAATATACATACAAATTGTACAATACATTGTACAGGATGTATAATATACAAATATATATTTGCAGTTTTTCTAGTAACTGTTCTAGGTATTACCATATGATTATGTAATTCATCACAGCCCACTGGTGTTGATATTTACCACACTAAATAAAGTGTAAAAACTATATTTTCCATTCGGATCCCTTTACTTTTCCACTTTTTCAATATAATTGTCTTAAGTATTTCCTCTACATAGTGTACCACAATGGATGGTATGATAAATTTTGCTTCAACCATAAAATATAATTGCTCTTTAATTTCTAAGCTTTCTGTTATTTTCTTTCTAAAAAGAGAACAAACTTTAGCCATTCTTTAGTGGCAAGTCTACTAGCACAAATTCTCTTAGTTTTCATTCATCTTAGAATGGCTTTATTACCCCTCTCATTCCTTAAGTATAGTTTCACTGGATATTCAATTTGGGGTTGACAGTTCTTTATTTTCTTCAGCAGTTGAAAAATGTGCCATTTATCTCCTGACTCTATGGTTTCAGTCGAGAAGGTTGCAGTCATTCAAGGTGAAATTCCTTTATAGGTAATGTGTCATTTCTCTTTGACTCCTTACAGTATTTTTTCTTTGTCTTTGGTTTTTAAAAGTTTAATTATGATGTGCCTTTATGTGGATCTCTTTGAGTTTATCCTATTTGGGATTCACTAAGCTTCATGTATTTATATTTTTATGTCCTTCACCAAATTTGAGAAGTTTTCAAATACTGTTTCTTTGAACACTTTTTTAGCCCCACACTCTTTCTCCACTTCTGGAACACTGTATGAAATTTAGATCCTTTGTTATTGTCCCACAGATCCATGAGGCTATATTCAATTTTTTTCAGATTAAAAAAAATTTTAGAGGAGTTTTAGGTTCAAAGCAAAACTGAGATGAAGGTACATAGATTTTCCATATATGCCATCCCCTACACATGCATAGCCTCTCCCATTTTCAACATCCTTCACCAGAGAGGTACATTTGTTATAACAAATGAGTCTATAGTGACACATCGTTATTGCCTAAAGTCCATAGTTATCTTAGAGTTCATATAGGGTTTTATATATTTTATGGGTTTAGACAAATGTATAATGGCATATATCCTTTGTGCTCTCCATAATCATCCCTCCCTACCCCCAACCCCTGGTAACAACTGATTGTTTTACTGACTGCATAAATTTTGTCTTTTCCAGAATGTCATCTAGTTGGAATCATACAATATGTAAACTTTTCGGACTGACCTCTTTCACCTAATACCATGGGTTTAGGGTTTTTCCATGTCTTTTCATGGCTCGACAGCTCATTTCTTTTTAGTGGTGAATAATATTTCTTTGTCTGGATGTACCACAGTTGATTTATCTATTCCCCACAAAAGGATACCTTGGTTCTTTCCAATTTTTGGCAATTATAAATAAAGCCACTATTAAAATTTTTATGTAGGTTTTTGTGTGAACATAACTTTACAGTTTCTTTAGGTAAATAACTAGAAGCATGATTGCTGGGTTGTATGGTAAGAATATGTTCAGTTTTGTAAGAAACTCCCAAAATGTCTTCCAAAGTGGTTATGCCATTTTGCATTCCCACCAGCAATGAATGAGAAAGTTTCTGTTGCTCCACATCCTCACCAGCTTTTGATGTTATCTGGACATTCTGATAGGCATGTAGTGGCATCTAATTGTTGTGTTAACTTGCATTAAATGTGAACTTATGCTGATCTGCCATCTTTCTATCTTCTTTGGTGAGGTGTCTGCTAAGTTTTTGGCCCATTTTTTAATCGAGTTGTTTATCTTCTTATTGTTGAGTTTTAAGTGTTCTTTGCATATTGTGGTTGAGTCCTTTATTAGATGTGTATTTTATATATTTTCAGTCTTTTTTCTCTCTGTTGTACATCCTGAGTAGGTTCTATCGTCCTGTCTTCAAGTTCACAATTCTATTCTCTATCATCTCCACTCCACTACTGAGAACCCATCAAGCAAGGTTTTTATTTTGGTTACTGTATTTTTTAGTTCTATAAATACCACTAGGTTCTTTTTATAACTTCTATTCCTTTATTGAGATTTTCTATTTTTACATTTGTTTCAAGAGAATTTGTAATTATTGTTGAAGCATTCTGATGATGGCAGCTTTAAAATCCTTGTCTGATGGGTGCTTGGGTGGCTCAGTCATTGTCTGCCCTCGGCAGACATGGTCCTGAGGTGCTGGGATCAAGCCCTACCTGGGGCTCCCTGCTCTGCAGGAAGCCTGCTTCTCCCTCTCCCACTCTCCCCCTGCTTGTGTTCCCTTTCTTGATGTCTCTCTCTCTGTCAAATAAAGAAATAAAGTCTTCAAAAAAATAAAACAAAATAAAGTTCTTCTTAGATAATTCAAGCATTCTCTTAATCTTGTAATTAGCATCTCTTAAGTTTCTTTTCTCATTCAAATTGTAATTTTCCTAGTTCTTGGTAATAGATTTTTTTTTTATTGCATCCTGGACAGTTTGGTAATTTCATCAGGAAGCTCTTGATCCTATGGAAATCTTGTATTTTGTCAATCACCTTGTTGAGGTGTAAGTTCTCCCCTGTTTCTATGGGTTTGAGTTCCAATGTCATCTTAATTTTCTGAGCCCTTGCAAAGACATTATCATCTGCTTCATTCTCCTAATGATGCTGAGGTTCCTGCTCAATCCCTATTGGTGCCCTATGTTGGAGAGAAGTGCTACTCTGGGTCATCGGCTGTCATTGAGGACCTTCTGGCAGCGGTGAGGATGAGCAGATGATGCTGGGCCCAGGTCTTCCTATGCCACTGAGTGGAAAGCAAGGAAACACAGGATTTCACGGTTGCTGCTTGCTGCTGCCACTAGGGAAAGATGGGACCACTCACCAGTGCCCTGGTTGTGGAACGGAAGTTATTATGGCCCAGGACTTTGCTCCTGTTGCTACTACCAGCAACTCAAGGTGTGCCTAGGGGCCTCAGTCGTGTAGTGGGTCAACTCAAGCTTTTAAAACTCAACAACCAATTTTACCAATTTAACTCATCCTAAGAAACAACAGGTGTGATGATCTCATGCATTTGGAGGAACAGTTCTAAATTTTCCAATAAGATGCATGCAATGATTGATTTTTTAAAAAGGGTTTATCTTTGTACCATCTGAAATCATTTTATGGACACCTAAGGCCACTTTGGGGAACCAGCCCTACAGCACACTGACAGGCTGAAGCTTTGTATGCCCTGCTTGACTGTGTTGTAAGTAGAAATAATGTCCCAAATGACCTAAGGCTGTTTTGTGCTGAGAGCACTCTAGAATGGGTCTTAGATGTTGTCACATCACCATATCACAGGCCAAAACCATCATCTGGCTGAAATTCTGAAAACAGCTCGGTCCACATCCGTACGGTGCATAGAAGATGCACATCTCACCTCCAGCAGCAAGCCAAATGCCCACATGCTTCCACATTTACCCACTTCCACGCTCATCCATGTGTATGATTGCCTGCTCACTCATGTTCACTTATTTACAAACTTCCTGCCCTCACACTTCTATGCTTCCTCCCCGACCTAGCTGCTCAGCTACATTCTTACCTGCTCACCAACTTACACATTTACCTCCTGACATGCCACACGCTTATCTCCTTGCACCTGGACCTTTCACATGCTTGCACTCTCGTGTGCTAACACAATTGCACACTCACCAACCTGCTCGCTTGCCCTCCTCGAGGGTTACCCTTTTACCTGCTTTGTCACTTACACAGTTACACACTTATGTGATCGCAAGCTTATGCAATGACACGCTTATCACCCACTTCTTCAGCTCCAGCTCCAGACCTGGCATGGTCGCAGCTGCACAGACACCCAGTTTAACAAGGAAAGGAGGTCGGAGTTCAGCGAAGGCAGGCTCTTAGTCACACTCCCGGCAGTCAGGCCCCCTCTCATCTCTGGCGCCTGCCTCACACCAGCCTGTTCTTGCAAGAGCCCCTGTCCACACCTCTGACAGTTGCCAACATAGTTCCTGTGGTCTGAACATTTTTGTGGGATTTTTTTTTCCTTCGTCTCCGTGTGTGTCCGTTGGAAGAAAAACAACCGGCGTTTGGGGCCCTTGCACACTTACGGCTTTGTGCGGAGTACCCTGTACGTCCTCCTCCCTAGTCTTTTGGCAGCTGGCCTGCTCGGCTTCGTGTGGCTCCCTCTGGTGTGAGTCAGAGTTGATTTTCAAATCAGTGGATGCTGGCTTCATGCATGGTGTATGCAGGGATCTCCGGAGAAGAACAGTTTGAGTACAGCTAGGAAGGGACAGCAGAACTGGACCCGGGGCCACAGGCTTGAAGTCAGTGTCCACATCGGCCTCTTCTAAGCTGTACCCCTTGGGGGAGTCATTGAGCCCCTCTGAGTCTCTGTTTCCTCATACAAGGGAAGGGATAACTGGGGACACAGAGAGGCAGAAACTAGGTCCATCTGCCTTTCTCTTCTATCCATGGACCCTGGTATACAATGAACCAGTGAACGCTTTCCAACTGGAATAAGACTTGCCCCGACATTCGTACTCTAGTGAGCACCAGAAAAGTGACAGGAAAGTCAAAGTGAGGTTCCCCCCCCCTCACTGCCAACCTGTATCAGAATCATTACAATGCTGTGTTAAATACAGATTCCTGGGCCCTACCACCTCTGGGTATAGGACCCAGGAGTCAGCAATGTAACAACTTGTATAGAAAGACTCACATGCATAGTGTGCAGGAAACAATTTCCACTGATCCCTTCTCTCCAAATAATGGGTTGTTGTTCATCTTTCAAGTGAACTCCAATGTCACCTCCACCATGAAGCCTGCCTAGACTCATCCCAGATAGAACTAACTGTATCATCCTCTGTGGACTCACTATCTTATTCACATTTGTGTCCCCTGCACCTAGCCCAGGAGCACAGAGCAGGTGCTCATAATTAAAAATAGCCTCCTGGGGTGCCCAGGTGGCTCAGTCGTTTTAAGCGTTTGCCTTCAGGTCAGGTAGAGCACTTAGGTGGCTCCTTCAGTTAAGTGGCTGCCGTTGGCTCAGGTCATGATCCCAGTGTCCTGGGATCGAGTTCCACATTGGCCTCCCTGGTCAGCAGGGCATCTGCTTCTCCCTCTCCCTCTGCTGCTCCTCCTGCTTGTGCTCTCTCTCTCTCTCTCTCTCTCTCTCTCTCTGTCAAGTAAATAAATAAAATCTTGAAGAAGAAGGAAGGGGAAGGAAGGAGAAGGAAGGAGAAGGAGAAGAAGGAGGAGGAGGAGGGGAGGAAGAATTATTAAAAACAAAACAAAACAAAACACAAAACCATGATGAGATGCTTTCAGCTCAGGTCATGATCCCAGGGTCCTGGGATCAAGCCCTGCATCAGGCTCCCTGCTTAGTGGGAAGCCTGCTTCTCCCACTCCCCCTGCTTGTGTTCCCTTTCTCGCTGTGTCTCTATCAAATAAATAAATAAAACTTTAAAAAATAAAAAAATGAAAATAGCCTCCCTCCCCTGGCTTACGAGGCCCTCAATGATCTGATCCTTCTCATTTCTACGTGCTTTCCACACCCACTCAACTCACCTCTCCTTCCTTTGCCCTGATCCTTGGTGTTCCTAGTACACTGGCCTTTATTCTGTACCTTAATCAAGCCAAGTTTTGTCTAGCCCCTCAGCCTTTGCTCTCAGTGCTTCCTCTGACCGAAGCACTCTCCTTCAGATCTTTGCATGACTGGCTCCTTCCTGCCGGACATTCCTGTTCTAGATCAAATGTCATGCTCTCAGAGACACCTTCCCTGCCCACCCAACTGAAGAAGTCCCCCAGTCATACCTGTCTCCTCACCCCATTTTCCCTTTATCACATATTTCTTTAAAAAATAATTTTCTTGTCTGTCTCTCCCCAGGGAACATAAGCTCATGAGATGAGAGATCTTTATACGTTTAGCTCAGTAATTCTTAACCAGGGTTGACTTTTGCCTGCCAAGGTCAATTTGGCAACGTCTGAAGACATTCGGGGCTGTCACACTGGGCAGGAGCTACTGGCGGCTAGCGAATAGATACCAGGAACGCTGCTAAACATTCTGCAAGGCCCAAGACCAGACAAAGAATCATCTGGCCCCAAGTAAAAATAGTGCCAGGGTGGGGAGATCCTGGTCTAGCTCATCTCTGATGCCCCAGTGCCTGGACCAGCGCCTGGCAAATCTTATGCAGTTCAAACATTTTTGTGGGATGAACAAATGAAATGTTTGAATTAAATGTTGGATTTCATTTTAAAGCTCCAAAAGTCCTTAGAGAGCAATTAAGCCACACATTTTCACACTCTGCTTATGGAAGCCTCAGGCTATGGAGCAGAGTCTCAGGAATTCTGTACACCATGAAGAATTTCCAGCTAAATGCCGACAACGTAAATTTTGTGACTATGATCTGTTTTATATATTGGGGTCCCAACTGTCTGGCAAGTTGAATTGCTTAAAAACATTGTTCCAGACCAGCCCCCTTATTTCACCAAGCTGGAAGCCGGGATTCAAAGAAGCTGGTACTTCTCAATATTACACAGAGAGAGGCACCTGGGTGGTTCAGTCAGTGAAGCGTCTGCCTTCCGCTCAGGTCATGATCCGGGTTCCTGGGATCAAGGCTGCATTGGGCTCCCTGCTCAGTGGGGAGCCTGCTTCTCCCTCTCCCTTTGCCGGCTGCTCTGCCTACTTGGGCTCTCTCTGTGTCAAATTAAAACAAACGAACAAACAAAAACAAAAAATACAACAACAAAATTGCTTGGGTCTCCTGAGTGCCTGCCTGGCCTCCATCACACACTAGCCAGTGCTCTGTGATTCGCCAAAGGCACAATTTAGGAGCAAGATGGTGTGGCGTTAGCAGTTACGCGCCTCAGAGCCCTACTGGGCGGGTTTTCATCCTGGCTCCGCCTCCAACAATTGTGTGGCCTTGGAAAAGCCACTCACCTCTCTGAGCTTTAGTTTCCTCCTGAGGACGTAGAAATTAGAGATCATAATAGTACCTCCCTTATAAGGTTATGATGCAGATTGAAAAAGTTAATATGTGAAAAATGTTTGGAAGAGAGTCTAGCACGTGGTCATTGCTGGTGAGTGACCGGCTCCTCCCCGTTCGCCTGAGATTTTTCTGGTGTTAGCATTAAGATCCCTGTGTCCCAAGAAACCACTCCCATCTAAGCAAAGCGGGACAGTTGGGTACCCCAGATGCATGAGCATGTTTGATTTTTTTTTTAATTGTCTACATTAATGTTCAGTAACTGCCTATATTCATGTCATTTGGCTTTTCATTACTAAGTACTTTTCGTTACTTAGTACATTTCATATAAGGAGCATGAGAGAAAGGGTTACTGACAAATCAGTTACACAGATGGGATAACAAGGGACAACTTTAACCTACTTTCTTTTTTTTTCTGGAGTGTTCCCCTTGCCACATATGGTAATACGATAGTGACTTTTTGCGTTGATTTATGGGAGTGATTTTCCTGAGTAGTATTTTTTTGACACTTTAATATTATCCCCATTTTTGTCCAGTTTTATGGAGATGTAATTAACATACAACACTGTGTAAGTTTAAGCTGTACAGCATACTGATTTGACTTCACCTACTTTCTAATAATGAAGTAAATGAACCTCTTGGTCTTTTTCTATCAATTCATGCAAGGAGGCCCACAGTACCTCTGCTTAGAAAACACTATTATAGCCCTTGGTTTGTTACTGGGTGTCCTCGAACAAGAGAACTTTGTTTCTTTTTTCCAAAAGTGTGCATGTCCAACAGTTTATGGCTTCAACTAAATTTTCCCCAGTAACACAGAATCTTGGAACTAGAAAGCAGTTTATATTTAGTTACAACTGTGCTATTTCCCAGATGGGAAAACTGAGTCTGGAGAAGCCCACTCCCTTTTCTGAGGTCACACGCTAGTAAAGGATGACCCTGGGGCTCAGACCCAGGGCTCAACTGCTGGGCCAGGGTGCTCTCAGAGTTTCTCAAACTGGGTTCCACACCCAGTGGCAAGTTTCACAGAGGAGTAGAGTGGCGAGGGAGTGGGAGGGAACCTGCGCCACTCGGCCACCCCGCCCCTCCTCCTCCTGTCACAGAAGCTCCACTTTTAGCATTTGTACATTGAGCTCCAGCTTCAGTAACCTCTGCAAAAGGGTTCATGTGCTGAAAAAATGTTTTTTGAAAGCTGCTCAAGTATATCATAAGATTGACATATTTTCTTCTCTGGAAAATGTGCTCCCATGGAGAAAAGTTCACTGTTTCTTTGAGCCACATTTTTCCTTCTCTAATAGATTTTACATGGTCGGAAAAAATGGGGGCCTGGCCCTTTAAAAGCCAGCAGTTAAAATGAAAGGCTCATTCACTCCCAGGAACAAGCTGAGCCGGGTGAGTCAGGGTGTTGGTAACAACTAGCCCAGATGTATAATCTCATACCTATCACTTAGGAAAATGCTGCCGTTAGGGATCACGTGACAGAGTCTTAGAGTGAGGGTCCAGGAGGGCCCGAAGGTGGATAGTCCCCAGGAAGTGGGACAGAAGGAGACAAATTGCAGGGAGACCATCTAGAACCGAGGTCCAGGGCACTGGACAGGGGTAGGAGCTGGTGCTGGTGAGTTGTGCTTCTCCCCTCCCCCTCCACTATGATTTTAAGCTGAAACAGACAAAATCCAAAGCCAGGAAAACATCCTGGGTTGACCACCCGCCCCCCCAAGTGGAAGAAAGACAAGAAATGGCAAAGTGCACAACCTTTGTCCAGAGCGATTCTGGCCTAAAGGAAGGGCGAGGAGGCGTCAGCTGATTCCCCGTAGCAGAGGTGAAACTCAAACTTGATACTCAGCAAGTCTGGGTTTGAATCCTGCCTCAGCCACTCACCAGCTGTGCAGCATCAGGAGAGTTACCTCAGCTCTCTGAGCATCCTTTCCTCATTGGTAAAATGTAGATTGTAAAGGTTCCTACCCTTTAGGGCCAGTGAAGGAGTAGAAAAAGGGGAGGGCTCTGCTCCTTACAATGCTTCTGTGCCAAGGAAATTGTCATGGCCACTGTTTACTAAGCACCTACTAAGTACCATGTGTATGGATCCCAGAGCCTGAGCCCCTCGCCACTGAGCCGTGTGGCCTCTCTTGGGGATTCTACCTGATACTGGGGTAGTTCAGAGCAGGGCTGTTACCATCACAATTTGGAGCCAAAATAGTTTGGAACCAGAACATCGTGGGAGACTCAGAGGTCACCAGTCTTTGCCATGGGTTACTGTGTTTGGCCAGCCCGCCCCACACAGTAAGGGCTCAAGAAATATTTGTTGAATGAGTGACTCAATGATGGAAGAAATTAATGAAAGACCGAATGTTGATGAATGTTTCCTACTGGATGGAGGGAGATTTAAAAAAAAAAAAAAACCTCAGGAATTCATGAACATAAGTTTGAATGAAATAAGCCAGATACAGGAGAACGTTCTGTGTGATGACATTTGTACGAAGTTCTAAAATGGACAAGATAAATCTATGATTATAGGAGTCAGAATCACTGGAGTCAGAATACCTGGAGGCTGGAAGGAAGAGAAGATGGCAGAACTGGGGTTTGAACTAGGGGCCCCTGCCAGCTAAGGCCACTTTTTTTTTTTTAAGATTTATTTATTTATTTTAGGGAGAAAGAGAGAGAGAGAGCGCGTGTGAGAATGGGGAGGGACAGAGGAAGAGGGAGAGAATGTCAAGCAGACTCTGCACTGAGCCCTGGACCCCAGTGCGGGGCTTGATCCCACAACCCTGAGATCATGACCTGAGCTGAAACCAAGGGTCAGATGCTTAACTGACTGAGCCACCCAGGTGCCCCCTAAGCCCACATTCTAACCCCTTAGCCAAACTGCTTCTCTGGAGCCCCATAGCCCAGTTTCCCATCAAATTTTGCAAGCTCTTTCATAGCCCCTGCCAAATGCTGGCCAGGCTCCACTTGCATGCCTCCAGTGACAGAGAGCTCGTTACTTATACACTTGCAAAGGAGAAGCTTGGGAGGAAGGGTTCTAGTCCCTATACCAGCCTCTGCTTTGTCCAGTTTGACATCAGCTATCTTCTAACTGCCCCACCCTGGGGACTTTTATCCAGAAGTGGCCTTTCTCCTCGTCCAGTCCCTCAAGCTCAGTGGACAGGGTGATAACTTTGCAGCAGATTCTCTTTCTCGCCATTCTCTGTTCCTTTGAAGAGAAGGTAAGAGTGTCATGGAGGATGATTTGGCAACAGTTCAACAAATGTAAAATGTACACACTCTGTGACCCAGCCATTTCTTTTCTTTCACACACACCCAAAGATGGATGGGTAAAGAAGCTCCAAACACCAGATTTGTGAGAATAAAACCTCGAAAACAATCTAAATGGAGAACTTTGTACAAATGTCATCACACAGAACGTTTGGATTGTTCGAAATGGATCGAGGACTGCTTACATCCAAGTGCACCCTTCCAGTGGCAGATACCACAGCAGTTTAAAGGTTAGGATTGAGGTTATCCGCCCAAGAGAAATGAGAACACACAAAGACTTGTATACAGACATTCACAGCAATATTATTCCTAATAGCCCCAAACTGGGCACGCTCTTAGGGTCCACCAACTGGCAAACAACTGCACAAGATGTAGTATATCTAGACAATGGAATATTAGCAAGAAAACCTCTAAATAGTTATGCTAAGCGAAAGTCAGCAAAAGTAAGCAAAAGTCAGATGCAAAAGAGCAGATTGTATGATTCCATTTATATGAAACGTCCAGAAGCAAATCTATGGAGACAGAAAGATCAGTGGTTGCTGTGGCTGAGGGATGGGCTGGCAAATGGGGCCTAAGGGCACTTGTTGAGGGGTGGGGAGTGTGTGGGAATATTCTAATCCCTTAGACAAACTGCTGCTCGGAAGCCACATAGCCCAGTTTCCTACCAGATTTTGAGAGCTCCTTGATAGTCCTTGCCAAATGGCTGACCAGGCTCCACTTGAATACCCCCAGTGACAGGGAGCTCATTACCAAACGGCAAGGCCCTAGATATTCACAAAAGTCATTGAGCTATACCCTCACAACACATGAATTTTATAGTATGTGAATTATACCTCAATCAAACCGCTTTTTAAAAAAAAAGAAGTTGATATAGCAAGAGGGATATAAGACATTAAGTAAAAAAGACTGAGATGCCCATCTATACAATTCTCATGTAGGTAAGAAATAAATGCCATGAAAATCCTCCCATATGAACACGAATACATGTATAAATAAAGGCAGAGAATCCTGTCTTCAAAGCACCACTCTAAACTTTTGACAATCGATATTTCTGGGGAGGAGCATAAGAGTGGGGAGCAGGTGAGGGGGACTTTTATTTTACCGTGGATATTGATTCCTTGGGTAATTTTTTAATTAAAAAAACCAAGCAAGCCTGCAAGAAAGAAAAGAAGCTATGCAAAAGAGCATAGAACCTACAGTCCATCCGCCAGCCCTTTTACAATTATTGGGCCCACGGATTTAGGAAATTGGCATTTGTGAGCAATAAATTGAATGTGTCTAAACTTAAGAGGGGCTTCAGGAATGATCTAGTCCAGTTCCTCTGCTCTGTAGCTGGAGAAACTGAGGCCCAGGGAGGGACTGGGCCCGTGTAACGCCAGAGCTCTCTGGGCTTGGGCCCGGGCTGGAGTCCAGGCCCTGGACGAAGCTCCCAGCTCTGCCCCCGCACTGTACTCTGCGCAAATTGCTTCGTGTCTCCGGGAAGGGGGAGTTTATAAATTTGGCCACATTTTGGAACAACAGAGCCATAAATGGACATGCCCGCGGGAGGCTGGGAGGTACCTGACCTTTGAGGCTGGGGATGGGGAGGGGAAGGGCGAACCGGGCCGGCAGCCTCAGCCGTGCCCCAATCCTTGCTTGCATCCAGGGGAAAAGAAAACTGGAGAAAGGAGCTAGTCCAGTGGGAGGCTGCAGATGAAGCAAGTCAACACAGAGGGCCACGTGGACCTGGTTCAAATGCTCGCTCTGCCTCTGCCCCTGTCCGGCCACCTTCACCTCTCGGGGCCTCCGTGGTCACCAAACCTGGCAAATGTTTGGAAAGGTGGTAAAAATGCAGGTGACCAGGCCCCAACTCCAACTTACAGAGAATCAGATTCTCCCAGGCTGGGTCCCAGGCGACTGTATTTTCCAGAAGCTTCTCATGGTAGTCTGCATCACGGGAGCCAGTGACATCCAGGATCTTAAAACAGGCTTCTCAAGATCATTATTTTTCTTCGACTTTGTTGCCTCCAGACGAAAACCCAGACTGCTTAACATGCCCTTCAAGGCCCCAGGGCGACAGAACAGCACCACCCCCCCTCAGCCCTTCACATTCATCCCTCCATTGCTTCAGCAAACAAGGTGGAGTGTCCCCACTGCAGCCCCAGATAAAACCACGTCTCTGCCTTCCCTGGCAGTCCCGAGTGGGAATAAATTAAATTCCACACTTCATGGCTCTCTTCCTTTTCTAAACACATTCATGTTCACACTTTCCAAGCCAGACAGTTCCTTCAAGTTGGACAGTCCTCCGTCCCATCTGGCTTCTCCTTTGATGGAAAACCCACGTCAAATCCCCTCTGCATGAAGCTTTCCTGCTGTTCTCTGCACAGCCCCCCTCCGCCAGGACCGGATCACTACCTACTCAGCGTTCTGCCCTCCAAGTGAATGAGCGAATGAGTAGAGTTCCTGACTGATTTACCTCCCGGCCCTGGCACATAGTCTGTAGCCAATAACGACATGTGTTGCAATTCAATAAAAACCGGATTCTCTGAGCCAACTCTGATCTGAATGCAACTACTGCTGAAAAACATTCAGTCAGTCAACAAACATTTACTGAGTACCTACTATGCACTGGACACCTGTAAACAAGCCAGATCGGTCCAGATGGGGTTAAGTGCCATGATGAGTGTTTTGAGAGAGAAGAACTGAGAGGTGCTGTTTTGGAAAGGGTGGTCAGGAAGCCCCTTGGAGGCTTTTGAAAGGGGACACAGCTGCCCTCTTAGACGGGGTGACCTGATTGCGATTTGAGAAAAGCTCTTGGACCTCTAGGTGGTAAGTGGAGGTGGGGTGGAGACAGTGGCCAGAGCCAAGTGATGTGATTAACAGTGGCGTAGAAAGGTGGGGCCCAGCCACATGAAGACAGATGCCACAGGGGGCCTGCAGCTTGCTGATCTTCCAAACCTTAGGTTCTTTGATTCTCTGACCTTATCTATGTTTTAAACTCACACACACGCACAATTAAAGAAAACAAAACCCCTCAGAGCCTCAGAAGTTGGCTAAAGCCCACAGGGTTGTTTGTTTTTTTAAAAAATATATTTTCCCACTGAATCTTCAGTTTTGTGTTTCCAGCAGCTGGCATCCACCCAAGGGGACAAGCTAGCTGAGACAAACAGGCTTCCGTCCCTCTGTCATTGTCCTCTGGCTCGCAGCTCGTGGCTGCTAAGAGGGTCATTTCCTGAGGCCTCCGCAGGGCTAGGAGGGTGAGGTGTGGGGGCCAGGCCTTCCCACGGATGCAGCTGGGGCAGCTGCATTTCCCGAGAGGACACTGCTCTGGGGGAGGGGGTGGGGCAGGCGAAAAGCAAGCAGCCCCGGAGGTCAGGCAAGCAGCTCTGGCCCCTTCACTTCATTAGTTAAGTCAGTTACTTGAGGTTTAACAAAACAATGGGGTGAGGTTCCCAGGCTAGCCCACAAGACGAGCCTGTGGCTCTGGTATTGGAGAGTCATTTATGTAGGATGAGAGGAACTCAGCCCAAGAGAGGGTCTGGGCCACTCGATTTCAAGACATCACCAGAGTCAGGCTGGATGACCTTGGAATGATCCTCTGAGGCAAGGCTGAGCTGTGACTGGGACACAGAAAAGCCCCTCCTCCACTGAGAGGGGCAGGGGACCCCAACTCTGGGACGTGGGGCCCACTGTACTCCATGACTATCCAAGCTGCACACAAATTCTGAGTTTCTAGGTTCAGGCCCTCCTGGTTAAAATCTGGTTTCTTTCTTTTCTTTTTTTTAAAGGTTTTTGTTTTTGTTTTTTTAGATTTTATTTATTTATTTGACAGAGAGAGGGCCAGCAAGAGAGGGAACACAAGCAGGGGGAGTGGGAGAGAGAGAAGCAGGCTTCCCGTTGAGCAAGGAGCCCGATGCAGGGCTCAATCCCAGGACTCTGGGATCATGACCTGAGGCAAAGGCAGACACTTAACGACTGAGCCACCCAGGCGCCCCTACAATCTGGTTTCTTAAATTGATGCTTTGTCCCAGGGAGACAGGGGAGGGTGCCAAGGCTGGGTCTGGCCCAAACCCCTCAAATACTGCCCACAAACCCATGAATCTTGTGTCAGGATCATGCACCTTCTTCTCATGCCACCCTCCCCTGATTGTTACCTCCAGGAGCACTAACTCGTTTTGGGTTCCTCTTTCCTGCCCCATGGCCTTTGCCCATGTGGTGAAAGTAAGGAAAAGCCCAGTATGGGGAGGGTTTTTGTTTTTGTTTTTGTTTTTGCCCCAGTCTGGAGGAGGCACACAGTCCTTCTGCTCACATTTCATTGTTTGGGATCAGCACACTTCTCCTAATTGTAATTAAGAGGCTGTGAAATGTGGTCTAGCGGAGTGTCAAAGAGGAAAACATGGATATGCACGTTGGCTGTCACAGAAGAGTGGCTCCCCAACACGGGAAGAAAGGGGTGATGGAGGCCTGGACAAGAAAAAAGCCCCCGCCATTGAGGCGTACACACCCTTCCATCCTCCGCCAGGGAGGGGGAGACATGTCTCCTGGGCCTGTGTCCACCTTTTCCTGTGAATGTAAAACCAATTGGCAGTCAACTCCTGGAACAGACACTGCCCGTGTCCCCCTGACAATCACGTCTACCCACCGCCACTCGCTGTGAACCCTATAACTCCCTTGAGGCGAGCCTCCAGAGTGCATTTGTGTCTACACGTGGGTAAGCCGGAAGTGCCAAGACATGGCACCCCCAGAAGAGCCCTGGACCATCGAAGGGTGGAAAATTGGTGGATAGCATGCCTGGGTGGCTCAGTCGGTTAGGTATCTGCCTTCGGCTCGGGTCACGATCCTGGAGTCCCGGGATCAAGCCCCACGTCGGGCTCCCCGCTCACTGCCGAGTCTGCTTGTCCCTCTGCCTGCTGCTCTCCCTGCTTGTGCTCCTTCTCTCCGTCCAACAAATAAATAAAATCTTTAAAGAAAGAAAATTGGTGGATAGACACCCCCAGCTGGTTGGGCTGACTGACCAACACTGTCTCTGAGAGGTCTCTAGGAGGGCTGAGGTCTGGTTGTCCACCCCAGGAATACCTTGACAATGCTTCCCTTACTGGCTGACTTCCATTCCCTGTCTCACTTCCCCACTCCCCTGCAGGGATTTGCTTTCCAGAGAGATGACTGACACTTAGATATTTGTCTTAGGGTCTGCTTCTGGGGGGACCAAACCAAGGCAGCCCCCCAAGCATAGGAAAAACGACCCATACTCTCCTCCGCTATCCTGTCCAGCCTTGTGCTTCATGGGTGCACAGTCATCCTTCTAAATTACTTTTAGAAACACACAAAACGCATGTCAGTGGATTGGTCCTCTTGAGGCCAGGGAGAGGGCCTCATGCACTTGAAAATAAGCGTCGGAGGATTTATCTGCTCATTCTGTCTCTTTCCCACACACAGGAAATCCTGGGCAGGCAGAGCTTCCTGACCCCGGGTAGGGGGAAGCTGGCAGCACTGGGTGAAGACCCCTATTCCTCAGGAGAGGAAATGTTTGGGCGGTTTGAGGGGACTGGTGTTCCCTCCCTCCCTGCCTGGAGAAAGGAAAAGTTCCGAGTTCTGGGTTCTAGTCCTCACTCTGCCACTAGTTCGCCGTGTCACTCTGGGTTGTCCTGGGCCATCGAGTCCCATCTATACAGGTGAAATAACTTTGCATCGGGATATCTTAGAATTGCCACCTTCCGCATCTCCTCTGAACTCAGATCCAGGCCTGGCACAGGATTTTACTAGTGAAAACGGTTAAAGGATTCAGGAGGTTGAAGCATACAAGTATTTTGGGTATTTGGGAAACCAATACTAGCAACAATTAAGAAGAGTTAGAGTGATTTGTCCTGTTGATGGAATTTTCCATGGAAAAATACTCTGAAATATACATTTTCTGAATAAACTGGCGTTCACTAGAAACTTTCCTCTTTTCCTTTGTCCAGGCTTGCTCTGGTCGCCACTTTACAGCCCAAGTTGCTTGGCCAATCGGATCGTGTTGCTCTCTCTCTTAAAACTCACTTACGGATACCCAGTGTCAAGCAGGGCCTCCCATGGTGCTTTGTACAATAGCAAATGATTGATTATTGAATTTAATTTGATTTCTAAGCTACTCTGCCTGGGAAGATACCTTAGGAATGCCCATTAGAATTGTGTCTAAAGGAAAAGTTAAAAGGCTGTGAGTGAAGGCCAGGGACCGCTCACCTAAGAGTAAGGTGCTTGTTATGGATGTTGTGCTGTTGGTTTTGTTGCTCAGTTGGCCTTTCAGCTTCAGTTCAGATTGTAGATAAATGAAGTCATTGCACAAGTTACTCCAGTTCAATCAGATGCTATTGTGCACGCTGATTGTATTGGTTAGGAACGCATGAAGCGGTAAGTTGCAGGATATAGTAGCTTAAACCATAAGCACATCGAGTGTTTGCTTGTCAGCAAAACTGAACACAGGTGGTCACCGAATTAGTCCACCAGCTCAATGATGTTATAGAAGACACAAGTGTGGGGCACCTGGGTGGCTCGGTCGGTTGAGCAGCCGACTCTTGATTTATGCTCAGATCACGATCTCAGGGTCCTGAAACCAAGCCCCACGTTGGGCTCCACACTCAGCACAGGGTCTGCTTGGGTTTCTCTCCCTTTGCTCCTTCCCCAACTCAAGCATGCATGCACACTCTCTCTCTAAAATAAATAAATAAATAAATCTTATTTTTTTTTTGAGATTGTATTTCTTTATTTGACAGAGAAAGAAAGAACAAAGCAGGGGAGCAGAAGAGGGAGAGGGAGGAGCAGGCCCCACTGAGCAGGGAGCCCAATGCAGGGCTCAATCCCAGAACCCTGAGCCAAAGGCAGATGTCTAACTGACTGAGCCACCCAGGTGCCCCAGTAAATAAATCTTTTTTTAAAAATAAGTAAAAATAGGGGTACCTGGGTGGCTCAGTCGTTAAGCGTCTGCCTTCGGCTCAAGTCATTATCCCAGAGTCCTGTGATCGAGCCCCGAGTCAGGCTCCTTGCTCGGCGGGAAGCCTGCTTCTCCCTCTCCTACTCCCCCTGCTTGTGTTCCCTCTCTCACTGTCTCTCTCTCTCACTGTCAAGTATATAAATAAAAAATCTTAATAAAAATAAACATAATAAAATTTAAAATAAGTGAAAATAAATAAAAGACCTCTAGAGGCGCTTTCTACTTTTCACTCTTGTACCCTTACTTTCAGTGCCTCCAGATCCCCTGACGGCTGTCACTTCTTGAAGTATCATCCTTGTTCAAGGAGGGTGACACGCCTCAGCTCTCTTCTCCTTTCTGATCCTTTTATGAAGAAAGCTTCCTGGAAGCACCCCAGCATAGTTTCCCTTATATTGGCCTAGTCAGAACTAGGTCACATGACCATTCTTGTTAGTTACCCATTGTTGGGAAACACATTACCCCAAACCCAGTTGCTTAACACTGCAATAAACATTTTACTATCTCTCGGTTACTGTGGGTCAGCTAGAGATGGTGTAGTTAGGTGGCTCTGCGTTAGGATCTCTCAGGGGTGATTTGTGCCTGAGTCTTAATTTATCAAGATGACTACATGACGACATGGAAAGTTCAATGCCACCGAAAGCAAAGTTACCATTACTCACCGTCCTCCAAGACACAAGAGGTACTGCGTGCCATGCAGAAAGCATCACTGTCAGCCAGGAGGCAGAAAGAAGCAAGAGAAGGCCAAGGTCACAATCTTCATTGGGGTTTCTGTGGGAAAAGCAGGGCAGGGCAGGGTAATGTTTGGATGGTTTGGATAATTCCAGTGGACTTTGGGGCACAGGGGGTGTCCCTAGTTGTCTAGTACTTGGCACTAGAATGATGTAGGCCAAGGAAAATATTGGCGTGGTGTGTGTGAGTTAGATAAGGAGGTGGCTGGGAGTATGGACTCAGGATGAGTTAGTTGGTCTGTACATCAAAGGTTGGCTCACCAACGGGTTGTTTACTGTCTCTAGGAATTAGCTAGCCCTAACCAGGAGGGGCAGTCTTTCCCCAGCCAGCAAGGTTCTCCAAAGATACTTAATCATCATAAAATATAGAAAATTAAAAATATGATTAATACAGGGGTGCCTGGCTGGCTCAGTCAGTAGAGTATGCAATTCTTGATCTCAGGGCTGTAAGTTCGAGCCCCATGTTGGGTGTAGAGATTACTTAAAAATAAAATCTTAAAAACAAATAAAAAATAAAATAAAAATCTTAAAAAATATGACTCATAGGGATGCCTGGGTGGCTCAGTTGGTTAAGCATCTGCCTTGGGCTCAGGTCATGATCCCAGGGTTCTGGGATCGAGTCCCACATCAGGATCCTTGCTCGGCAGGAAGCCTGCTTCTTCCTCTCCCTCTGCTGCTCCCCCTGCTTGTGCTCTCTCTCTTTCTCTCTCTCTCTCTCTCTGACAAATTAATAAATATTAAAAAAATATATGACTCGTACAGAGACATCTGTGGCTTGTGCTGAAGTCAGAACGGTGGCCCACACTGCAATCATTCAAAGGCTTAACTAGGGCTGACGCCACTTTTAAGGTGTCTCACTCACGTGCCTGGCATGTTGGTGCCGGCTTCTAGTGGGAGGACTTAGTTCCTCCTATGTGGGCCTCTCCACAGGGCTGTTGAGTGTCCTCATGATATGGTCTCCAGTTTCCCGAAGAGTGAGTAATCTAAGAGAGTTAGGCAGAAGCGACAATGGTTTTTATGACCTACCCTCAGAAGCTACTGTCTGAAATGAGTCACTAGGTCTAGCCTACATTCAAGGTTGTGGGGATGAGTTTCCACCTTTTCAAAAGGAGGGTGTCAAAAAATTTACAGACATATTTTAAAGCCACCAGATCATGCCTGACTGCAAGGGAGTCTGGGAAGACACAGAAGAACAAGATTGTCATGACAAGCTTAGACAAATTACGACTGACTCATCGCCTGGGACACAATGCCACCCAGACAACATCGGGGTTCGGTTAATGAGGAAGGAGACAGAAGGCTGATGGGGAGACACTGTATCTGCCACAATGCGGACGATAAAGATGAAGGGGATTAGGGCTGTCAGATGCCCCCATATTGCATGAGACATATTTACACGAAAACATTTTTTGTTGTTTATCTGAGAGTCAAATTTAACGGGGAGTCTTCTATTTTTGTTTGTTACAAATCTAGCACCCCTTGGTGGGAAATAAGCCTTCAATCATCATAGAAGGAGGCCAGTGAGGGGGCGGCACTTCTTAGGAAGGGGGAGATAAAATAAGCCTGGGATGGCCTGGTCTAAGTTCCTCTGGGGGGTGGGGTGTGCAGGGGAGTGAGGTTAAGGTCTCCTGTGGTGCCGATCTCTCTCCTCTGATCCCGGGCCACTTCCGTATCCACCACCACCACCACTGCCTCCACTCTGATCTCAAAAGATACCCAGGAAGCTCTAGCTAGAGGTATCTCTCTTCCCAACACCCTGAAAAACTAACTCACAAAGCCAAGGTGGGGGCCGAGGGCAGTGTTGCTAAATGCGTGTGCACGGTGTAGGAACTTGGAGCCTTGCTGTGTGAACTCAGGCAAGGCCCTCCCCTCTCTGGGCCTCTCTTGCCTTGGCTTTATAATGAGCATTGGTCTAAATCGTCTCCAAGGGCCCTTTTACTTGGCCTACGTGTCTGCCTCCCAAAAGGAAAAACTACAGGGAACAAAAAGACATGGGTGGTTTCTCTCATCCCGTCTCCAGGCCAAATTCAGACGAAAATGTCCAGAGTGACATAGATTTAATATAAACAGTGGGGCACTGATACTCACAAATACCCCAAAAGGAGTCCCAGATGGGCTATTTTTAGCCCTTAAAACACACACACACACACACACTCACTCCAACCCCCATCACCCCCCACCCATAAGTTTGTCCAGTTGGTCTTTACAAGAAGACAAGAGTTCCTGTTAAGCGTGCTAATTAAACAGCTCTGACTGTGGGCAGGAGGGAGGCTGGCGCGGATCTTCTCTCTGGGCATGATGTCATCACAATTGTGCATTTCTCATGACCCAAGAATGTGAGTGTGTTTGCACTGCACCGTCGAAGCCAGTGATGCAAGCGCCGCCTGGTAAACAGGCCCCAGACAGGCAGGAGAAGCCCCGTGCGGAGGCCTGGCCGAGGCCCAGGGTGCTCTTAACTCCTTCCTGGCAGAACTGGCTGGTGGGCTGCCGAAGTTTGGCTCAGGAGCCTTCTCCACTCAGCCCCTGCTTCTCCCTCAGCCAGGGGCCCTGCCCGTGACAAGCTCTGAGTTTGGAGTCTTGCAATCCTACTGACTGGCGTCATTTGCTTGCTCCAGGCCCTTGGATATGTGACTCCTCTGCCCTGAGTCTCAGTTTTCTCGTCTGAGGAAATGGGGAGATGAATCAGGGCTTCAGTTCCTAACAGTCCACAAAGCTCAGAGAACCAAGGGCTTTTCAGGGTATTTGAAGAAAACAACCCGAATGGACTGGGGCCTGGGCAGAACAATTATTGGTCCCACTTTGACTCAATACTCACACTTCTCACTATGGCAATATTCATAGATTTGACCCAGTCCCCACTGGGTCACCATTTAAAGCTCCTAAAATTCTGAGTGAAAACCTGTCCAGCCCCAAGAGTGTAGTTCGGGAGCTGTGGGGCCTCTCGCTCATCAGGAGCCCCTGAGGACAGGGCTCAGCGCTGTCCCAGCTGAGTCCCAAGCGGCCAGCTCAGGGCCCGGCACCCAGCAGTCACCCAAGAGCTGTTGAATCAACAGCCGGAGTTACTCCTAGCCCCACAAATGCTGTGGTGGTGATCGTGGGGAAACTGAGGCCCAAGCCTGGATCCTTTCCCACAGGAGTTCTGACTTTCCCCAAAAAAGGTAGCTGCTCACATTTCTTTGCTGGCCCGCTCACAAACAGCTTGGTGACCCCCCTCCAACATTCCAGGCCAGCCTCCTCCCCGGCTGGCTGGTTTGTGGGCATTGAAGAGTTTTCTTTGGCAGAAGGTTCAGCGGATTGAAAACAAGGGGGAGCATGCAGAAAGCTGGAGGTGGGGAAGGGGCGGTCACGGGGTGGAATGGGGGCCGAGGGGGTGTCTGGGAAGCTGAGACCTGCTGGCTGGCCTGAGATCGTGGACCAGACTCTGGGAACCTTCTGAGGATTGTGGCCGTGTCCGTCAGCTCCCGTCTTAATCCTAAAGCTGGAGAATTATCCTGTGCAGGGCTGCCAGGATGGAAGAGACGTCCTCCGTGTGGTCTGACTTGCTCCCAGCTGCTGTGGAGCCCTGAGTAATTCCCTCTTCCTCTCTGGGCCTTAGCACGGTAAGGTTGGAGAGATTCAAGCAGAGTAGACCAGCTGAGGGCATAAACAAAGATCTGAGTCCAGACCCAGACTCTTCCTCGGATTGAAAAGGGAGTTAGGGCAAGTTACTTTCCGTCTCTGAGCCTCAGTTTCCTCATCTGTAAAATGGCACCGAGTTATAAGGATGGTGTCCTGCTAGATGTGCTTGGCACACAGTAGCAATAAAGGAATATCATTAAATTAGCCTTGGCCTGGATAACCCTCCTGGTCTGATGTTCTATGTTAGGCACTTAACACAATAATAACCTCATTGTCTGAGCACCCACTGTGTTCTAGGCACTGTGCTAAGTGCTTCTCAAGCATTATTTTATTTCACCTTCCCAACACCTCTCAAATGGGTCCTAGCACTGTCCCCTTTTGTCGGAGGAGAAGAAGAGGTTCAGAAAGGTGAAATTAGAGCCAAGAGGTTGTATCTGGAGTAGGGCCCCAAGGCCCAGATGAGCAGGCAGGAGCAAGCCCAGCATGGGGGTCGGGCCTCAGAGGGCCCAGTCTGGCCATATTTGGTTTTCAAGGAACTGGGAAGCTTCTTATGGGCTCTGCTGCCCACGCAGAGGAGCAAGGCCACCCACAGTTGCTGAGTCAGGCAGGCAGTTGGGGGGCTCAGGAGCAGAGGCCCCACAGAGGGGTGACTGTATGGAACACAGTTGTTCAGACCTTGGCCTCTAGAGTCAAGATGTGGATTCAAATCCTGCCTGACTCCAAGAACTGTGTGGCTGCGCCAGCCACATCACCTCTCAGAGACTCTGTTTCCTTCACAGGTAAAATAAAAAACCAGCAGCAAGAACAAGGACCATGACTGCGTTTGCTATGTACCAGTCTGGGCCAAGGGCTCTACCTGCATTATCTTGTTTCCTTCTCGTCATGATAGAGAAGCATTATCATTGTACCCACGAAACACATCACGTGAGACCAGTGTTCCTCATACAATCCAAAATAATTCCTAATTCCAAGCCTTTGCTGCAGTACCTTCCACTTGGAGGCCTCTCACTCCATAACCAGCTCTCTGTGCACTACAGTGCCCAGTGTGACATCCTGACCGTGGGACCTGGCTCTCTCTGGACTAGGAGCCTGAGGCACAGTGAAGTGAGGTCACCTGCAAGTAAGAGACATAACCAGGAATAGCTAGGAAGTACTTAGCAACCTCCCTACATTCCCATTTTGAAAATTTCATTATTCTCTACTCAAGTACCCCCAACTGCCCCTTTATAACAACTCCTTGCCCCCCTCCCTGCTCCTAGTTTCCATATTGCTGCCAAAGCCTTACTCAGCCCCTCATAAGAGCCCCATGCAGAAGATAGGCTAGACAAAACCCCATTTTACAGATAGGAAAACTGAGGCTTGGAGAAAGAAAGCAAGTTGCCTGGGAGTTAGCAACCAGCCAGAGGGGAAAGCAGAGTTGGACTGCAATGGTAACTGCAATGGCTCCCCTTCTGATGCTCCCTTCCCACCATGGTGACCTGACCCTCCATGTTCTGAGAGGAGAGGCTAAAAGAGAAAATTAATCAGAGGTCCACTTGAAAGGAAAGGTCAGGTGGGACAAAGGGGGCATTTTGCAAGCAGATAAAGAATTCTGTCCTGATTTGAAAATCATAAAAGAATGAAGTGAACGAACAAGCTATAACAGTTCTGAATCAGATCATCCCCGCGTGACAGGCAGGAGACCAGAGCAGCTCTCTAAATCCATTAGCTCATCTCACTCTTTTCCGAGGTACGTCCTGCCCCACGGTATCAGGAGGCGGCTGGGAAAGCTAGGTGAGGGCTCTGCCCCAGAGGAGTCACTACCTGGCCAGTGCTTCCCAGACTCTGGGATTTGACATCCCAGGGAAGTATTCTCCCCGAATGGGGCAACATTTTGTTATTTGTCAAAGAGCACCAAAGAAAAGGAAAAATAAAGCATTGCTTTCTACTGTCACCATAAAATTTAATCTCAGAATTTAGCAATTAAAAACAATTACCTTTATAACTCACCACATTGTTCTGGTTTTCTCCCTAGCCGCAGGCCAGTGAAAACTGTATCTCAGTGGGCATTTGGCAATCTCCAGATGAGTGGGAGAGAGAAAACATTTAGGGAAATAATTCAGAGTAGTTATATTCTTTGAGTGTCTTCGGGTTGAGAGCTACATAAAACTATCCTGGCTACCTTAACGAAGATTTATTGGGAGGAGATTTTATTGGGAGATTGGATTCTGGGGAGTATGTAGTAGACAGTAGGGTCAACCGACCAACCTACACCTGGCAAAAACAGAAAACTCCCAAAACGAACAGAATCGGTCTCTGTCGATCTCACTCTCTGCTGCTCTCTGTGTTATCTGTCTTCCCCCGCTAGTGGCAGACAGGATTCCCCCATGCAGCAGAGAAGGTGAAGGCTAAGAGCTTCCCCGTTTCAACTCCCAGCACCAGCCACCACAGACAGACCAATTAG